>CM076651.1:24470093-24533122 GCA_038496675.1 Rachycentron canadum
ACATATATATATATATATATATATATATATATATGGTTGTATTGTAATAATTATTGTAATAACTATTATATTATAAAATTGCTAAAACAGCAAATCTAGGGCGAAGACTAATGCACAGTACTGTATATACATACAAGTTTTAGCATCAGCATGTACTCATTGTACCAAAAGTCAAAGACCTCTATGCAGAATGATTTATTTCAGAATATGTTATTGTATTATAATTATTTTTACATGTGTGAGAATCAATAATGCTGCATATGGTAAAATTGCGCCTCATCTTAACTGATTTATATTGTAGCTTAATATATGATGTGTATGGTGAAATATAAGTGCAACATTTGCTCCCAAAATATAGAGTATAAATACCATAAAAGTACTCAAATAAAGCTACCTCAAATTGTTAAGTAGGCATTGAACTCCTCTTCATTTTCCATATTCAGTCTGTTTACATCAGCTATGATAAATCACAGAAAATCATGGAAACATTTAAACATGTAACTTCATTTTGTTTGTCCCAATGTGACACATTTGAGCGTCAATCTAAAACGTGACAATTAATAATATCTCACAATCGTGGCAGTTGAATGTTGAATGTCCTCAGAAGCAATGATGCTATTTGTTTTCCATGTTAAGTTACTATTCTCCACGGGTTTTAGTCTAAAGTAACGTAAGCTCTGTGAACGGGTAGCCTTTACCTTTATTTTGAAGAACAAACTAGCATTTCTGAGAAAACCGGAAATTAAGCGCGTCACAGATCTAATTTGACGAAGCTTGTTGGAACTTCCGCGGTGCTCTTCAAAATAGACACAACTGGAAACACTGTCTTCGACATGGTTCCAAAAACAGATCACTACTAATTCTAATCAATAGTTATCACGTTTAGCCGAGTTTTATAGATTGTCTTGCTCAAGAGCACGTTAGCAGGAAGCAGCAGGAAAAGAGTTTCACAATATTATACTACCCTTTGAAATCAGGCCAGTCAAATTATTATGGAAAAAAACACTTGATTAGGCACATATTAATGGAACTTTATTAACAAAATAACACATACAACAAAAACATTTCTGAAACTCTGTCTCACAACACACACTCACACACATATGCATGCCCACCCACACACACACGTGCACACACACACACATACAGACAGACAGACAGACAGACACACACACACACACACACTTATTACCCAAACCCAAGTAAATCAGAAAATGTAAACATTAACTTTCAATATGAATATGAGCAGTACAAAATATCATAACAGGAATAAGTGGGAATATAATAAACAATATACAAATTATCATACATACGACAATAGACATTCTCACAGTATCATTTCTACCATGGGATAAAAAAAGACTTTTCTCCATGGATTATGTGTTTTCATTATCATTGAGGCAGTTAAGGTTAGAACGACAGATGAAATAGGTAGAAATGTAACACAAAGGGCTAAACTACTGGGCTTTGATACAGTGCACGAATACATAAACATAGTAACAAAAGGTTTCAGTGCGAATAATGGCATATAAGACAGCACTTTACTGATCCCAGAGGGAGAATATTTTCCTTTATGATGTTATCTGGTCATCAAAGCACTATTCTACATTAGAAAGCTTCCTCCTTATTCGTTATTTCATTCTCAGCTATTTTGTTTAAGTTAAAGAATACAAAGGAAAGTGAGAGATCCTTTCTATATTATTTCCTTTTTTCACACATGATGAAGCTTCTGCATCAGTCAGTGGCAAGTTCAACACACTGAACCTGCTCAGTGGTGCTTTGTTAAGCTCCATTCTCAGTCTGTCCTTCAACTCCAAAGGAACCACTGTCATTTCACACAGCTCTCAGTCACGTCACCATTGCCGCCTGCTTCTTCATATCCGCTCAAGGCTGGTAGCCATAATAAGGGTCTTCTGGGTGAGGAAAGCATACATACAAAAACAGGAGTCAAGAGGAGGCTGTTGGGCTTAGATTCATCAGGTGGACACAAAGACAAGTCCAATGAATGCTAATGTTGCTGTGTCTTAGATTTGTAACAAGGCAGCTGTTTGCTAACACATTCATCAATAAAACTTTTTCGAAGGTGATAAAATCTCAGTGTTGCATTTATAGCTTGCTGTGCTGCCCCAACGTGCCCCAAAATTATCATCTGACTGCCTGTAAGGCGAAGAAAAAGCCACCAGTGACATCATCCATTGGTTTGTAAACTACAGTTTGGAAGCCTCCAGTTTGTAATTTTGGCAGTTGGCCATCTTGGTTTTTTGAAACGAGAAGAAACCATATCTGGAGGAGAAGATGATGCTGAGACCATAAACTTATTAGAAAAATGTTTAGGGTTATGAGTTAGTAGACCTTTTCTAGCAGCCAACCTGTTTGCTGGGGAACTCTCTGGCAGCCTCCACTGCTGTCGCACACACCCGGCGGTCCAATCTCCCCTGGCTGTCCCTGGGGTCCAGGGATCCCCGGCGATCCTGGTTTACCATCATCTCCTTTGGAACCTGGTACTCCCAGCTTGGACTCACCTGGAGGACCTGCAGATAGACAACACATATGCATCAGAGACAGACGTCAGCACAGAGCTGTTTCCTGATAACCAGTTGGACAGTTCATATGCTATATTAGTTCAGACATTATCTGTACTTTCGCTTTCTAAGCATCTGCCCTCTCAAAGCCTCAGAAAACATTAACACTCCGGCCCTGATATGAAACTAATGATGTATGAGTAGGTACCTGCAAATCCTTTGACCCCTGTGGGCCCCTGGACATTGGTCCCTACATCTCCTTTCTGCCCTGGCAGTCCTCTCTGCCCTGCAGACAAGAATGATACCGATCAGCCAAATGAAAAGCTTTTATATTATGACAATGGGTGACATAATCATAATTTATCTATGAGATGAAGTCTTACCCTGCTCTCCTGGATATCCAGGTCTGCCAGGTCTCCCCCTTGGGCCAACATTACCCACATTACCCCTTGCACCTGGTGGGCCCTTGGGTCCTGGTATACCGGGTTCCCCTGGGGGCCCCACTGGCTCTTCAATTGGAGCTGGCTTACGACTTATCTCGTTAATGAACATGTCGAGCTTCAACACCTCCTCTGCAAAAGCAAGATAATGTTTTTGCATCAGAAGTTTTATACTGTATCTATCTATCTATCTATCTATCTATCTATCTATCTATCTATCTATCTATCTATCTATCTATCTATCTATCTATACACATACACACAGTATATACATATAGATATATAGATATATATAGACCATCCCTGTGGAGGGGCTGTGTGTTTACATGCCTGCTGACAGAGGACTTACTGTGCACCAGTTGTTCACAGGCCTGTGTGACCAGTTGATAGATCATGGCCATAGACTGAGGTTCCCCCTGTAAAACATGAGCAGATTCACCAGCTGTGGCTCCAGTTACAGTCATTGTCTGATTATCTCTGTGCTGTTAGAAAGTTATAACCCACCTTCTCTCCTCGTTCCCCTTTGCCGCCTGGCAGACCCTGTGATGGGAGAGACATATGAGCACAGATAAAAATGATCACATGTGAAGACAGATGTGACTGATGCTGTCATTTGTCCCTTTGGTCATACCGTAGGCCCCACAGGTCCTGATGGGCCCCTTTCCCCTATTGGCCCTGGGTGTCCTGGCATTCCTTGGAAACCCTATACAACACACACACAGATGGACAGGTGGAACAGGACAGAACAGGGAGTCAGACTGACAGGAAAATCACATGTTTTATACTGTGAGCTCAGAGAATATGTGAGGCGACAATGCTAACCACTGGTCCACCTTGGCGCCTATTGGAAGGTATATTTAATAAAAGAATATCATTCCAGTTTAACATCTTTTTTTTTTAGGAATTGTTAACCCACTTAAATAAATACTTATTTGCTTCACTACAAATGAAGTTAAAGTTGTATTTTAGAACCTTGTTTATAAAGTTAGGCAGCATTTAAATTCAGGTTAGAGGTCGTACTGTGGGGCCTGTGTTTAAGTAAGATCAAATACCCCTCACTTCAACTTAAAAATAATACAGTTTGAATTGTATTATTGTACAATTTTAAGTGGACATTTAGTGATATTGCACACAGGTGTTGTGTATACTGTGTAACACAACATTAATTACTGTTATTACTGCCAGGTCTGTTTGTTACATCTCATTTCTCTTTACATGTATGATGGTTTGTACATTGGTGTGTTAAGGTATGTCCCCCACCCCCAACCCATACACTGTCAGAAAGAGATAAAATCTTTTACTATTAACACTGTCACAGACACAGCTCTCAATTATTAGGTCAGAACTACATCATACCTAAGTTACAGACAGTATAAAGACAATGGACAATATGAAAAACAAGCTGGAGGTTGCTTTAGCTTTACCAGCAGTTATTCGTCATGACTCTCTTATAAAAAACTGTGAGCATAGTAAAATCATTCTTGACCTGAAGGTGGCGCCAGAGGACAACTTGTAAACTGGGTTAATGTTCATGGTTCACGTTTATTCAGTCTTAATGCTGACAGTGTAAATCATATCCTGGCAGTGTCACCAGACAGAAAGTATCCACAGCAGATTTCTGAAGAATCTCATTCTATCTTGGACCAAGGTTTTTGTAAAGGTGAAATTTTGAGAAGATAAAATTCCTCTTACCCTTGGTCCAGTGATGCCAGGTGCTCCAATGCTACCCTCGAGCCCTCTGATGCCCTGAGAAACACATGAAAGAGAGGCGAGAACAGATGAAGAGCTGCTGACATTTCCTGTTCTGTATCGGCTGGGGTCAAACAGAACATCTTACCTGGGGCCCTGGGACCCCCTCTTCCCCTTTAGGACCTGGAGGTCCTGGTAAACCCTGTGGGTAAAGACAGAGAGATGAGAGGGAAGAAGAGTGCTTTTGGTGTTATTTTTGAAATTTGGTGACTTACCTGGACTCCAGGTCGCCCAGGCTCCCCCTTTTTCCCTGTTGCACCCGGTGGACCCTTATGAGAATAATATAGAATAAGTTAGAACAGTGCAGCATGATGTGAACCATGGTTACAACCACTGTTGTAAGGTTAAGGATGTTCCCCCACCACTTTGCCCTGGACCGTCATGCCTCGGGGCCCGGCGCTACCCAGAAGTCCAAGGCCTCCCTCAAATCCAGATTTTCCTGGAGGACCCACCTCCCCCTAAAATAAAAAGCAAATTAACATGAAGACATCAGTTTGAGCTCTAATTAATCCTGAAATAAAACTGTAATGTGTGAATGCTAAAGTACATATAATAAACAATATATAAATATTCTCTTATCACCTTTTGGCCTTGTGCTCCCTTCTCTCCTTTCTCACCACGAGGACCTGGTTTTCCCTGGTAAAAAACAACAACAACAAAACAATGTCAACATATACATACACAAGTTGTTCAACAGATACTGCGGGTGTAATAGTGACCATAGATAAAAGTGTATAAAAGATTTTCCTAATGAGTTTATGGTCTCAGTCTCTAGTTTCAAGTCTTCAATACAACATGATGTTCATTTTTTAAATGGTGGTCCATTTAGAGGAAAATAGACCATGAAGCAGGGGATGAATTGAGGGTGTGGCTACTACGTGATTGACAGACTGTACCATGCAAGTAGGGATAGAGTACAAAGCAGGTCAGATGGCCAATGGACAAATTACAAACAGCATCTCACAAACCAATAGGTGATGTAACGGAGGGTTGATACTTGGTGGTGACATACCGTTGGTCCAGGGGATCCAGGAGCTCCGGGGATGTCAGAGGAACAGGTACAGGTGTACGCTGGGGCGGGACAGCTCTCCTCATCTCGCTGAGGCACCCAACAGACAGAAAAAAAAAAAAAGAGATTAAAAAACAAAACTAACCATATATTTACTTCAAGTATCCATCACTCCTGTATATTCATCAGAAAAAAGTAACTAACCACAACACGATTGTGTTGAACAGGAAGAGTTAAACTCATCTCATTGTACAACCATCAGATTAAACCAACAGTTCAACTTCAACTGCAGAGTTGCGGTCTTTTTATTCCACAGTGGAAACCTTCATAATGAGCACACACTGGCTTTACAACTGAACTGTTGAACTACCATATTACTGAGCTCTGTGTTACTCCTCAGATCAGCTGAGTCAGACAGAGCTAAGCATAGGTTTGTTTGTGAGTAGGAATAAAGTATTTAAATGGTTGAAAAAATGGGCTGTTTGCCATCAAGATACAGTAGTGAGTATATTTGATAATATTCCAAATATGGAATAGACTTAAACCGATGTTAGCGTTTTTTGCTTTTTTTTGGCTAAAATATGTTTTTACTGTTCCCATCCAGCAGCTCTTCACTCAACTTCTGCTCCTGCTGCTTCTCTAAACAGGAAGCTGATGGAAATCTAGAGCAGGTAACACCCCGACTATAGATAAATACCTCACACAAACCCAAGTCAAATAACCTGCACTTCATCATTTCAGGTGTGTCTTCATTAATCTGATCACAAGTGTCTCTGAAGCTCTGCAGCTCTACAACCATCTGAATATATGGAAACACTGTAAGAAGTGTTCATTAAAACTATGCTGGGACCAATCTTGTGTCAGAGGACGTCACATCGTGACGTGATTGGATTTCACACGTGTCCTCATTGTGTCTTGAGTGTGTTCAGACCTGTTGGCGGATGTTAATGGCAGGGTCAATAAGTTTTGATTTTAATGTAAATAGTGCGAGACTGACCACTCCAGGCAGGTCACAGCAGGTGTCCTCTGAAGCCCACGTGGTGTTACATACAATCTCAAAGGACTGCAGCTGGAACTGGACACAATGAAGAGCACAGGAAGTGAGTTCAGGGCCTGGATTCACATCAAAGACATCGAACTGAACGGGATAAGTGTACCGGGGCAGAGCCACTGTTGGGTCCTCGGGTCTTCACCAGTTTTCCCAGCATCTCAAAACCATCAGTTGGCAGGTTGCCTAGGGGGCGGGCAGGTCTCTCTGCCACACGCTGGCAGTCCACAGACAGGGACACACTCACTTGGCTGACTAACAGATGAACCTGCCAAATGCAAGATTTGACACAATGTTGTCAATAGTATTAACGATAATATCATGTTCCTGTACTTAATGTCATGGTCCTGGCTTCCTGTGTTGTGCATCTCTCTGTTATCTTTGTATGTCTCTGGGTGTGGTGTCACACCGAGGCCTCCTGCGTGTGCTTCCAGGTGTGTTTTTGCTCCTGACTAACCTTCCCTGTCAGCCCCTCACTGCCTCCCTGCCCCTCTGCCCCCTCTTCTGCCCACCTCTTAGTCCTGCCACCGTCTCTCTTTACACTAACACTAACAATAACAATGGACTTTAATGACCCAATGGCTCAACTACTCATTGAGAAATTTACTTTATTGTTGGTCTTTATTGTGTGTACCATCCTCTTCTTCCTGTGTGCTGTTTCTTACCACCTCTCTCATCTTTCATCATCCTCCCTGCTCTTATTGCATTGTCTGTTGGATTTGTGACATTTCTCTTTTATTAGAGGGTAAACAAAAGGTGAATGAGGAGGATAAATAAAAACATAACGTTAATGTTTCTCATATTTTCAGTGAAGGTGAAGATAAGATGAGGCCTGTGTAGATAATCTCACCTTGTGAAAACTGCCATAGAAGAGTCTGTGGACCTGCGGCTGGTCGAAGGTCAGCTCCTGCACCTCTCCCCTGTAGTCCAGACTGAAGTACACCAGATGCTTTGTAGTTGCTGCATAAAGCAAAATTACACAGGACGAGATTTATAACATAACTTATGTTACATAACATAACTTTTATTTCTCACGTGAATCATGGGCCTCGTGAGATTTCAGCTGAGTCAGCTCTTTGCTTTACTTTGATCTGACTTCTAGTGAGATTTTCATGCTGCTGCCTCTTCATCAGCCTATCTCAAAGTGTGAAAAAAGTCATATGTAAAAACAATGTGATTTCATTGTCTGTTTACAGTGTTGTTGTCCTTCAGTATAACTGAACGTTTTCTGTCACTGTCTCCTAACGTAGCATCAGTCGACAGTTTATGTTTTAAGATATACGTCAGAAATGATCAGCTGACATAAGAGGAAATATGGATGAAGCTAACAGTTAGCTAACATCATGGAGGCTGAAGACCAGGTCAATTAAAGACAATCAACTGAAACCTTCGACACAATGGACGCAACAGGAAGTAACATGTTTTACTATAATGTTGTCACCATGACTGAGACTTGAGCACCGCTTAACGGCTCTCAGAACAATGAATAAAAAGCTGAGAGGATAATGCATATGCCTCGTTATTTTGAGACGCTGGTTCGATTCCCAGTCAACTGGAACCTCTAATGCTTCACTTTTCTAATCCTGTGTTTGATCAAAAATCAAACACAGGATTGATTTTATTCCTTTGAATATGAAACCCCCAGTGACCCAGTGCTGTCTGTGGAAGGTGCTATATAAATAAAGTTTGCTTTCATCAGGTAAATTAATTAATTGTTAATTAATTCTTTTTCAGCTATAATTGTGACTGTGGACAAAGTCCGAAGCTCAAAGCTCATGATCTCTAGCTTGTTCCAAGATACTGATAAATTCTGAAGCCATGAAAACATGAAATCACTGTATCTCTCCACAAAGCTATAAAACTATTTTACACTCCTGGCTGTGCAGGAAACTGACAGAGGTAGAAATGTTACTCACGGTCCAGCACCACCCCCATCTTGGGCTGGAAGTCATTGTCAGTGAGCTGCCAGAGGGCAAAAGACTCCCTGGGGGTATCCTGCAACATGCGGAAGGCGATGCTGATGGTATGCTCCGGAGAGAAACCTGCAGGGTGGATAAACCTGGAGGGAGAGAGGGAAAGAGTCATCAGTTTACATCAAGGTGAAGGAAACCTGCTCCACCCTTTTTCCTCTGAAGACACAGGAAGCATGTTTACAGTTGGTGTACAGTGACAGAGTGAGTATGACAGAGGAGCAGCATTCAGGACGCTGTGAAACAGAGGCTTTAACAAAATATATATGTTTATTATTGAATATTATATTGCATTATGGAGGAAGAGAAGGAAAAACAACTTGCAGGAATAGCAGTACCAGCTGGTACCAGCAGTATCAGCAACAGCTCTGTGGTTAAAGTGGGTGGTGAGCCACTGGGGCTCTCTGGTTATTATCAAACGAGTGTGGAATCTGAATGGTGATATTTTTATTTTCTGTCTTTGTCATGGTTCTGCTTTGGGATCTTTCTGTGTTTTTTTCTTGTGTGTGTTGTTTTGACCTGGTGTTTCCCTGTTCCTGACGGAGGCGTGGCTCCACCTGGTCTGTCACACCTGCAACTAATCATCTCATCACAGCCTCGACAAGAAGCTTCCCTTCACTCACTTGTGTCCCACGCGGTATAGTGATTGGCTGAACCTTGTCTCGCCTTGAATTTGTGTGTATGTTATTTTGCTTTGCCAAGTTCTCATTTGGCTCCTTGTCTTTTCCTGTTTGTGCCCTGTGCTACTAGCTCCCATGAAGAATCACTGCCTCCCTACATCTGTCTACTCGAGTCGGTCAGCCTCTCTGGCCACGCCACTCACTGCCATTACAAGCAAATTACACATTTTATTCAGAGCAACTACAACTGGTTTTTAGTTTATGTGGGTTTGTTGGGCAGAATGTATCATATTCAGTGACGCCCTGACACTGAAGTGGCTCTAGCAGGTGTTTCCAGATGCTGTGTTTCAATGAGTGGCTGCTGTCTCCTCCTCAGACTGATGCTGAATTAACTCCTACATCTTCTTCCTCACATCCCTCACCTGCTGCCCCTTTTGGATGGAGCAAAGATGCAAGAAGTAACACGAGGAGCAGTGTTGTGGAAAGACACATCTGTCAAAGATTGTCAGGTAATGTCATACTGACTTCAGTCACATTTGGAGATTATTTGACTAAAACTGTTTATTTAACCAATGGCACAGAGAAGGGACTGAAGTCTGTCTGTCATGTCTCTTAGGTTAATGTGGGGCTACTTTTAGATATAGTGTAAATACAAGGTAAAATTAGAGAAAAGAGCAGAAAGTGAATGAAGATCAGTGTCAGTCGTACTTGGTGCTCTGTGTCAGCTGGACGTCTCTGTACAGGGTGTAGGTGGGGACGGTGTTGAAGACGAATGGCTCGGCTGCCACACCCTCCACAGATGAGTGCGCTCTCTGAGTCAGACCGAACGCCTCCATCATGTCAAACCCTGTGACCACAACCAGGACAGGAATAAAATGAGGCAACATAATGACACCTGATGTTTCAGTTATTGCAAATGAGCCTGCAGTAACGTGTGAGAATGTCTCACCTTTGACGATGCTGTTTCTGATGGTGACTTCAGGGCAAACTGAAAACAAATAGGGCCGTGATGAACCAGCAGTTTTCAGTCCTGAGTCTGACAACAGGCTCCAGGTACGTTAAAATAAATTAGCTATTTGACCAAAGACCATTTAAGATGACAAGATGTTATCAGATATGATGTTTGAAAGAACTGTATCACAGTGTAAAACTGGCGAGAAAGTGTATTTTGACCTATGTGGTTACAAACAAATTTAATTCAACCGACAAACAGCGTGGAGCTTGACACCAGAATCACAATGAAATGCATTTCATCATCAAAACCAACTACTACACATTTTCTCATTGAGTTAACGGAGGACAAAAGAAACAACAACACTGACGTATGCCTTTGTTTTGTGATGATGAAGATGAGTGTGATATGTTGATGAGTCACCTTCGTTGTGGATCGGATACATCCGGGGATGGATGGGAATCCTGGCTGGAGCTGTGGCTGGAAGAGAAAAAACAGCCATGACACATTCATCCAACAATAGAAATGTCCACGTTATTTAAATGGCAAATACATGTATGCTGATCTGAGCACACATGGGTGTGTTGGTTCTATAATGAGGTGTGGTCAGGTGCATTGTTGGCACATTGCTAGTGTAGCAATATTTCACTCTTATGTTAAGGGCAGATTATCAAGAGTAATATGCTCCTACGGGAGGGGGCACACAGAGGACCTCTACTCGAAAGAGAAGCAAAAATTAATTTACACATCTGATGATTTGACATAAAAGATGTCTAGCACTCTGATTTGTGCTGTTACGTCTTTGCAGAGCTGAAAATTGATTCACTCAGCCCTTTGTTGCCCTCAGGCTGCAGCAGCTCTGTCAGTCTACTCTCACAACATTTAACCAAGTGACTGCAAGCAAATCTAATTCTGTGTGAAACAATGTGCCACCATAACAGCAATCTACCAATGTACAGGCAGGTCTGGCCTTTAACACCCCCATGATTAATAAACAGACTAAGTACAAACTTTTGAACCAAGTGCCTGGAGCAGCAACTGTTTTCTCTGCCAAGTTAGTTAAAAAACTAATGATGAAAATGATACAGACACAGCCTAAATGTATTTGCTCCATTTAGACTGTGCACCTCAGATCTTAACTGTCTGTGTCAGATCAGACCTGTAGGGTGGAGGATGGAGACAGCGGTGCCCTCTGCTGAGCCGAGGAGCGAGTGGACACTGATACGATACAGAGTCTCTGGTTCCAGATCAGTGAAGCAGTGGCTGCTGCTGGATTCATCCACAGTCTCTACCTTTGTAGCCTTGTCTACACACAGACACACACACAGCAAGGATACACACATACACACCAGTGGGTAAATTAACATTGGTTTCTGACACAATGTTAAGTACATAGGGCTGCTGGTTACTGTGATTTCACTGTAGCTTACCTTTAACAGACTGGATGACAATACGATACCCATCAACAGCAGACACAGGCCTCCAAGACACACAGATGCTGGAGTGGTCTGACCTGACCACACTCACACTGCTCACCCGTAGACTGGCTGGAGAGTGAGAGAGAGAGACTTATGGGTAAGATGGAGGCTATTGGAGTGACACGGTAGTGCAGTGGTTAGCTGTTGCCTCAAAATGAGAAGGTTGAGGGTTTGAGGGTGTGTGTGTTCTCCCTGTGTGTTTGTGAATTCCCTCTAGGTTCTCCAGCTTCCTCCCACAGTCCAAAGACATGTATGTTATTGGTGACTATAAATTGGCTGTGAACATTAGTGAGAGTTGTTTTCCCCCATCAACCTTGTACATTGGTAGAGATGATGGATGGAGGGAAAGCTGATGAAGTTGGTGTTGAACAGAAAAAAACAAGGTGAGTGCATGAACAGGCATAGAGAACAAGGACCTTCAATAACATTTACATTTGGAATTCATGATATTCAGCACAGTCAGTGTGTATGAAAACAGTTTAGGAGGAGATAACTTTTAGTAAAGTTTAATGTTAGTTGATCATGGTTAGGGCCACTGAGAAGAGAGCACACTGAAGTGGAGGAATTGAGGCAACATCATGCACATCACCATGCGTCAATGTTTTCCTGTTCTACTCAATTGAGCTTCTAAAGACATCCTCAGCATAAGACATCCTGGACTCCAGTGTACTCTCCTCTCAGGTATAAGGGAGCACTGTGTCAACAGAGCATCTCCTCTGGTAGCATTACTAATGCAACAGAGCACTCTGACCTTCAGGGTCTTTCACTAAACTCTCCTGGGACTTGGGTTGAGTGAACAGCTTAGAAAACCTCCTTACATTGAAGTGTGAGTCTTTGGTGCAGACAGTGACCCCCATTATCAACTGACAGGACGCCTTTCAAGGTGATGCGTCGTGTCTGCATCACAGCTTCATGCACCTCTTTTCATAATTAAGAATAACCATCATTCGTGTCATCCAGCATTATTATGCTTCAGTGTATTACATACAACAGGAGAGCTCATGTATGATACTTCCTACAGTTACAGTGAGAATATGAATATATGATGTTTGAGATTTTATTCATCAAAAGCAGTGCAGGCTATTTAAAACATCTCAATTACATGAATTTCCATCAAAGGTTTGCCTCTGTGTTTATATTAGAGGAAGATAAACTCGTAATCCTGTGTTTCTAGTTAAGGCAATGTCACTATAAAGCACCTTGTAAATACTTTGCAGATGTGGTTAACGTGAACATGAGGAAGAGTCAAACGACTTTTTTTATTGTTTTCATGGTGAATCCATATAATGCTTTGCATGGTTTCAACTTTCTTATGTGTGTCTGTGGGTGGGGACAGATCTTGTGTGTTTTTATCATCATACAAACAGACAGTTTTCCTAAATATCTTTTCTTCTCAGTCAAGTGTATTTCCTCTGTCATTATTAAGAAATAATGTGGGAGTTGAGATGTACAGTATAGATGTACAGTAATTTCACTTATCTTCCACATGACCATGCCAGTGTGTCAGCATTTAGAATGAGACCGTCTAGTAACATTTTCCAGCAGGTGAATGTTTCAAAACGTTCTGTGCATCCTTTCAGTGTGTGTGACTCACTAGTTTTGCCCTGGACTGAACCGCTGCCTCCTTCTCTGCTGCGGTACTCTGCCGTGACCAGGATGCTATAACGTGTATCTGGCTGTAAAGACTCTAGGACCACCCGCTTTTCACCACCTGGGACCAACACCTGTAGACAACAAACCCACCTTTCAAAGCCAAGCATTCAAATAAAAAGTACATTTGTCGATACCCTCGAGATTTACTGTCTAGCAGGATGAAGAACAAAGCAGCTGAAGAGGTGATGACACTTACAGTGTTGTCCTGGGCTTCAGCTCCAGTCAGTGCAGTGTAAGACACGCGGTACTGAAGGACGTGGGCATTGGGGGGCACCCAGCTGACCATCATGCTGACCGCAGTCTCCTCAGAGACCGATACGCTGGATGGGCCTCCTCCGGACACTGCAGGGATAAAATACAGAGATTATGATATTCATTTAATTCTTCATTGTCCTAGGAGAGGAAACTCCTGGCAGCAATGCAGCAAAATAAAAAATGAACACAATAAAAATCTGAATTAGAATACTTATTAATCCCAGGGAAAATTTGGTTTGTTACAGGCGCGCCAACAAAATAGAAATAGAAATAAGATGTCAACAGAAGAGAAGATCAGGAAATCAGCAGTTTCAGAAACACAGCAGCTGTCTGTCACGCACAAATCCATTCTGATGTTTGATGTAAACATGACCTGCAGCTCCTGTTTGGGGAGTTTGTGACTGGTTGATTGGATGACTGCATGAATCAGCAGAAGTTCCTGATAAAGTGCTCAGTGAATGTGCAGTGCTGCTACTCAACTCTCTTGGACAAGTAATTTCCATCTTTCCCTGCACAGTGGATGATTTTCTGTCATGGTGAGCCCCATCTATAGCCTGATCTAACTGTCCCACTGTAAACTCCATGAGTTTCAAGTCTTCAATACAACACGATCTTCATTTTTTAAATGATGGTCCCATTTAGAGGAAAATAGACCATAAAGCAGGGGATAAATTGAGGGGGCGTGGTCATTCTGAGATTGACAGACTGTACTACCCAATCAGGATAGAGTACAGAGCAGGTCAGATCCACCCCTCACTCCTCCTCAGCTCCACCTTCTCCTCCAAATATGGTTTCTTCTGGCCAAGATGGCCAACAGACATACGACAAATAGGTGGCTTCAAAATGGCAGCTCAATGGGTGACGTCATGGTGGGTTGACAGGGAGCAATGAATGAGTGAATGACTGACTTCGGACACAACCACTGTCTTCCCCTCTCAGTTTGTCTGCTCCCCTGATGGTTCCTCATGTTGCCAGTAGACTGGACCTTAATTTGGACTGTCAAGGTTTTTGTAATTCCTTCTGTTTTTCCTTCTTGCACCAGTTTTTGGGGCTTTTTGTGTTGACTCTTTTTGTTCATTTGCACCTTTTTTCATTTGGGTCCAGAAATGTTTGACATAACATTTTGTTTCCAGATGAAGATTTCCTAAATACAAGAGGTTCATATTTAGTCAGAGAATTGACTCCTACTATTACTATTACTACTACTATTACTATTACTACTATTTGGTCGATGAGTGTGTGGTTGTGACTCACAGGTGCTGTAGCGTATGGCCACAGCTTCGCTCTGAGCTCCATCCCCATAAAGTGCAGACAGAGAGATCTGGTATTCCTTATCGTCCTCCACCCCCTCCAGGATCGCACCCTCGCTCTCCCCACTCACCCTCAACTAAAACACACAACAGGAAAAAAAACACACACTAAATAACATGTCATATTAATCAATACAACACATTATATATCAACCATCTGTTAATCCATCCTCACCTGTCTCAGGTCTCCCCCACTGAGGGAGATCCACTTGATGAGGTAGGACACAACATCATCAGCTGCAGCCTCCCAGCGCACTGTGATGTCAGTGCCTGAGAAATTCGTCACCCTAAGGTCTGATGGCGAAGGAACCTTCACTAGGAGACGAGGAAAGGTGTAAGGTGTGAAAGAAAACAAGACACTAATTTAATGTCACAAAAAATTGTTTTTCCTTCCCTTGACACCTCAAAGGAAATCAAAGACTGTCTCTTGAAGCACATGTATTGTTGTGTGTGTCTTACGTGTGGTGATGTTACTGGTGAGCGCTGCAGAAAGGCCTTGTGGATAGTGTGACTGGACTGAAACCAGGTATCTGGACAAAGAGGACAAGTTCTGCACCAGTACTGAGTTCAGCCCTGTTACCTCCACCTGAAAAGATGTTTATCATGAGTGACTGTGGCTGCAGTTACAGGACATTTTAACCTTTAAAACATTATCAAGCTTAATAACAACTCAAATAAGATCAAAATAAAACAATATTGCTCTAACAAAATGGCCTATAGGCTCGAATAAGGGTCAAGATTTTGATCTTGTAAACTGATGTTCACAAATAAATCTTTGCAGTTTTAAATAAACTTTGTAAACCTGTCAAATAGATACAAGAAACAAGACTGTTTGTGACACTGAAAGTATGAATTTTGAGTTCTTATATTACCACAGCAACATTAGCATCAGAAATGAGTACACACACTGATCTGAAACCACAGATCAGTCATACCATTTATTAATAAACTTCATAGTTTTACTCCTGGATAAAACAACAGTTTTCCCAAAAATCTAAACAGTAGCCTATATAGGCAGTTCAGCAAGACATAGTCCTGGCAAAGGACTGTTGTCAGTGGCTGCACACAGTGGGGAAGAAGTGGCTTCTGGTAAATAATATAACATTAGCAAAACATCAGAAATTGAAGCAATATGTGACAAGAAAGTCCCATTGGTTTAAAAGGCAAGATTTTAATTTATTTAATTCAACCTGAGCTATGGCAGCAATCATATCACATCCATACAGGGTTAGTTAGTAGTGCACATCTGTTAAAACACTGACGGTATCAGCTGATACACATCATCCATCTATTAAGCTCTACTGTCAAAACTCCCTCACATCTCTTCTCTGATTTAAATCGAAGATCAGTTCAAGTACTAAATGAACTGCTCTCAAACATCTTATGTTTCCCTTGGAGATTTTATTATTATTTGATGTATTTTATCACCGTTGTAAATATTAGATAATTGATTATATTAGATTAAATAAATATTAAATCAAAAATACACAAAGATGTTCAGGAAGGAAAGAAGGGAGAAAACTCTCTGGAGAAAACTCTCTGGATCTGGTTGAACAGAGACAGTTTTCCCACCTGCACATGGACTATACAAAGTCTCACTGCTCTTATTTAGACACTGTTTGCAGCTTTAAGAGGTCTCACTCTATCTGATCATTCATAATGAACAGTTAAAACATTAAAAAGTTAAACGTGAAGTTGAACATTGTGTATTATTATGGGTTATTATGGATTGTTATGTATTATGATATATTGTTATGACTGTTATGTATTATTGTGGATTGTTATGGATGCTACAGTCTGCATAGGTTAGTGTTTCTCTGCACTACCACTGGCTGGCGTCAAAGGAAACTGAAACATAAATGCAACAATGATTCGGCTCTGCAGCAGGAGTTAGAGACCCAAGGTTTGTCATTTCTTTCTTCACCTGCTTGATGTCACTGCCGTGGTTGGTGCTGTAGGTGATTCTGTGGCCAGGGACGTCCACAGCTCCAGGCATCCAGCTCACCCTCAGCCCACTGTGGGTGACCATCGGGAAGTGAATGCTCACAGGTGGCGGAAGGGGGACTGCAGGGAGGCAAAAGGTGAGGTGAGACGAAAAAAGACAAATGATTAGTCAGAGCACTGAAGCAACACTTAATACATAGAAAAGGAAAAGAATAACAAAGATGAACAGAAAAAACAGTGGTAGAAAAAGATGAGTGACAGCTGTGTGAAAGAAGAAATGATAAAGGAGGATAAATATGAGAATGTGAAAATAGAAATAGAAGGGGTGAGAGGATCTGGGTGATTGTGAGTCTTACATGTGGCAGCGACAGCAGTGACAGGGTCACTGGGATCCTCATCGTAGAGAGCGTACAGCGTCACAGAGTAGTCCGTCTCTGGTAGTAACCCTGTCAGCTCCACCACCGTCTGCTCCGCACTGAACTTCTCCTGCAACAGAGGAAGGTTTATCAGTCATAAACTATATAAAGAGCAAAAAAATTAAAAACAAAGTCAATAGTCTATGTCTTAAGAATGGACAGCACAGATAACCAAACATACTTGTACACCAATTAGCTATTATGAAACTGACAGGTCAAGTGACTAACACTGATCACCTGGTTACCAGGGTTACCTGTCGTTGGTGGATATATCAGGCAGCAGCTGAACATTTAGTCCTGAAGCTGATGTGTTGAAGCAGGAAAACTGGTCAAGTGTGAGGATGTGAGGGACTTTGACTTTGACCAAACTGTGATGTGACGACTGGGTCAGAGCTTCTCCAACACTGCAGAACCACTGGACCACAGACAGGGTCAGGGGTCAAGGCTCAGTGATGGTGGTGGGGAGTGAAGGCTGGACCCTGTGGTCTGATCCAACAGAAGAGCTACTGGAGCTCAGACTGATGAAGAAGTTCATGCTGGTTCTGATAGAAAGCTGTCAGAACACAGAGCATCACAGTTTGTTGTGTTTCGGGCTGTGTAGCTTCAGACCAGTCAGGCTGGCCATGCTGACCCCTGTCCACCACCAGAAGATCCTACAATGGACACAGGAGCATCAGAACTGGACCATGGAGCAATGAAGAAGGTGGTCTGGTCTGATGGTTCCGGTTTTGTTTTACATCATGTGCATCTCTTATCTGTAGAAGACCAGGATGCATTATGGGAAGAAGACCAGCTGGTGGAGGTATTGCGATGTTTTTGACAATGTTCTGCTGGGAAACCTTGGGTCCATTCATGTCGATTTGACTCCTCCCCCCTCCCTAAACATGGTTCAGACCAAGTCCCCCCCTTCATGGAAACAGTCTTCCCTAATGGCAGTGGCCTCTTTCAGCAGGATAATGCTCCCTGTCACTGCAACAATGGTTCAGGAGCTTTGAGGAACAACAACCAGTTCAAGGTGTTGACTTGTGTGTAGACTAATTCCCCATATCATAGTCCGATCCAGCATCTGTGGGATGAGCTGGACAAATAAGCCTGATCCATGGAGGCTCCACCTCACAACTTCAGGACTTAAAGGATCTTTCCTGTTGTTTCTCTGGG
This sequence comes from Rachycentron canadum, assembly GCA_038496675.1. Classification (NCBI taxonomy): domain Eukaryota; kingdom Metazoa; phylum Chordata; class Actinopteri; order Carangiformes; family Rachycentridae; genus Rachycentron; species Rachycentron canadum. The sequence goes on from CM076651.1 coordinate 24,488,618, forward strand.
ATATTCAATAGAGTCTATCACAGTGTAAGTCAGCTGTTGTTTATTTGGCCTGTTGGTTGGTCTTTGAAATGCATGTGGCAGTTAATCAGAGTTTACGGTGGTTTTGTGTCATTAGTGCTGAAAACATGAATCATCAATAATTTGTGTGAATGTAGGAAACCTAGAGGTAGCCAGGTGGTTCTTGTATGAAGTATAATCCTGTCACCACGGAGGCCACAACAGGACCTTAGCACCCTAATACTCTTCTTGTTAATAGTTATAAATCACGTGTCTTATATGTGCCTGTCTTATCTTTTCCCTCCACACACAAGCAGTTCAGAGACAAACCCAGCTCCCACCTCCTTGGCGTCGTCAGGCTCTCCATGGTTGAGAGCCGAGTACAGGATCATGTACTGCGTCGCTCCAGGTGCCACGCCCCAGCTAACTCGCAGTGTGTTGAAGGAGAAAGGCGTCACCTCCAGGTTGGCAGGCATGGCAAGGGGCACTGAGGGAGGCAGGCGGGAGGAGATAGGGGAAAGTGGAGGAAAGATTTAGTGTCGACTGGACAACAAGTCAGTAGTGTCTGCAGTACATATTCTATATATGATTTTAAGCATCTTCTACCTTCTTTTGACCTACACTTATTTGCTTCTCTACCTCCTTAGGGGTCATTTAGAAAATGACAAGAACAGAGTCAACTGCCTCAATTCTCTGTTTCAGAGATGAATCATTTCAAGTCATTGTGTCAACTTCACTTGTGTGCCTTTGTACAGAAACAAAGAACTGTAGAAAACAGAGATCAGCTGTGTTCAATATATGCACTGCTGATTCTATACTGAGGTGAGGTGAGTCTGTGCCCTCCTGGATCACAGACATGGTTCTTACTTCACCTCTGCTGATCTTATCGTTTAAAACATACAGTATTCCTCTTGGTAGTTTTTTTATATAATGCCAAAAGGCAACATGATGGAAAATGATTCACAAACATCCTCTTACTGCAGGGAAAATGATAAAAATGATGATGCTGTTTTGTTCAGAGAGGATCGTAGCAGGTCAAATGGGCCATGTTCATCTTGTGTATTGAAATAGCACACACATGAACAACACATTCACATTTCTTTCAGTAAATTTTCACATGCAAAAAAAACCCCCCTTCTTTTTCAGACAACTTTTTGTGACATTTGTCACGACTTTGCTCATTCAGTGTGTAGTTTCTTACACATAAAATACTAATGAAAGCCCATCATAAGAGTGACGAAGAGCCAAAAGATACTGTAAGCTCATGTTTGTTCATTTATTCAATAAATTGGAGGAATGGTCTGACAATAAACCAACACTGTGTCAGTTTGTCAGTACCTCCACCCTCCCCTCCCTGTCTTTGACACGCAGCCTCAAGCAAATTGCCTCCTACAAAAGATTCAAATTTTGATCAACAGGTGACAAATGAATATGTTTCCAATATTTTTTAAAAGGAATAAACAAAAACAGTTGGAGACTATAATTTTTGACCAGTTTTTTGTTACAGGAGGAAACAGTTGGTGAAGGAGTTTCAGAGAAACAACTTTGCTAAAACACTTTAATCTTTTAATCTAAATTTGTGTCATTTATTTTAAGTGTTCCAGCTAATATATACCTTTTCTAAGTAATCCATGTCACCCGACATGTAGAGAAACTAACAACCTCATACCATATTATAAATGAAATATCAACATCACATTATGCAATATGTAAATTTATGTGAAAATTTGTGAAAAGGCATCAATCAAAAGCTTCTCACTACAAACCAAACACTTTCTTTTGTCCACTATGTTTCTGTTTATATGACATCAACAACTCAGCAGCTTGTTACTCCAACACGAGGCAGTGTTCATGTGAATTTTCACAGCCTGAAACCAAATTTTCTAACACCACATGAATGCAGCATTAGTCAATATTAATGACAGTGTGTGTGTTCAACTCAATGAAACCAATAGTTTTTGGCCAACAATAGAGCTCAATGACAGGGAGGAATAAACCTTGTCTGTACACACCATAGCTGCTCGTAGGATTATGTTTAGTTAGTTAGTTTAGTTAGTTATGTTTAGACTGATTTTCTGCAAGTGATATACTGACAAAGAAAAACGTGACTTGTGTAGCTGATGAACAAACAAATCCTTTAACATACAATATTAAAGAGGGATGTCAGTCTTACATGTTGTGACAGTTCCTCTGAGCGCCAGCCCAACATGATCTTCATACACAGGGAAGATGGACATGTGGTACAGTGTTTGAGAGGAGAGACCTTCCAGCAGCACTGAGGACTCTGAACCGGCCAAAACCACCTGGAGACACAGCATCACTCAGGGTCAGAGAAACAAACACACAGGACTACCACACTCACACACTCATATTCAAAAATTGTGGAAAAATGTACCTTTTTGGATGAAAACACATCATTTTCAACACAACACAAAAAATACAAAGTTCCCACATAAATCATAAACCCTGATTAATGGAAAGGTCTGTTTTAAATGTCATTGATACAAACTAAATGATTATATGTTTTCATGTTATATGTTTTCATTAAAACTGATCTGTCTCAATCAATGTGCCAGATGTCAGTGAGGGTCCTGATCCAAAGGTAGAGAAGGTGCATTGTCAGTGGTGCTGGTGTTTCTCAAAATACAGTAAACTAAAGACCATCAGCGCCCAACAACACGTTGATGTTCCATCCCATAATTACTCAGTAGTCAGGGATTGGACCACATTTTGTCATGCCAACCTAAATCAGCTGGTCTTTAGACATTTGTACCTCTCATAGAAACACATACAAACACACACAGTGGCTAGTGATTACTACCAGGAAACACAAGGAGATAAACATGTTTTTCTTTTTGTTACAAATAACGAATGTCAATTTCTCCCTCAATCAGAACGTTTTGTTTCTGCTCAATAGTCAACAGCAATGTTTCTGACCTCCTGTGGTCTCTGACCATCTGCGCTGTGGTAAACCATTCTGTACTGTTGGACTGTCTGAGCAGGATTGGTCCAGTGGAGCCTCACTTCTCTGGAGCCCAGATCAGAGAAGCGCAGATCAGTAGGACTGGGATAGGACAGGGCTGGGTCTGCTGTGGGTGCAGGCTCCATTCCTGCAGATACAGCAACAAAGGATTCGCACATGAGACCTTGATAAGATTTTAAAAACCAAATACAAGCAGTGAAAAAACAGGATTTCCATTTCACGAAAGGCAGATAGACAGACAGACAGACAGATGCAGTAGATCAGGTCAGGTTACGTTTAGTAATGCCACGGTCCTCTATCCTCCCACACAGGATGTGGACCAGTCGTGCCACCAGTTTGCTGAGCAGAGGGAAGTCATTGACATTGTAGACATTCAGATCCACAGGCTCAGATGCTACTTGTCTCAACTCGGCTTCATCAGCGTTCTTCACACCTGAATAACACAAAGATGGTTCCAACACAAACAACCACATGGTGGCTGTATTACATAACAATATGGTGCACAGAAGAGCAGGGGATAAATGTGGCTGGAGTAAAAAAAAACATGAACCCTGGGGTATTTAGTGTCTACACCACCTCCCCTTCTCCCTCTCAGTCTCACCTACTGCGATGATCTCCATGCCGGCATTCTTCAGCCGGTTTGCTGCAGCAATGGCATCATCCTGAGATTTCCCATCAGTCAACAAGACCAGGAAAAAGGGTGTGTCTGACCTTGCTCCAGCCTCAGCCCTCATGTTCTCCTCCATGACATGGAGCAACGCCTGACCTGGGAGATGCATGGACACATACGGTCAGGGACGGCTGGTATTTATGGGCTAACATGGCTCAGACCTCCCTTATTTTCTTCAAAAGGATGAGAAAGGTGTGAAAAAATCCCAACATGTTTGTAATTTGGTTTCAATGACACGACAGACTAACAGCTAAAGTGTGGCTAAGAATTCACTTTTCAGCTCAGACCCAACAAGAAATTAGACATGAAACATTTATCTGACAAAATTGGGAAACATGAGACAAGCAAAACTGCGTAAAACTGTTGGGTAAAGTTAATACTTAGTTATAGATCGCTGTTGCTGCTGTAACATGGTCTCTGATGTGATGTTGTTGTTGGTCAAGTGTGACCCATTATTGAGTCTAATGCATTTCTTAGCCCACCCACCGAATTTCACTAGCAGCCATCACTGTACGGGTGGTGTGTTGTGTGATGCATGTTTACCTGTGAATGTGTTTCCTCCCTTATATCTGAAATTCCTCACTGCCTCCAGCAGCTGGTCTTTAGTGGTGAAGTTGTTGAGGTGCCACTCTGTGCGAGGGTCCCCACTGTACTGGGTCAGACCTGGGACAAAAATACATCATTACACAAGATTTTATTACTTTTCTGTGGGACTGGACATCGGAAAAGGAAATACATTATACTGTAGGCCATCAAATTTAATATTATTATATTAATTTAATAATAATATTATATTTAATATATTTAATTATTTTGTTTCTTTGTCTTTAGAAAAACAACCTGTCATTGTCACAGTCTGAGACAGACAAGGTTAAAAACTGAGGATGAGAGAAAGTTTTCTTCAGTCCATTTCTCTCCAGAGCTAAATCATTTTTGTAGAGCAGCAAAGAGACGTTCAGAGACTAAGTACTTGTACAATCTGATAAAATAAACTTTTACTCCTAAATAGTGAGAGAACATGTTAACTGACAGGCATCTTCTGGTTTTGTACAGCGTGGAGGCTCTGAGGTCAACAGGCTGTCATTACAAGCTGCTGTGGGCTTATCTCTGTGCTAACTGCTAATGTTAGCTGTTACAACAGCTGGAGTGAAGTCAGACTAAACATCAGATTAGCTTTTCTGACGCCCGGTAAAGAAATGTCCTCACTGACTACTGGACAGGTTCACAAAAAGGGAGATTGAGGGGCAACTGCCCTGTTTCCCTAATGGTTAATCCAACCTTGTTTGGCAGACTATGAAATAATGGTACTACTGTATAGTGCAGTGATTAGCACTGTCACCTCACAGCAAGAATGTTCTTGAACACTGGGCCTTTGTCTGTTCTCTCTGTGCCTGTGTCGGTTCCCTCCAGGTTCTCCAGCTTCCTCCCACAGACCAGAGACATGCACATTTGCTTAATTGGTGACTCTAAATTTCCTGTAGGTGTGAGTGTGAGCATGAATGGTTGTCTATATATGATGATCAACAACAGACTGGTGACTTGTCCGGGGTGAATCCCACCCTCACCCAATGTCAGCTAGGATTGGCTCTAATCCTCCAGCTACTCTGGATGGACAGTGTTGATTATTTGTGCTTTGTTACATCCTTTTTTTTAAATATGAAACCATGGTTTGTAGCCTGATGTAATGCGTTATTATTAAGCCATGAATGAGATTTGTGATAATTTATATATTTTTATTATTGTTTTGTGTTGTAATATACATTATTAATATCATTTATTGTTTGATCACAGTGAGAGTTGAGTCACATGGATATGGGTAATGACATGATATTGGTAGCTAATTTAAGCACCTGTGTGTAAGAGGTTGAGGAGAGGGTGAGTGGGTTGCTGTATTTTTTGCTGAGAGCCACTTTCTATTGATCGCTGTTATTTTGCTTATACTTGTGTGCATGTCATAATAAATTGATCCTTGTGCTTTTTTTTAGCCTCTCTTTTAGTTTGTTTTTTGAGAAGTCACTGCAAAAGAAAGAAATCAAGAGAAGCTAAAAGGGTATAAAAAGTAGTAATAACAGGATTAGCCTGAAGAATGTAATAAACAAAGATTAAAAGAGAAGCTCTGAATTGAACTGAACTGTACAGAAATAAGTTGAGGTCTCTCTTGACGGGTCTCAACCTGACCATGGAAACACACTGCACCAGGTGGACGTTAAGACAGGCTCAAGCTACAGGAGCTTTAAAATCCAAACGATTTTGATATCAGGTTATGTCACGAACATACCTTCCTAGATATTCTTGTCTCTAATCTCAAGCATGCACACACTACAAGATTTCAAAATAAAGGTGCATCACATTATTATTATGAGATTATCGTGCCAGAGGGAGCAATCAGGGCACAATGCACCACCTCGTGAACTCATCTCACGTGATCTCATGGAGAAGCAGATGTAAACAAAATGGAGACTGTGGAGCAACAACATGTTGGAACATTAGTAAAACTTTGAATGATAAAAAAACAAAAGCAAGTGAGCTAAACATGTCTGGATGGGAAAATATTTGGTGAACACAGGTTGTCCTCAGCGAGAGCTGCTGGTGGGAATTTAAAGGGGCTAATTGCCACTGAACATGTTTACTTGCCAAGCGCAGGTGGTGGTGGTGATTGTGGCTTGACAAGAGCATCAGCAGTCATTGTCTTTGGTTAGCATGCTAAATTGGTTGCTATGGTGTTCCATGTGACTTCTGAGCAGTCACTGCGGCAGTAATAGAGTGTTTGTGTGCAGACGTGTGAATAACGATGGTCATCAACAACTCACCACCAGAGGATCAATCAGAAGAAAATATATAAATATTTGTCAATGAATGGAGCAGTAGCTGACCCATGTAAATGTCGAACTGACTGATGCTTCAGTGTACGTTCACATCACACATCATATACCTCGTGTACAGATGGAGTGAATGAAACAGAAGACACAGAATATCCACTGTGTGGCACTGTGTCCACATCAGTACCATCCAGAGAAGGGAGGAGAAGGCTTCACCACCACACTCCCCCCACAGTCTGATCCTCACCAATCTGAATGTGGTTCGGCCCGATGTGGAAGGGTGTCACCAGGCCCTCCAGGAAGTCTCTGACACGTCTGAAATTAGTCCGTCCAATACTCCAGGAGCCATCCACCAACAGCATGATGTCCGCCGCTGCTTCGCTGTCACATTCAAATGGTTTCCTTGGAGACATGCCTTAATCGAAGGAAGCATAAAGCAAATAATTTTGAACATATCCTGGGGGGAGGGATGGGGGGCATAACCTTACTAAGACACTTTATATTGGTTTTTCCTTTCATTTGTTACAGATCTGTGTATTAGTGAGTATATGGATAAATGTATGGTTTCAAATCAGGAAACAGATGGCTCTGTGTGAAAAAAGTTTGTACATGTTGACACACATGAGCATGAGTGAATTTTTACGTGCATGTGTGTGCTCCCTTGGATTATGAGGGAGAAGACATGTGCCCTGCAGCCGAACAGGATGGCCTGTCATTATCCTTTCCTTTACCTGTCCCTCCCTTGTGTAAACACTGTCATCACATTTGAAACCAGCACTTATTGCTCTCAAGCCGTTTGTTCCTTCATTCATGAGAAGAGCCGAAGCTAAAGGTGGCTAGACGTCCCTTAAGAAAACCTGGTAAACTTCCTGCTCAAAGCGCAGCTGTCCTAATCATCACCACCATGTTTTGGCTCATTAAAGCAACAAATGTCATCACAAGTAGAAGCTTAGATCTGAGTTTGTCGTGTCATGTTTGTCAGAAGGTTACCTGTAACTGGCTGGGTGGGGAAGGGCGTCTTCCGGGGTTTCTCCTCGGCCCGTTTGCCCTGTGTTGTTCCCTGCTCCTCCTTGTTCTCCACCTTAGGTCGATCACGCTCTTTTTCCTTCTTCCTCTTCCTCTTCTCTTTGCCAGTTTTCTCTGGGGCCTCATCAGGGAGCTGAGAGGGGGTTTCTGTGGCTGGGGGCTCTGGTGAAGAACATGGGTGGGGTTAAAGTAAGATAAGCAAAGATTGTTTAGGAGACCAGTTTGAATCTGTACATGACAGGAAATCTCCTGTTGACATTAGAGCAATCTGACTTCTTAAGTATCAAAGGGAAAAAATAGAGAAAACATTATTTCCTTGTTAACACATGAACATTGTTTTTTCATGATTCAATAGTTTACATTTTTGTCTTTGCCTGAAAGATACAGCACCAACAGCTTCTACAAACCCTCATCGTCCTTGTCCTCCATCTGCTTTTATTTCCCGTGTTCCCTCTTGTTCTCTAAAGATGGTCACTCCACCTTTTGTTGCTGGTTTGCCATTACTGTGTTTGTGTTGGTGCCTGTTTGGTTGTATGTATGTTGGTCAGTGGCCGTGGACAAAAGTTGGGCGTCTGACTAGGACAAAAATAATCTTCACTCCGGTTTTTAAGTTCTTTGCGCTTGTTTCCTTTAGAAACCCTTTTAAAATCTTACTCAGTTCAAAAACAGCTTTACACAGGCAGGCATCAGGGTAGCTCAGTGAACTCTGAACTCCTTATTAGGCCAAAGGGCCTCTTAGATCTGATGGGTTAGACCTGTTAGCTTTAACAGAGCCCAAGTTAAAGTTAAGAGTTGATTTGCAATTGAAATTATTGTCATTAATATTGTTTTACAAAATAATTACATGCAATGTAATAAGGTTCAGTGCCACACTATCCCACATTGCTCTTTGAATTTCCTCAGGATCCACGTCATCATACTATATGTGGTGTTATTATCTGCCAGTACAAGCTACCTGTAGTAGTAGTAGTAGTAGTAGTAGTAGTAGTAGTAGTAGTAGTGGTGGTGGTGGTGGTGGTGGGGTCTGGATATAGAATAGTTGGCAGACCCAGCAGAGCCTCTGCTGCATCATCCAGGTCTCCAGATCCTGACCCACCCGGCAACATCTTCTTCTTCTGCTCTCGACTGCCGCTGCGGATCATCTCTTCCTCCCGCAGACCTTCCACTGAAAGAAAGAGAGTCATTTCATATATAGTATTATATATGTACTATATATATAGTCAGTGGTTTAGAACAGAGTCAAAAGTTGCAAAACAATTACAACAGATGTAGCAGTATACAGCAAATATGAAGGCAAAGCAAGGCAATTTTATTTGTATAGCCCATTTTTACAAACAGTTGTCTCAAAGGGCTTTACATCATAACAACATCCTCTGCCCTTAGACCCTCACATCGACTGAGGAAAAACTCAAAACAAAAAACCTTTTAACAGGGAAAAAAAAGAGAAACCTCATGGTGAGAAACAGAGGAGGGATCCCTCACCCAGGACGGGCAGACGTGCAATAGATGTTGTACACAGACAAGAAAACAGGTAACAATACAGAATATGCACAGCATGGAAATGGTGTGCAGGAGTTAAGGAAGGCAGTTTTTGGTGGGAGGGAAGGCAGGGAGAGTCAGGCAGCTTAATGGGAGTAATGGGTGGTAGACTGGCTCCTGGGAGGGAAGGGTAGGTCGGTTTAACAGCAGGGGTAAAGGGGGAAGGGGGTGAAGCAGGGGGCGGTTGGTGGAGAGAGATGGAGCTTCAGTGGATCTGTGGAGACACAAAGCTCATTAGCATTCCACCTCAAATGGAACAATCTATCCAATAATAATTGTTTCTACTGTGTTGCCAGGTTGTCAAAAGACATATTTCTAATTTATGCAAATCTTATGGAACCTAAGTTTTATTTTAATCAACCACCTTAGGCAAGAATGGTGATAACAGGTACAATCGTTATCATGTTCATCATCTTGGTTGGTGCTGCTGTTAGTATTACAGGTATTTGGTCACAAACCAAAGTATTTAAAAAGCTGGAAAAGTGACCTGTTGGTGGCACTAGATGAAAAGTTGCAGGATCACCAACGTTATTACAATTCATTCTGCAGGAAACATGATCTTCAGAGTTGATGAAACACTTGAAACCACAAATGTTCAGCCTCATCGTGGTAAGAGAAGAAAAGTCAGTGAACCTGTTCAGACCTGGCTTTGCATCCAATCCAATCCAAACTGAACAACACACCCACTCCTGTTCTACTAGAATGGATAAAAACATCTGTATGAGAATATGACCTCTGCATGAGGGAAACAGGTCATTTCCATACACAGCGCACTGGGTGATGAGAGGGTAATCAGAGTGTGTTCTGGTGTTACCCACAAAGTGAAAAAACATGGGTCAAAACATTATGTCATTGGCCTCTGATCAGGCACCTGCTGGGATAATGTTTCAATAAATCACTTACTTTTTTACTACTTCAAAATTAGCTCTATGGGAAATGATGATCTGTCAGTACAGGAAGCAGAATAACACTTCAATAACAATAACACTATCTGTATGCTGACGATGCAATAGCATGACTGAACAACATGTCTATGTAAAACTGGATTTCATGACTTAGGTTTAAGATTAGAGATAAAACTGATTTTGTCGGCAAATTCTTGCCTGGAGTAAAGAGTCAAGGTCAACAGCAGCAAATTGAGGGTGAAATTTCCAAGGAAGTAAAAACTGTCTTAACACAGTAACCTACTATTATGAGCACCACTCAGAATAAGTACTAGGCCCAGAGGGACTTAAACAAATGGGAAAGGCCAGGACACATCAGGAAGGAATTCCCAGACTCATTCCACCAAGACAGCCAGTGTTACGATTTTCCAATTTCCACATGTTTTTCTGGCCTGCCTGGACACGCTCGCCTCGACACAGTAACCCACTATCACTCACACGGTTCACAAGCAACCACAGGCTGCTTCACCGCTGCATATGGATTAGATGTATAAAGATGAAATCATTAGTAACTTAAAAAATAGTGTTTTGCATTTTTTATTCCCAGTATATATCATTATATTACTTAAATCTACATAGTTACGCTGATATATTGAAGGGAACAACCTCAGGAAGGGGGGGAGGGGCATGTCTCATGAGAATGTTGAACAAAGTCTAGCAATAAAATGTCAAAAGTTAAAGGGGCTTACAAATCAGGGGGGAATCAATAGTCAGAGTTGTGATGAGCTGTAGGAGATAACCTACTAGTGATAGAGCCAGAGACAGAGATGTCCAAAATAACCTGAGGAACAATAAGTAAGTCTAGGCAAGGCAAGGCAATTTTATTTGTATAGCCCATTTTTACAAACAGTTTGTCTCAAAGGGCTTTACATAGCATCATAACAACATCCTCTGCCCTTAGACCCTCACATCGTCTAATAATAATAATAAGTCTAATCCTCCTAACCTCATCCTTCCTCGTGTTCCTCAGAAATCGTCTGTAAACTCTTCTCCTCTGAGCTGCTCGCGCTTCAACATGATCACACGGTGTGGGTAGACGGCCATTACTGACTGTGTAATTTTGTTGGTAATGTTGCCTTTGTGAGCCACAGAGGAACAAATGTTGGTGGGCAGATTTACCTATGAACACACTTTTAAGCACACACAGTAAGTTCAAACACTATCCAATGTCAGTCTGTTGTCCAGCTGGAGTGTGTGTATGTGTGTGTGTGTGTGTGTGTGTGCTTGCAAAAATGCACCATTTCCGATTATATGACTTTGCTGTCTTGCCAATGACTGTGTTAACAGCAGTTCTTTTTATATTTAATCAATGTCATATATCACTTGATACCTGTGGATTTTATGTCCCTTGTTCAAACCATAGACTGTAAATAAAGATGGGCATAGCCTTGCTGACATAGCTTTCTGAGGAACAGCTTTGAAGCTTAAAATGAGCTGCTCCACTGTCGCTATCTTGGCGGTGTCTGACTCCGCCTCACTCCTGGCTAATACAAGACTCCTGTGCACACTGGTTTGTGGCAAAGGTATGCTCACCCACCTGTCACTCAAAGAGGCCATGGCCTCAATTATGCAGAACTTTAGGCCTTAAAAAAATGTTAACAAGTGAGTTCTATAAAATTCACCCCCTGTACAGCTATCATGAAGGAGGGAATTTTCTATAGAGACCTAAACAGTTTTTGTTCCATGCTGTAATTTCTGCTGCAAAGTTGGACATTTTAACATGGGAGTCTTTGGGGACTGACTTAATGTTGTAGCCTGACTCTTGTGGCCTGTAGAGGAACTGCAGTTTCAGTCTCAGAGGTTGCCATTTGGTAAAAACTCATTAAAAAAACGAAGCATGTTTTGTGATATTTGGTTCATAAGAGTGTGTAAAATGTGTGAATATGTGGTGATGCTCACTCTCAATCAAACACGCATGGACAAGCTACCTTATAGCGCTTTATTATTCCAGTGCTTAATTTTTCTTAATTTTCTTAATCTAAGTAACCTGTAAATCCATAATGGGCTTCGAATCCTAACGATCAGTATCTGACATTGTCTGAGTCTTCTCCTTTCTTTTCTTACTTGACCTCTGTCTCTATAAGCTCTTTGTTCCCTTCATACTTGTCTGCCTCCCTCAGTCCTCTAATTCCTTCTCTTTTCTCAGCCGAACCTTTCTAATTCCTCCCATAATTTTTATTGTGTGTTTCTTACTGGTAAATCGTCTCTTGGCGAGAAGTTTCTCTGACGTCCCATTGAGCACGAGGACTTGGAGGGCATACTCCTGATTGGAGTCCAGTCCTGCCACTGTGGCCCGGCCCCGTGTGGTGGTCAGCATCAGCTCTGGCTGTGGAATATCTGGAAACAATGAGCATTTTGACTGATTAATTCATTCTCATTAATAATGAGAAATGACCAGGAGAGAGTCCATATCTTAGGTCTGAGTTGAACTGAACTTTATGACTATCACATCTGTGGTAGGAACCCAATGAGCTCATAATGCAATATGGACAACAATTACCACAGTATGCTAATTAACACCACATACATAAAACATAATAATACACAAAATACCATGAACTAAAAGAACACCAATAAACCTAATCAATAAAGGTCCATACAGTCTAACAGTAGATGTTAAAGGTCCATACGGTCTAAAAGTCGACATTAAAGGTCCATACAGTCTAAAGGTAGATATTAAAGGTCCATACAGTCTGAAGGTAGATGTTAAAGGTCCATACAGTCTAAAAGTAGACGTTAAAGGTCCATACAGTCTAAAGGTAGATATTAAAGGTCAATACTAGGTCCAGAATTGGCAGGTTCTGCTCAGTATCTTAGACTTCAAATAAAAGATACACATGGGACTTTTAACAACTGAAGAGTCAAATGACCAAAGACTGATAAAAACTATTAGTTAAAAACAAAGTGTAGACGTCAGTGCCAAAGGTTTACCATTCAAGAGTCAAATAGCCTGAGGTAATCTACCTCTTGTCATCTCTAATGATGTTCTGAGCCTTTTAGCCTAATGATGTTCTGAGCCTTTTAGCCTGAGCCTCTTTTTAAGTAGCGACGAGTGATTTATGATGCAGTCTTGACCACTTTTTTGAATGCATTTGTTTAGCATTAGTCTGACCCCCAAATGAAATGTGAAAAAATGCGAGCAACATTTTCCATAAAATATACCTCATTGAGCTGACAGTAAGATTTTGTAGATTTTGCAAGAGCTACCAAGATTAAACACCTTCTTCCTGTACGCTGATTTATTCACTTTTTAACACCCCATCAGCAACAGCAAATCAAAATAATTTAACTGAGTTGTCACCAAACATCTGTCTACAAAGAATAAAGCAGTGAAGAGCACCTCTGGTAGCTCAGAGTGTTTAACCTCTTGCTGCAAGAGGTTTTGTTCTAAGTTAGATAAATTCATCATCATTTTATTATTTTAACTTGTTCCATTTCAATGTTTCTAATCACATTAACTGAATTTCTCTATATATAACATTAAAATATAATATTTAAAAATTAGAGGAAGCCCTTGTTTGTGTTCTTGCTCTTGTATTATTTGTCACAATTTGACCAAATTTTTTTGTTTGTAAAAGCAAATAAGAAAATTAAACATTGAAAACACTACCAGATGCGAAGTGATAAAGTGGTGATGGCCTCCCTCTCCATAGTCTACTGGCCTTGGATGTCTGGATCAGATCCGTTTCTGCAGATGTGTTTTCCCAAGAGTATCCCTGCAGACAAGAAGCTGCAGGGATACTTTAGGTCTAACTAATTTTAAAAATACTCTGCTACAGTATTTTTTTTTTACAGTGGTATAGACAATATGCCATGATGTAGAGCCGTCCCTTCTAGATTATGCACACCTCTGCACTTTGGATTAGATTTTAACAGTGATTGAACAACAACAGTGAACAATGATTCTATCTGTATCAGTGAGCCTAATGTAAAATGATGTTTAAATACAAACTGTATTTACATTTAGCCTCGAGATAAACCTTAGTTTATAGTGCCAACCCCCACCCTACACCTCTAGGCACGACAGGTCCTGTGTTGGACTGAAATCTTCCCCTAAGACCCCCCTCTGTCTCTCTTTGAGACCTGCCTGGACTTAGCTGAGCAGTCTGGAATGGGCGATAAGAGGGTGACAAAGAAAAAATGTGAAGGCGTTAGATGAAGTTAGAAGTTAGAGGGGCAGGAAAAATCACACAGATGTGAAGGAGGAGAGGCAGCTGCATTCTTACCCAAACCATCACCTGTTGAGCAAGAGACACTAACACATCCTTGGCATACACTCAGTCTGGATTACACTGAGATAAAAGGCACTTTAAGACTATACTGACATGCTGTTTTTCACAGGAGGAGGACGACTCCAGGTTAGCACTGAAGACATATGCTCATATAAAAAGTTAATGATCAGACTCGGATTGGATTTTGGCCAATCTCTTACATGATGCACATTCTTGAATGATTTACACAACTTTTAAGAATTTTTAACAAAGAAGATTTTAGACCAGGATTCTTCAAAACATGAAGGTTGACATTCCTTTAGCGTCACATTTGCAATGTGTTTTTTTTTTTCTTTCTTATTTTGTTGTTGTCTACTGAGCCAGAGGTCGAGCTGCTCCTGCTCATGTTAGCAGCCATGATCCCAAAACCAAAGACTTCCCGACACATCAGGGCACATCTTCATCAAGTCTCTCAGAGCTGGAAACTTATTCAATTCAGGTCCAGGGGGATGGATCTTCAGGAACAGGTGAGACTGGGGACGGTTGTATTTCTGTCAGTTACTCAGACTAAACCAGACATTTATATATTATATTATATTATATTATATTATATTATATTATATTATATTATATTATATTATATTATATTATAATAAACTATTAAACTATTATTATTAATTATTATAACTTACACCTGTCTACTAATGATCTATTTTATTTACAAATGATCACATGTGACATATCATTCACAACATTTATTTGAATGGAAGTATTCAGATGTTGTAACAGACCCCAACCATAGGGACGGTTTCAATATATACATTACACTAATTAGACAGTTACATTTCACTAATTAACTTTTGCTTTTCTTTTGCATGGAACATAGACCTTCCTTAAGTCAAAAGTTTTTATAATAAACAGAACAGGCAAAAATATTATAAGACCATAAGAGGCTAAAAAAACAGGATTTTTGTATATTTGATTTGACAATTCCAAGTTTTTAGAGTCACTCTGCAGTGTTTTTCACTTTCAGAGGATCGGGGGGAAACTTTTACCATAAGTCTAAGTCTATAATTATAAACAGAACTATTATACAGTATAGTATAGTAGAGTAGGAGGATGGAGGCCGGCAGCAGGAAATTATAATAAAAGCACAAAATAACAACAAAAAAAGGCTTGCTGCCGCCTTGTCAAGTTCCATGATTGCTAATGGATAGAAAATTGCACAATTTCATCCCATAAATAATCTCAAAGCCATTTTCACATCACTCATCAACATGTGCAGTGGCTCAGAGAATAAAAGCCTCTAAATGCACCAATACACCCAGGTTTGTACAGGACTGTGTGTCTCTTCAGTGTCTGCTCACTGAATAGATTTGCAGCTCTGACCAGTGTTCGCAGTGAATGCATGGAGTTAGAGCATAAGCTGAGGCAATGTGTCACCACGTTCATGACTTGAAGGAAGCTAAAGGGCTCTGTAATTGCCAATCAATGTCCCCTAGACAAAATGTCCTTCTTCTCTCACTTTGTACACGGTGTCAGTGTCCAGTGAAACAGCTGTTTCAAAGTTGGAAAAAGACTTTACAGAGCTGTCTGTTGAGGCAGGTGTGGAGGAGCAGGGTGGGTGGATCCAAAGTGACAGTCAAAAAATCCCACACACTGTCAAACTGTCTAACAAAACAAGTTTTGGTACTTGACCTTTAAATTCAAGGTCTCATACTGAAACATATAACATATAACATATGACAAAGAAAACGTTGGTTAGAGGGTGTGCTGGATTCTTTGATTGTCACAATTGTCACAAAAAGATGAAAAACATTATTGTGTGCTTTTATATACAATAATGCTATTCGACTAACCATATTTGATTGTGTTTTGCAGGGATCAGTGTTCAGACCACTTTTTCTCTTTGTCTAAATCATCGCTGCTTTGCTAATGGCACAACAATCTCTTCCTCTAACAGTCAATGATTCCACCAGACTTGTAAAATTAGAGACTTGCTTGTCAAAAGTTCATTGCTGGATGTGCTATGATGTTTGTTGGTCCAGCAAGACTCTGTTCACTTTTCATGGATTTTTACATTAATCTAGAAAAATGCACAATATCTCAATCATTTCGTAACCATTGATCCACACATCGAGTATATTAATAGAAATGCTCTTTTTCACTTATGTAACTTTGCCAAAATACACCCAATTTTATCCAGTTCAGATGTTGATATCCTGTCGAACATCCAGGATGAACTAATGTAATAGACTCTTATCTGTGACATCTGTATCATTGACATGTGGTCCAGAAAAGAGCTGCCAGAGTCTTTCACAATCCTCCCTCTGATTTATGACACAAGACTTTAAATGGACCTACTCTTTCCACATCTCCAGTCTTCTGAGTCTCACTGTGTGGGAAATTAAAAGGAGTTACCCAATTTCTGTTCTGGTTATATGATGATCCCTATCTCTTTTTAAATTCCTATCTTCAGTCCTTCTGTTATATTAACATACTTACCTGTGTAATAACATGCTTCTATATGTGAAGTCATATGGTTAAAACTTATAAACTGTGCAGAGCCCTTTGAAGTTGAACTTGAAGTTGCTCTATTTCCCTCAATTGTAATTAATGATATGTGGCTGTACACATACCTTTGGCTACAGACTATATCATACATGACATTGCGCAGTTAAAATGCATTAATACTTTAGACAACCTGAGAGTGGTATGGCAGCAGGACATGGGAGTGGAAATCACAAATGAGCTGTGGTGATGGAGCAGGTAGGTTTATTATTCGTTAATATAACAGGCGTGTCACTGTATCACCGGATCTTGTTGTCTACATTAAACAGTTTGAACTCAATCTGCCCTGAGTTAGTGTCAGCTTTGGGTCTAGCCATCACAAGGCAAGGGCGATGCATGATTTGGCATTGTTGAACTCTGCAGGTTTTATTAGAACTATGTAGTAAATTCCTTCATATGAAAATTTCACAATTGTTTTCAACACTTCGATACAGCCCAAAAAGTCTCACCTGAGATGGGCCTCACTCGGACCTTGTAACCCTGAACGGGTCCATCAGCCTCCTTCCATTTCATCTGCAGTCTGTCCTCAGATAGGACCGTCAGCTTCAGACGACCTTGAGGTTCAGAGACAACGGGGAGTGAGGAAAAAAAGTTCAGGTTTTGAAATGTATGTATTTCCATGTTGCCTAGTCAAAGATTTAGGTCAAGAAAAAGAAAAAGAGGAAAGCATGACAGTTGTAAGCTTTTTAGAGATCAAAGAAATAAGCCCTCACACGTCCTTCTCTCTAAATCAAATCCATCTCTTGTTTCGACTTCATCTACATAATTTCCAGCAGTGGTTTTCTAACAAGCAGCGTCTTTCATGTTTCTATCCTCTTGCCCTCCATCTATCCCTCTCTCCAGCTGCCTGTTCATCCATCAAAGCATGCCCTGTCCTCTTGCCTGGTATAGAAACAGGAACAAGACACTGGCTGGGACTGGAGTGTCATAGGTCATGTCAGAGGAGCATCACAGACATACACTGTGTCAGAATTTTGTATGTAATATGTTGGAGGGTAATAGACCAAGAGGAGATGACGGGGGAGGGGAGGAAACGGAAGCAAAGAAGACAAAGGACTGTAGACATGAACATGAATCACAGAACTTCATTGCTTCTGTGGACGCATGACCCTAAGCACTCAACAACAACCCTTCTGACGTGTATGTGTATGTCTGTATGTATGTCTGTATGTGTGTGACTGTATATTTGGGCCAGGGGCCTCAGGAGGGCCCTCTTTTTCTTGGGTGAGGCAGAGGAAGACATCTGGTCTGATGGGGATTTAGAGAGACTGGGGTCAAGGTCTAACAGACCCAATGACAAAAACAACTTTCCCAGGCAGATGGACATATATACATATGTAGACAAGCACAGTAGCTGTGTTGTACTTCAGGATTTATGGGGTAAGAGATTTGTGTGGTTGTGGCTCACATTTTTAGTGCAGCCCTGAAATAGTAAGACCTCTGAGTTTATGAAGTAACCATCAAATAAATACATTTGATTAAAAACGAATCAACATGCTGAGCATATAATAATTATTACTAATTAAAAATTAATATGTTTATGTTCAGTTACCAAACAGGATAGCCTCAGTATCAGCAGTGATTGTTTGAGTATCTGAATCCAGTTCAACACCTTGGGATGTGGTTGGCTGCATGAATGTGCAGTTGACAAATGTGCAAATGATGTGATGCAATCACGTCATCATGGAGCAGAGTCTCAGAGGAAAGTTTCCGACATCTTGTTGAATCCATGCCATAAAGAACTGAGGCTGTTTGAGAGCAAAGGGAGGAACTATCCAGTGTCAGTGTGGTGTTAGTGTGTGCTCACTGAAAGTACGGTATATAATAATGGGATTTGCAAATAGCACTTTCCTCTCTTGAAATGTGCTACAGCATCTGCATGTCCACACAGAAAGCATTTTAGTGTGCCTAACAAATCAGTCTAAACAGGTTGTGTGTTATTGTGTATCTGTTTCAACGCAAACAAGTATAATCACCTCTAATGTGACGAGCAACTCCAATCAAGAATAATAATAATAAACAAATCAGTACATAATGTTCAAATCAGTAAGGTCAAAATCAGACCAGACCATAGCAGATGTGGATGCTCATATTAAAATACATATATATGTATATATGTGTGTATATATACATGTATAAGCTATGGCAATTCCTTATTACAGTTAATTTCTCTCACATCTCAGATGTTTTTTCTATATTTTTGACATTGTCACTTGCTAATTTGATTGATAATGGAAAAACATTTTTGGGACAGAGCTAGATAACTGGGTAGCATTTCTAGCAGTTAGTCTCCTTACAAAAAAGAATGAGGCCACTGCTTTTCTACTTTCATTCATTTTCAGTTTCAGGTGATAATAAAGTGGTATATAGTTGATTTATACCATAGAGGAAGAAAAGTAAAGGAAGTGTCTGTACTGTAATTTTATCAAAAGCAACATTAACTTTTGCAGCTAAGTCTAACTACAATACAACACTTTTTCTACAACAGTGGTTTTTTAAAGTGTGGGTCGCAACTCCCTCCCTCGCATGTGGCAAAATTGATTGATTTTTAGTTGCTACAGAGAGATAGGAGACAGAGTCTGGGGTGACCAGAAAACTAAGGAAGTACAATCTACCTTTATTTCGTTCTACTGTGCATCCTGCATTAGCCAGTTAGGCTCATCAAAGATGTAGTGAGGGCTCTATCATCTACAAAGTGACAGATAGTGTGCCTACATAGACAGATAGATAGACTCTAGTCAAATGGGACATTATACTACAGTTTAAAAGAGGTTGGAGCTTTTTTTGTGACATATTGTGTGTTGTACAATTTTAAGAAGCCTCCATTGCATGAGTCTCTGTAGAGAAGCTTATTTTTTACAGCCAGCTAAATCTGCCACAGTGATCTCTGCCCATCATCATTAAATTTGTTCACTGTTTCAATATGAACTTAAGTTTTATTTATTCTTCTCATCATATAAAAGATGTCTAACGATGCGATTTGTGCAGCGATTCTTTCAGCCCTTCCTTTCCACTCACAGCCACATGGAGGCAAAATAAATTTTTTCTTGGAAAAGATTAACACACAATGATTTCCATTTGGCTTACGTTCAACTTGCTTTGACATGTTCAATAATTATTTGACTTGTTGCACAGGCTGTAGCTTATCAGTTGTTTTTATGTTCTCTGAGGGAGGCTCAACTCCCCATGCTAGGGCCCCGACAGCAGACTGTACATCATTTCTAGCTGTGTATGTGACATATTGGTGACATGTTGCTGACAGGTTTTCCTTTTATAGTAATCAAGGGGCTACATTGGTCATGAAAGGCACTCTACCTTGGCCATGGACCCCTGAGGACAGCAGCAGGACACTGAGCAGGAAACACAGCATTAGCCAGAACGATGATGATGATGATGATGATGATGATGGTGACACAAGGAGGTGAGGAAACATGAGACACGTGGGGCCTGGAATCATGAAAAACAAAGGTACTTATATTTTATTATATCATCATTATTGTTTGTATGTATTTCTGTTTTATGAATCATTTCTAAATTTGAGTCAAGTGACTTGACTTGACTTATCACTGAAGTCATTTTTTTAAAGGACCAGTGTGTAGAATTTAGTGGCATCTATTGGTATTTAACTGAATACTCCCCTCATTTCTCCCCTCTGTTCCAAGTGTATATGAGAACCAACTGCCTTAAGCTAACATAAAAAAGCCCTCTCTAGAGCCACTGTTTGGTTTGTCCATTCTAAGATACTGTAGAAACTTGGTGGAGCAACATGGTGGGCTCCCTGGAAGAAGATCTAAGTAGCAATTGCCCTGCACAGATATGAATTTCAACATGACCATGTAGCAGATGGAATCCTTTTCATTTTGTAAGAAGAGATGGGACAGTGTTTGTTCCTTTATCTGGCACCAACAGATCCTGTCACATTTTCCCATGGGAACTGTTTTTATGGTTGACTCAGACTACAGGTGCTTCAGTGCTTGTCCCCATTACAGACTCTCAGACTTCACACAGCTAATGACATGCACAAGGCTGTAATATTAACAAACGCACAGCACTTTAGGAGGTCATAAAACGAACACACCTCTGTTGAGACGGCAAGCACTTCACACTATATAAGATCTACACTAAATACCTTCAACTTATTCTAACACTACAACATCATAAGGCTGCTTTGACGTTCACTGTCTCATGAAGAATTTTATGAACATACAACAGTTTCTAAGAGCTTTGGTATTTACATCTGTATACAAACATTGGTACTAGGTTATTATTGGCATTAAGGGGGTATGATATAAAAAGTCAAGTGACCAGAGCTTGTTTATACTTTTAAAAAGCGTGAGTCCAATACAATGAAACTAAATGTGCTGTATAATTTGGAAATACACAAGAAAACTGTGGGAAAATGAATATAATTTGTGTAGGTAGGTGCTCTTTAGAAAAAAAGGGCAAACATTTGTTCTTTGTGAATAAGAAGACTGTTCAGCAGAATGCAGGCTGAACAAAGCTACAGTGAACTCACTGAGAGCTCAGCTGTCACACTGGCAGTCACTGACCAGACACCAAGCACGAGAGATGTGTTCAGAACAAATCAAGTTATCCTTTCATTAAGGTTTGGTCAAGCAGGGCGAAACTGTGACGCAGGGGGCGGAGAAAACAGGTGACAGGTGAGGAGAGATACAAACATGCAGACACTTGACATCTTCACTGACAATATAATGAGCAGAAGCTGGATATTAAACACACATTTCATATTCATATACATAACACATTATTTCATATGATAGTATACAGTCATTTCTACCTCTGATGAAAGTCAAGTTTTTAAAACATCAACATTAAACTGTCCTATCAATAAAAATATTATGGTTGACACTTCCAGTCAGAGTCTTCTACCTGTATTTTAGACATATGACATATGATTACACAGGCCACCACTGAAGAGGAACCTCCAGACTCCCTAAAGGCCTTTCAAAACCACTTGATATACAGCCATCATGTGCAGTATGTGTCGTGACTATATTGCCCTTTTTGTATGTTTTCTCATGTTTCACATGTTCATGCTTGCCTGAATGTTGCCAAGTCTCAGGTTATACTTGAGTCGCATGTCGTGCATACCTGTCTGCCTGCCTGCCTCTCAGACACAGAGGAAAATATGGGTATTGTTATGCAATGATGACAGATCTACTTGCCAAGAGCATTTCAGAGTTTCCACTGTCTGACCACCTTTTCAATTTTTGTGTCCATGGATTGCTTGAATCATCAGATTTTTTTCCAGTCCACTGCTCACTATGACTCCGCAATGTGCAAAGAAAAAAAAAAAAATCATATATCACTTTTAATTCTAACTTTTGCAAATTGAGTTGCATTGCTGCATCAATGTTGACAATAATGTCTCCCATTGTGCATCTGTAGATGACTTCACAACAGTGAGAGCCTAAAGTCAATATCATTGTTCATTTATTGGTGCTTTTACTGCCCTTGAAGTGATCTCACCAGGAAAAAATGACCACCACGAAATAGCTTGAACTCCAGTTAACCCTGCAGATATCCAGGTGGCCTATTGATGCAACATCAGACTTTAGAGGCCTGATTTCATTTTGAGCTCAATAGTGTCATTAACATTCTTCAGCTGACTTAAAAACTACCATAACTTACATACATTAATAAAGTATCATGAATGCAATGCTATGCAGACAGTAAATGCTTAAGCAACAGCACATATTTAGCTTCATATAAACATTACTAAAAGGTTTATGGCACTCTTAAATGAAATTGTACATATATATATATAAGTGTCTATAAATGTATTTATCAATAATTAAGTCCTGTGGTAACCCATAGTGAATGCTGGTGTTAATATAATATGATAATTGTATCAAATATGGCTTCACAGGTAAAGTTGTAATTGCTGAAAAAACACATTTACATATATGTGCATGTTTTCTGAAGTTGCATATAACTGCATTAGTGTATCATAAATGTTATGTAGACAAGGCTATTTAGCAATTACTCAATAATTACTCTGAAATTATAGGTATATATAATTGTGTTTATTCATTGTGGGAACTCATAGTATTATGCATTTGATGCTATGAAGACACTAACTACATGTTTTAGCACTGACGTTGTCAGCATATACCTAAGTCCTCCTGTGGGAAAAAACACTGTACAGTGAGAGAAACGTAAAATATGATGTTATGTACACTATGCACACAACATTAAGCACATTAAGCACATTTATAACACAAAATTAGGTTAGAATGATATAGAATTAAACGTGTTTATTAATGTATTTGTTCTTCCTGTTATGAAGACACTAACTGCTTAAGAAACAGCACATATTCAGCAATTAGAAGTTTATATGAACATTACTCACTCCTGAGAGACCCCATAGTGAACCCTGCTGTGTAAACAGATGAATGAATGAATGACACAGCGGTGAAAATATCTGTTTGCTGAATAAAGACTTGACATTAACCGCTGCATGATAAAGTGAAGGAATGGAGATTGAGCTGCTCCAGGCTGTTTACCGACGCAACGAGCAGCGCAAAACTCTTGACTATAA
This sequence comes from Rachycentron canadum, assembly GCA_038496675.1. Classification (NCBI taxonomy): domain Eukaryota; kingdom Metazoa; phylum Chordata; class Actinopteri; order Carangiformes; family Rachycentridae; genus Rachycentron; species Rachycentron canadum. The sequence continues at coordinate 24,511,940 of CM076651.1, forward strand.
ACTGCGCACATTATGGTACATGACATGCAAACGAATTTAACTTAATTGTTTTTAAACAACAATTATTAAACGTTTACAGTTGCTTTAAACGTCTATATGTGGTAAAGATGAAAGTTGGCTGTATTCATACCTGTGTCCGCTCGACTGGAAGCTTCTTTTGTTTTTAACAACAGTTTTAAACAATGGACACAACCTCCGTGTGAAAGCACAGCCTCGTTTACTTCACACCTCCTGACTTCACCAGAACAAAACTGCGCGTGGAGACTATGGTACAACAACTTTTCCCGCCGTGTCGCAGCAGCCAGGTGAGTCTGACCTGGCTGTTCGGTGAGTCCAGGTTATTCCTCCAGACAGGCTCCACACCACAGGTGAGCTGTCAGCACGCACCAGTTCCGCTAAACTGTGGAGCCAGCTCCCGCATCAGGTAGTATGAACTCCCCGGGGTGAAACCCGAGAAGCGAGGCCCTCCCGCTGCCCCAGCAAGGGCGTGGTGCTCCGGGGACGGCTATAAAAACCTCCAGAGAGCAAACAAGCCCGGTTTACACTTTCCTCTAGGTGGAAAACATTCAGTCACTATACTGCAGCCTGTCAGAGGATGAACTCAGGCGCACTGCATTAGTGCATAATTAAAACATTTCCAAACAGCTGTGTTGGACTGTGACCATACTCCGAGGCTAAGTCTAGACTGGCAGGTCAACCTGATGTAGGGTGGGTATTTGTTTAAATTCATTACACCAAAGATACTACCTGGGAGTCATAGACAACAACTTAAAGGTCCACACAGTCCGTACAGTCTAAAGGTAGATGTTAAAGGTCCATACGGTCTAAAGGTAGATGTTAAAGGTCCATACGGTCTAAAGGTAGATGTTAAAGGTCCATAGGGTCTAAAGGTAGATGTTAAAGGTCCATAGGGTCTAAAGGTAGATGTTAAAGGTCCATAGGGTCTAAAGGTAGATGTTAAAGGACCATACGGTCTAAAGGTAGATGTTAATTGATAATTAAGCCCCCACAGTAAACCCTTGTGTGTAAACAGATGAATGAATGACAGTTGTAAAAATGTCAATATGCTGAATAAAGACTTAACATTAATCAATACTTTAAATTGCTCTTGCAGCATACCACTGCATGATAGTGGTAGAAATGGAGACTGAGCTGCTAGAGGCTGTTTACTGACATATTTCACACTTCCCTGTGTTTTGGGGTTTTGTTATCCATGAGAAACATGAAATAGAGGAAAGGTTCTTTTAATGTTCCATCTTCATTTCTTTGTCCTCTTTGGTTTCTCTGAAATCTGCTACATCTTATTAGATAACTCAGAAAACAGTCAGCCAATCAGAAGAGACTTTAATCTTCTCTTCTGATTGGCTGACCAACCTGTTGTTACAAGACCGAGAGAGAGAGATGTAAAACTACATTGGTTCTAAAACCACAAGCATAACTTGTTATTAATATTAAAACTTCAAAAGCATAAAAAAAAAACATGGGAAAAGCTTAAAATATGGAACCTTTAAAGTTACAAATATGTAGAGATTTTGCCGAGGAAGTAAGACAAGACAGATTTCAGTGCTCTTGGAAATAACATATTCAGATGTAGATGTAGGACTTGATGATTGGATTAGAACCAGACCTAAAGAGACTTGTGTTCCCTGCAGGAACAGTTAACCAAGTTCAGTGTAAATAAACTCAGTTACCTCAATGACGGCTCAAGTTAGAACGGCATCCTGACTCATGAGTAAATGTAATGAAATGGATGGACAGGAATGCAATTAATCCTCAGCCAACAAACGAAGGAGAAAATGTGATTTTAAAATGGACTACACATTATTAGTCATCACTTGTGTTTGGCCTGGATCAGAAATGATATTTTTTCCGTTTATTTTTTCACTTCATTTCTCAACATATATGCAACAATGCTGGAATTTTACAGAAAATTACATAAAAAAAAAAAAAAACAAACAAAAAAAAAAAAAAACAAAGACATTTAACCTCTGAAATGGCTTAAAACTGAAGAACTTCGGCTACATCATCACTGATTTATTGATGGGTTTTGAAAATAGCTCTTTAAAGTAGTCTTTTTGAATATTTCTACGTTAACAAGGCACATGAAGGTACAGCCATTTCACATCTCTTCAAACTCTTCGATCCCTCCTTTGTAATGGTGCAATAAACGTCTATTTTCTTCCTTTTCAGGCATCTGAATCATGGCTTGGCATCACACAGGAGCCTCTACAGCTCAAACACTTGGTTAATTAAATTAGTCAACAGTCAATTAATTGTTTACATCAATTTTCAAAAGACATAACATATCCTACTTTCTGAAAGCTTCTATGAAATGTGAGGAATTGTTGCCTTGTGAGTTTTAAACAGTTAGACAAGAATGAACTTTAAGGCTTTGGGAAGTTGTGTTGGGGATTTTTCAATTTTTACGCCAAACAATTATTTGATTGGTAAATATTAAAGTACCCTGAAGATTTAATTATGACAACCACTGCAGCCCAATGGATCCTGTGTATTAAATTATACAGCAGATAAATCAGCCCATAAAGATCAGCAACGTTGTCTGAAAAAGAGGCATCTGAGGAGCCACATAACGCATGTACTGTAAATCTGTCTTTCATCCAAGGATATATTTTTCAGAATTAGGCTCCACATCTAATGGAAATAAATTATGTCATCTGGTTACCACTGCTACCAATCTACATGTCTAGGTAATAAAAACACTTCTTGTCGATCTTTCCTCAATCGACCACACGATAAAGTTTTAACACTGCCCTTCATCTTATTCTGCAGGGCCATGTGCCACTTCACAGAATGCCATTGATATATACCTATAAACACATACTATATGTATAGGTATATATACACCAAAGGGAGAGGATTTTCCCACAGTGACAAGTGTCTAGCAAAGAAAAATGACCCATTGCAGTTCAAGGTGTCAAAGGATCGTTTAAAGCTGTGACACTCTTCCTTCATACATCATACTTTGTTGACACTTGCCCATATTAGCTACATTTCTGGAGCAGCCCAAAGGCAAAAGCATCATAACTTACGTTCCATCAAAGTCCACGGTTAATATACAGCTGACAACGAGGCCCTGGCCTCGCCTGAAGACAGGATCAGTAGAGAGAGATGAAGACTGTTCCCTCCTTTTTGTGGCAGTGTGTAATACACAGTTTTTGGAAGTGCTAAGGCATTTATATGGCACTGCCATTCAAATGCTCCGATGGAAGAGATGTAAAGGACTGACATCCTAAATTCAGTGCAGAGTGATTTCTTGTTCCTCATCTTCATCGGCAGCTGAATCCTCTGCTTCGTCTCTGGTCTGCTGCAATAACGGCAACTCCAGCTCTGGGCTCTTACTGTTCAGCTGCCTTAAAGTTGGGATCTTATCTGAGGGACAATAAACCAAAACTGACATTGTCAACATTATCATCACTTGTTAAACTCACAGCAACTTCTGCTGCTATGGGGTCAATCAAAACAATGACAAAGGACAGTGTTGGGTGACGTCAGCTTCTCCTGGTTTGGATTCACTCTGTCTCAGCAGCCTCACTTTAAAAACCAGTGATTCATCAGTGCTGTCGGGCCGACACAGGGAGTCTGGGAGCTGAGCTGTCTAACATTTATTCTTTTCTCTGATAACTTGAGATCCAGACATCTGATGACTGAAATCATTCATCCAGTTAAAATATGAAAAACCTTTCTGAAAACCTGGATTAAAAGTCAATTCTGACAAACCAACTGTTACCATGATAAAAATCACAGATTTGTTTTGTTTTTGTTTTGTTTTTAGACATTTCAATCTGGAAAAATTACATATTATAACTTCAAAATCCATGTCCTCTCAAAAATGTGTGATTATTGTTAGTTGACTTCGATGTTTGAACTTGACAGAGCAGAACACTGAAGACTGCTTTCATATTTTCCGACTGAGGAAGGAAAAGCTCTCTGAGCTCAATTAAATCTTTGTGTAAAGACGTGCATGTACGAGCATGATTCTGTGGCATCACAAAGACTGTGAATGTCAATCGTGGGTCAATATGCAACAAGTGTGATGTTGAAACTTGAAGCCTGTTCAGTTAAATGTTAAACATCTCGTGTAAAATAGTTAAACTTCTTGAAAATGAGATTTTTCAGTGAAGAAGAAGAAACCAATGTATTTCAATTTTTAAACAAGGTCATTTTTTGTAGAAACCCCACAAGACCATATAATGAATATTAACAGAAAAGCAAACTTACTTTTTGAATAATATGTCTTGAGTCCCACATGCAGTGAAATGCCACACAGACACACAACGCATCCCAGCCAATTGAGTGTGCTCAATTTGTCTTCCGTCACAGCTGCTGCCAAAAGCAGAGTGCACACCTCCTACGGCGACAACAAAAGAAAGGATGTGATTGGTAGGCCTGACAAGATGCCAACGCTGCCGCCTCATGAAGCTTTACAAAACTGAAGTGCTCATCACACAAGAGAAAACAACTCTGATTAAAGCTGACCCAGATAAATACTAACATGGTATTTTTTTTTTAATCCCGAGGCAAACAGGACACGATGATGTCTGAACCAAGCTTCTTAGTTGTTATCATCTTAGATATTTTACTCAAAAACAAACATATTGCCACAGGAAAATCCTCTGGAGACCATGAATGTCAGTACAAAACTTTATCCTGTGTTTTATTTGAAGCGTTGATATCCATTAGAATATATATTTGTGGTTTTAAGAACCAAAAAGTATCTCACTTGTAGTTGGTCTGTCATATTTATTTAAATATTGTTTTGAGGAATATCAATAAAATCTGTTTGTTTTTTCTTTTTGAATATATCTGTGTCCATTTCGTTTGAGCCAGAGCTAGTTTTGTCTTTACCAGCCAATTCTCTACTGAACTTGAGAGGCTCACACCACAAGGCTCTGTCAAGAAGCTGAGCGTGAGGGTAGCATCCACTTCATGTGAGAGGCCAGTGAGATGACAGCACTGAACCCATCATATTGTAGATACCTTATTAAATATGGGGAAATACATTTTTAAGATCCAAAGCTCCTGGCTCAGCATCTGACTGTGGTAATATCAACATAGCATTTATTTAAAGGTTGAAGCCTTCAATTTGCTTTCACAAATAATAATTTAAAAGGTCCTAAGTCTTGATATCCATAAGAAGATAATTTTGTGGTTTAAACAGGTCAGTCAGCCAGACAGAAAACAGGCTCTTCTGATTGTCTGACTCTCTGCTTTGTCGTGATCTCACAAAGTTCCATAAAGTCCGGACGCTGGTTTTAAGGCTCAGTTTCTGAATACAGGCTGTGAGCATTTCTCTGTGAGACATTTGAGACTTCATCACTGTATTAATATAGAATCTACACTGGCTTTATAGTCAAAGAGCACATGGATGTCTACCTTTTGACCCACAAATGAGCATCAATAGCAACTTATTAAACTCAAAAAGTACCTTGAAAATCCCTGATATGGATAGAGTGAGGCTGGAGGTTCGGGAGACTAACAGGAACTCTGAGAAGCCTAAACCAAAGGCCAGTGAGCCACCCACACTCAGTGTGAAGAGTGAATAAAGGAGAGGTGAAAGCTCCGTGACCCGGAACAACTTTTCTGAGGTACTGAGGCTCAGCCCTGCAGAGAGACAAAGAGGACAGAACCAGGACAGACATGAGTAATGAAGCATTCACTTAAAAGACACCAATCAAATCTAAGCTTGGTCACAAAGAAACATGAACCTGTGTACTCATATTTCATCCAAAAAAAAAAAAAAAAAAAAAGTGTCTGAGCTCGATGGAGTCATGTTTAAAAACAACTAAAAATATATAAACTGGACTATAGAGTTAATTTGAATTCATCTTAATTCTTTACTGTAAGAGTGAGGAACATGATCAAGAATATATACATCTCACCTTCATTAAAGAGGAAGAGGGGAAAGAGGCCAAGGAACATGAGAGGTTGTAGGTGGTACATGGCGTCTATTGGGTTCTGAAGACCTGCAGGAAAAGAAAGTTGGAAGGAGGAGGAAAATAGGCTCATAAACTTGTATGAGTTTAAAATTTTTAAAGTCATCCTTGTAGTTAAAAATCACACTGTAATTACATCAGATGTACTGAAAAGTCCTGTCACATGTTACATTGTAATTCCTGTCTTGATTATTCTCTTAGCTGCATTTTGAAATTTGTATGTTGCATTGCTTCTTTTATGGGTATCACAGGAAGCCTCTTATTTATCGGTTCATCCAAAGTGAAAAGGTTGTGAAGCAAATCATGAAAGGGTGGGTTGTCACTGCTGTGAGATAGTCATGTTTGAATTTGGGAGTATATGTAGCTAAAATGCCCTTAAGCAAAGCAACTGTAACAGGCCTGCTTGACAAATTTTCAATTCAACAGCAGCTCGACACTGACCCAGCTCTGCTTTCTGCATGAGGACCTGAGTGAGGGTCCAACGGATCCCCCCTATGAAGGATGCCATCAGCGCCATGATGAATCCTTCCAGGTTGAACTGTTGCGCCTGAAATGTGACCATGAACATGCCACTGGAAATCAGAAGGACCACCAGGATCAAAAATGGGTTCTGGTTGAAAGACAGAAGAAAGACATGGTGAGAAACAAACAGAAAAAAGAAAGAAAATAAACAAGAGACAAGATAAAGAAGAAGTTTGAAGTTCGAATTCACAAAAAAAAACAAGTCAAAACGGAGGACGTTGATTGATTGACAAATGTTATAAAAGAAGGAACATTTTTAAAATAGAGACGAAATACTATGATTCCACATCAGTCGCTTGTGTGCATGTTTGATGGTGGGCTTTTCACTGTCATAATACTCTGGCAGCCATGTTGGATTTCCTTAAGTCTCTTCTGTTGACTGGGAACTGACTTAACCTATGATAACTTGATCAGTTTAGCTTTTAATAGCTTTCGCCGTCCATAGTTTTTCTGCCTGCTAGTATAACCTAGTATTAGCCAACTTGTCTACAGCCAGGCCTTCAACATTGTGAGGCTGCAGTGCTTGCTTTGAGCTAAATGCTAATCAGCAAGTATAATGTTTACCTTGTTCAGCATTTTAGTTTAGTGTGTGTACAAGCTAATATTTAAAAGTTGGCACTAGCACAAAGTATACCTGAAGATGATAGGAACGCCATTTGTTTTGCAGGTATTTAGTCACAGTCTAAACCATTTAGCCTTTACAGAGTTGTGTGAGTGCTGGAGCCAATCCTAGATGACACTGGATGAGGGTGGGGTTTACCCTGGACTGGTCTCCAGTGTATCACAGGACTGACACATTGAGGCAAACAACCATTCACGCTCACATACACACCTATGTGTAAGAGTCACCAGTTAACCTAATGTGCATGTCTTTGGACTGAGGGAAGAAGCTGGAGAACCTGAATTGAACCCACATGACCCAGGACCTTCTCACAGTGCGGTGACAGTGCTAATCACTGCACCACCGTGCCGCCCAATCACAGACCAAACTATTGAAAGAAGTTTAGACCTGATGATGGCACTGCTTCAAAAAAGGTATAACCAAAGTGAAGCAAACAGGGCATGATGATATCTGATCCAAATTCCTTAATTGTTCAGATATTTCACTGAAAAACAAAAATATCAATGTCATGGTAGAGGAAAAGTCAGGAAATCACCAAATAAAATAAATAAAGATAAAAGATAAAACTTTGATGCCATGGTAGAGTGCCTAAAAATGGGTGAACATTTCTCTGTGGACTGACCACTTTGATATTATTACATTAATATAAAAGCTAGACCTGATTTATAATCAAATATCACATGGATGTGTACCTTTATACAGTATGGGACCTTTCCTGTACACCTTGGTAAATCACTTAAACACAGTGAGTGTACAGAAAGAATGAACACATCATTATATCAGCTATGATGGTTCTTGAAAAGAATCTCACTGTCTCTACATTCTCACCTTCACATCCAACATAATAATTGGTTTTACACATTCTTCTTTTGTTTTTAAGGTAGCAATTATTTGAGAACAGCTACTCTTCAATCAAGAAATATGCTGGTCGCTAAGGGATGTGTGACAAAACATACACATAGTGTGTGTGTGTGTGTGTGTGTATAAAAAAATCTTTTGTAATATATCTGTGTACTCTTCCTGCTGTCAACACTAACCTGACATACCAGATGGTTTATTACACAGAACTAGCTAGGAAGGCTTGTAGGTTGTAGGTGCTTTAAAAAAAAATATTGGCAGGTGACTGAAGGACCCATCTGTCTCTCGTACGATGAAGTAAGAGAGTGCAGAAGAGGAAAGACAAGACAACAACAAACCAGTCTTTGAAAGATTGTTAAAATCTCTGTAGACAGTTCTTTCTGTCCTTATAAGGGAAATGTGTGCTTCTCTGAAGCTCCCCGTAGTTCCTCCCTCACGTGACACTGATTGGTCTGAACCACAGGCAAATAGCCTGGAGCCTGTCAAAATGGATTCTCAATTTTCAGAAATTTAGCTGCCTCACAAAGTTGAGTCAACACATACAAAGGTTTGAGGTGGAAAAAATTGTCACTTACCGGCTCCTCAAGTTTAAACACCAAGGAGAAAAAGAGGATAAAGACAACAGCTGATGACTTGGTCATGGTGTACCTTCAATGAGACAAAATAAGAGTCACTGTGAAATGGAACAATCCAATTACACTAGTAAGTTGAAGTCAGTTTCTACCTAAAAAGAATAAGCCACACACTTACAAGCTGATGGTGATGAAGAGGAAACTCCAATTGGAAAGGCCAATATCCAGAGCTGTGGCCAAGGCTGGGGGAGAAACAAAGAATTTAGAAGACAAACAGTTTACAAAAGTATGCGTCTGTTAAACTATTTTCTAACCATCAATTATGAATAACATAGGATATCAAAGGTGAAGAGAGATTCTTTGTAGCCGTTAATAATGAGCTAAACAATATTGAAAATAGTGCGTTATTTGCAGTATTGTCTGTTGTATGTGTATGCTTTTAATGGTGTGTTGTTGTGCAGGCTGTGTGCATTTATATTGTACTTTCTTTGGGAGAAGCCAAAGACAAATTTCCACCAAGTCAATAATTGAATCAATTTTCATGCATAGATAGTATACTAGCTTCTGTCTGTTCCTGATTTAAGACAGATCAGAAAATGGGTGTTACAGTTAAAACATGAGCTTTATGAAACAAATCTGCTTATTTACGATGGTTAATTGCTGTATTGTTGTATTGTAAAATATTCAACTCATCCTTTTGTTGTGATGTCATGTTTCTATCAGTGTGGACTTTAGCCAAAGTGCTGTCACTGCAAAGCTCAGTCACTCAGTGAGCATGATAAGAGCAGACAGTGAGTCCTTTTTTTCGAGTTCTGGTCTGTGAACTCTCTGTGCTGCCTGGCAGATAGTTAGGTGAAACACTTAGGGCTCCAGTAGGGTCTCACCAGTGGGAGCCACCTTAAGGAGGTAATCTCTCCAGCTCAGAATAATGCGGGGTTTCCCTGTCCGCCACTGCATGGCCCGACGCGTTAGAGCCGACAGGCAGAAGATGATGGTAAGGTGAACTAACGTCATGAAAAGAGGATAGTGGAATCCCTGAGGGACAGAGAGAAACAGACAAGGTCATCTCACACAGTTGTGGTGGTCTGAATCCTGAGACATTGAGAGACAACCTACTACAACACCCCCACACCCCTCAGAGAGAAACGCCATCTGGTTTAACCTACCAGACTGCAAGAATGTTGTTTTCACCAATATTCTTGAATAAAAGAGGGGAGGCAGTGTTATTAACAGGAAGCCAGTGACCGTCTTCACTTACCCTCATCAGCCATTTGTTGTAGAAGGTGATGCCTATAGAGAAGACATAGTAGAGCAGAACTAATCCGACAGTGCGGAGCCCCCGACAGAGGAACTGGACAGGGCACGCCATACAGGGCAGCTGGGATCAGCTGTCCAGGTCAGACAGCTACTGTAGACAGGCCATCATCTCCAGACTAACTCTGCACCCCTGCCTGTCTGCCATGGCTGAGTGCTTTGGGAGGGAGAGCCCCCATGTGGAAGAGGGAAGGGGGCAGAGGGAGGTTAGACTTAGGTTACCTCAGTGTACAGTCAGGAGGCACACAGTAAGTAAGCCTGATGCACTGTTAGCATACAGCTAACAACATAACTTTTAGCTCAAGTTTGACAACTAGCATCAGCTAACAGGCAAAACCACGTCAGCTAGCCTTTACGCTACTATTGTCGTTATGTTAAAATTCAATCAAACACCAAATTTAACAGAGGTGAGTTGGTTCCCAGACACCCTCGACTATTAACCAAACGGTAGCACTCACCGGATCGTTGTTAAACAGGACCATTTGTTTTCTGCGCCAACCACCGTTTTATTTAGTTGATTCTAGCCTGCTAATGTAGGAGGTTGTCGTGTAGTGGCTATTAGCTAATTGGCTAACTCAAAACAAATAGCGGAACATTTTCAATGCAGACCGTGAACTGTGTTGAGCTCTCGCTACCATCACTCGCTGTCTGCAACCGGCGACGGGTTTAACGGCGCGTCCGCCCATTACGTGTCATTTTCGTGTGCCGACACCCGCGTACTGAACTCCATTGACGAATCCGCCCATTTATTTTTTTGCGGTGTTGATTTTTTACCTACTAGTCACCTGCAACCAGACTTAAGGCCTTCCCAGAATTGCTATGAATCGCTCTTTAAATCGGCTTCCACGTATCCCACCAGAAATAAATGCTTTTTGGCAAATGTTTGACCTTTCTGCATTAGTTAACACTGCTCGCTACGACCACCGTGGAGTGATGCATTGAATTAACACACACAAACCACGACAGCATCTAAATACATATAGCTAATTAAAAAAAAAAAACTGCCATCTGTTTGAATGAAGTTTGGCCATATTTTTGTCACGAAACATTGAAGCATGTCAACGCTAACAAAACAACAGTGAAAATCGATATTAGACGAAGAAACCTACCGTGAGTCATGTTGAGTGCCAGCTGATGAATGTGTGCAAACTTTTTAGCATATTGTAACATTACGTGGATCATTAACCGGGGCAGCAGCGTTTGGAGGAAGCAACCACAGGAGGCGGTGTTTTTAGGAGGCGACTGTTTCTGCCTGTTTCTCTTCCTCCGTCAAAAGGTCAGAGCCGGAAGTCAACAGAGACCCCGGACTGTCGTTGTCCCGGCTGAACCAAGAGGTAACGGCTTTTTTGTTCTTAATTATGCTTTGTGTGTTCACTGCATATCGTAAAAAGGTTAATATAATGTTAATGCGCGTGCTCGTCCGTTGTTTTTTAGCAAAATGGCGGATGAGGAGGACGAGACCGGCTTCGACGAGGAGCTGGATGACGGCTCCAGCGGGGTCGACGTCGGCCACGGGAAGAGGAAGAGGCTCTTCTCCAAGGAGCTCCGGTGTATGATGTACGGCTTCGGGGACGACCAGAACCCGTACACGGAGTCCGTGGATATTCTGGAGGACTTGGTGATCGAGTTTATCACGGAAATGACCCACAAGGCCATGTCTATCGGACGGCAGGGCCGCGTCCAGGTGGAGGACATCGTCTTTCTGATCCGCAAGGACCCCCGGAAGTTCGCCAGAGTCAAGGACCTGCTGACCATGAACGAGGAGCTGAAAAGAGCCCGCAAAGCTTTCGACGAAGCTAATTATGGCTCATAAACTCATCAGTTTGCTTTTCATTTTCTTTAATTAACTCTCCACTTCCCTGATCTTTATTCCCTGTCAGACTTCACTTTACTTTCCAGACTTTTTTTTTTTTTTTTTTTTGAACGTGTCAAGTGATTTGCATTGTTTTACAGCTGGTATGACAACAATGAGCCAAGTCAAAGTGTTGTCGTGCTGCCTGGGTCACTATGAATAAAGGAACTTGCACATTGTTTTCCTACATACAGCCATGACTGTTAATTTGAGCACCAGAATACCCAGGAGAGGCTTTTCTTTAGGTCTGGACATGACATGATGTCTGTGGCTCAACATCACATGCACAAATCAACTGAAATGGCAAAATGCCAGTATCGCACTCCAGCATCACTCTTCGTGCTTTAACAGCAGCCAACATTACAGTTGCATCATCAAACCCTATCTGAATGCTTCACTGTGTGCAGTGAAACGTGTGTGCATCATCTCAGCTTGGTGCAGGGACGTAATGCTGCAAAGTCATTTATCAGAACATTAGTCACCAGCTATTTTGTTGAGTAATTGCTTTGAATCATTTTGTTAAGAAACTGCAGCAATAATCTCCAGTCCCAGCTGCTTCATTGTGAATATTTCTGCAGGTTTCCTTAATCCTCAGCGACTGTGAAATGAATATCTGTGGCTTTTAAAGAGTTTGTTGGACACAGTGTCAATTTTGACTCTCGGAAGCTGTGGTGGACATTGCATTTTTACTCTTTTCTGACATTTTAAAAGTATTTCTTAATGTGTCAAGAAAATAACTGTTAGTTATAGCACAAATGACATTTAATGGTCCACACAGTCTAAAAGTAGCCCTTTATGTAGTCTTCGTTTACAAAGCAGGTCTAAGTTCTATACGAATACTGTGAAAGTATCAAAGGTTTCAGTCCACAGAGAAATGCTCACAGCCTGTATTCAGAAACTGAGCCTTGAAACCAGCCATCAGGACTTCTGGAACTTTGGTACATCATTTTTCAAACAGAAATACCATTTCCCACTGACTGAAAGCTTCTATTCAATTTGCAATGATGCAAACTCAATGTTGTCTGTGCTGAGAGTTTCAACCTTTAACTAAACGCTATGTTGAAATTACCAGTCAGATGCTGAGCCAGGAGCCTCTCACATGAAGTGGATGCTACCCTCACGCTCAGCTTCTTGACAGAGCCTTGTGGTGTGAGCCCTCTGAACTCTCAAGTGGGCACCACCTTTCCCAGATGTTATCTAATCCTACAGCAGTTTTTCACATACTTGAAGGTTCAGTAGTAGTAATTGGCTGATAAAGACAAAACTAGCTCTGGTTCAAACGAAATGGACAAAAAGAAGAAACAAACAGATTTTATTGATATTCCTCAAAACAAAATTTTTTACACAGACCATAAATATGACAGACCAACTACAAGTGAGCATGTGTTAGTTCATTTATTCTGTTCAAGCAAATTACTTCTTTGTACAGTGAAGTGGTTGGATGAATTGGTCTAAGCAGCAGGTAACAGGCTGCCCATCTATCTAGACTACATCTAGATCAGAGCATTACCAACAGAGGGGGTCGCGGATGACATGTTATGCCATGTATATACTGCAGAAGGTGAGTGCAGTGGGTTTCCCCAATTGCAGCCATGCCATCCTGTTACGGTGGTACAGTGGCAGTGCATCATCCGTAGGCCATCTGCGTTCACAGATGAGCTGTGGGGGGAGGAAGAGGGTGTAGCCCAGCCAGCGACCCCCGTCAGGTGCCCTAGCTTTCTGTTCAGGATGTCTATGAGGATGGAGAAGAGAGGCAGTGAACCAGGAAGACAGGAGGGAGGAGGAGGAGTGTGTGGGGGGGCAGTTTGAGTGGGTCAGTGGGGAGTCAGATGTGTTCAGAGTGGGGAGGAGGAATGTCCATGAGTCTTTCTGGTTTTACTGCACATTCTCCATCATCTTGAGGAATTCTGAGGAAAATAAGAGAGATGGGACAGAGTTATTATTCCGACAAAGACCGTGCTCTTCGTCTTCACACAGGTTAAAAGAACCTAACAACTACTAAACTGAATCAACCAAGTTATTAAAACCTCATCATACTAACATCATCATCATGCACATACCGTCAAAGTCCAGCATGCCGTCAGCGTTTTTGTCTCCATCCTTCATCAGCTCATCTATCTCATCCTCTGTGATGGCCTCGCCGGTGCTGCGGATGATGAGGGCGAACTCCTCTCTGTCGATGTAGCCGTCAGCGTTCCTGCACAGGACACAGACACATGAACACTCAGCAGGACACAGAGCGGGATCTGTCGAGGATCGGTGTACAACAGCAGGTGAACCACGCAGCGACAGTGCCAACGTACTTGTCAAACACACGGAAGCACTCCGCCAACTCTTCCTCGCTCTTGCCGGCCTGGTCCTCCTTTAGCAGCCTCACCATCATGACCAAGAACTCCTCGAAGTCGATGGTGCCGCTGCCTGAAGGTCAGCAAGAAGCCACAAGACCGATTAACGACGATGCGCTTCCCCGTGCGACGCGACAGCTTTTACGCATGAACCACAGTGAAATGAAAGACTGGATCTCTGCATTTTACTGATTTAAAACTGAATCAGATAGAAGAAGTCTTGGATTCAACGTGTTAGATGCTGTTACTAGTGCGCAATCACACCCTCTGTGCACAATGCGCGCAGGTGCACTGCTCCACTATCACAAACACAATCTTATCCGTCTCTCACCGTCCTCATCCACCTCCTCGATGATCTCATCCAACTCCTCTCTTGTCGGGTTCTGGCCCAGCATCCTCATCACGGTGCCCAACTCCTTGGTGCTGATATCACCGCCACCGTCGGTGTCGAACATGTCGAAGGCGGCTTTGAACTCTGGACGAGACGAGGAAATAGTTCAAATTCAGAAAGTGTCAGTCGAGAAACCACAGTGGAAAAACTAAAGCCTGTTACTGACAAACTAAAAAGCAGCGGCCAGGCCTCTGTATTTCTCTACAGGCTGACAAGCTCTTTATCTGTGTGGATAACTGAGGTGAAGCATCTGTCAGCAGCGTGGCCTTGTACTGTGTTACTGTGTGATAATAATAATAATAATTATTATTATTATATAATCATATAATATAAGTGTGTGTGTTATGTTTATAAAATATGTATGGAACTCATTCTGAAAATGAGAAACGAGTTAAAATAACAGGTGAGTCTGACACTGGATGGCTCATCTCACTTTGATATTTATAGGGGTGATAACTGAAAGTCCGCTTGTCATCAGTCATCTGTTTCAGCACTGGTGCCAAACTGACCCGTCACCACAGCCCGTACTCACCAGCCAGCATTTCCTCGCTCAGGTAGGAGCGGGCCTCTTGTTGCGCGTCAGTCTGGAAGAAAACAGGTCCATTGTGTCACTTCACCAGCCACCACAGCCTCCACCGAGGCCCCATCCTCTGTCCACTTAAGAACATGCAGGCTGCACTGAGGCTAAACAGTCAGTTTCCAAGACATAGGCTTCCACTGTGATTCACTTTGAAAAGTGGGGATGTTTATAACATGAGCATCTGTAAGTGAAAACTGATACATTTAAGAAATACAGTTGTGATTAAAATGTGTGATAGCAACTATCCATGACTAGGTTATGTAGGATAAATGAGTCTCGGGCATGGTGAAAATGAGTCCGGCTATTTCAGGCTCAACACATTAGGCTGGCTGTATATGGCCTGCAGACATCCAATCCCTGGGAATTTGTCGCCCAAGCAGAATCCGCAGCCGACATCCAGCCTGCTCCCATTCTTAGCTTTCTCCGAGGATTAGGAGCGTTTTCCAAAGATAAATGGCTGGAGTAAAGTTACAAGTAAGAACTCCATTAAAAAAATCTGTCTATTTAGAGGAAAGAAAATGTTTCTAATTTAAGGGAAGCCAACGGGTAAACATCTAAACCTAATTAACAGCAGCAGAACATGCTCCTCAACAGCCCAGATTCATTTTTACACATTCAAAAGCTCTTATTAGTCATTAATCATTAATCCACAGACTTTCATTGTTATGGGTTAATAACTAAGGGCAGCTTGGCCTCAGCTTTGAGCAGCTTCAGCAGCTCATTTGCACAACTGGTCTTACCATGTTTGCGGATTAGCTTTTCCCCCCCAAATATCCAAGGATAAAAGAAAAGCCCAAAGGAGTGGTCAATCCGTGTGCACCCGGACAGAGAGACTAGACGTCAAGTGACGGCTCAGACACACTTTAAACTGGGCGGCCAGGTCCCGCCCCCTGCCTCTCACAGGCCTCCAGATTTAGTATCCTGAACTTTTAGGGTTCTGGGGCCACGGCAAGCCAATCACACTGGTTTCTTGAAGTTGCAAGGTTAAGAATGTAAAAGAAGTAAAGCGGGAGTTTTTAGCACTGTCAGAATCTGGGTCGAGGTAGAACAATCTACAGGAAAGGACAGGGATGCAAAATAAACAATGCTAAAGATTTCTGGGGGAGGATGCAGATGTGCAGAGTATATTTCACTGTTTCTGTCACCTGGTTCATTAAAACTGAGCTCATCAGAGGTAGGATTTAAGACAGAACTGTGCCTTACTGTAAAATTATTCACACATTTTATAAACAAATGAGTTATTCCCCCAGAAGTGGATCCGCAGCAGCTTTCAGAAGCCGTATCCTAAAATAACTAAATTAAAGTTGAATGAGTTTTAAAAAGAAAATCACAGCTCTTGCAGCTCATCACCTCACATTGTTGATTTCTATTTAGGCCTTATAAATATAAGACAGTGGATGAGGAGGGAGGGGGGCAGAGATTTTAAAGTAGGTTATGGGTTTTGTGATGATGGAGTTTCAATCTGGGCATGCAACTCAAAACCAAGAGAAAAATGCTGTGGGATGGACCTCCAGTCTCACCCAACCCTCAACCCCCCCAAACCCACCCCTCTAGTTGTGCCCTGAATAGAAGGCAGATTTTAGGCCTGCAGAGAGGGAACAGCACCCACACACCTCGGTGCCACATTGCCTGAAAAACACAACCTGATGCTCCTTGTATGGCGGGCAGTTCCTGGAGGGGAGGG
The DNA here is from genome assembly GCA_038496675.1 of Rachycentron canadum. NCBI lineage: Eukaryota > Metazoa > Chordata > Actinopteri > Carangiformes > Rachycentridae > Rachycentron > Rachycentron canadum. The sequence continues at coordinate 24,528,634 of CM076651.1, forward strand.
GCGAGGTGAGAGGCAGGATAGGGGTGATAGGATGCTGAGGAGCAGCTGTGATGAAAGGGGAGGGGCTGTTGCTTTTGAGAGGTGGTGGGGGGCATGCGGGCTATATACTCAGAGGGAGATCTGCGTTTTCCAAAGGGAGAATTATCTCATCCGCTCTGTGACTGCCTGTCTCAAGCCTCCAGTGCTGGCTGGGGCCCTGATTTCTGTACCGGGAGGCTGCTGTGTGAAGATCAGTAACAGCTCTGACAGACTGGAAGAGAGCAATTTAAACCAGATCACAGAAAACTCCTGCAGAAATGACAGTTTTCTATCGTTGAATATGACAGGGAGGTCGGTGTAAGGCACTATCTATGCAAATAGTCCAGTATGGAGGCTAGATAGAAATTAGGACTGGAACAGGGAGATAAGACTAGTTGTAGTGGAACAAACGTTGTGTGTATGTGTGTAAAAGGGTGATGTTGCTGGGGGATGTAGCAAGTGCATGAACTTGTGCTGGTTGTGCGTCTGTGTGAATCATAAGGCTGTGGACAGGCAGTGGTTATGTAGAAGTCCCAGAAAGACCACAGAAAGATTTAAGAACTGACAAGAGTCAGACAGGACAAGGCGTGTGAGGCATGCGTGGTAGAATAATTTGCAGAGATGAACAACGAGCGAAGGAGAGAGTTGATTTATTTAGAAAGCACAGGACAGGGTGGAGGAGAGATTCAGTTTTGAGTTCGAGGAGGAGAAGGAGGGGGGTGTGGGCTAAGGCTAGGTGGTGTAGCATTTCTGAAGAAACAGCTGCCAAATAGACAGCTGGGAGGTGGCCCATGCAAGGAGGAGGCCGGGAGATAGTGCTTTCGTCTTAAAAGGTTTGAACAGATATTTATAGATATCGTTAGCAAGCCCCACGGTTTCATATGAGAAGGAGATGGGGGTAGGGATGACGACGTTTCACTTGTCTCAGAAATTGCATCATATTTGTAATTGTACAGGGCTCCTATAGCAATTTGAGTCCGCTCTGAGCAGATTTCCATCAGACAGCATGCTTCGTCTTCTCTCCGAGGAAGGGTCACCAAGGAATGTAGAGCTGGTCTAATTACTGGACGTTCTCCATCATTTTCAGAAACTCTGGTGAGAGAAAGAGGAGATGACAGTCAATGAACCAACCCGCTACACAGCCGTCAGACCGTTTATTAAATTTGTCGGCTTTGAGCTCAGACAAAGCCTGTATAAGAGGTCACTGTCTCTAAGTCAAATCATGGAGAATAATTTGTGATTGTAAATACATAATATAGGCTAATGCCATATATCAATGCCGCTGATATTTCTTTCTCTGCTCTATTCATGCTTGCCACATTTTATTTACTGCATTTACCTATGTATATACATATATTAACCCTACCCATGTGCGTAAGAAGAATCTGGTGCTGGTTTTGAGGTTAATGAAATAGCCAATCTACATTTTAACAATGCAAAAAGATGAGAAACTATTATTGTCAGAGGTACGTTCCACAATCAACCAAAAAACATTTTATTTACAGGGACTTTAGTCAAAGAAAAGTTCAGCATTCTGGGAAATGTGTTTATTCACTTTCACACTGAGTTAGATTGCTGTGCCTTGTGGATGTATTCACTTCACCTTAGTGTTTTGTTTTGTTGAAATACAAGATGGAATTAAAATGGATTTTTATTTGGAGTGGAATCAACCAACCGTGACGTCACCCACTGGTTTGTGAGCTGTTCTTTTGAAGCCTCCAGTTTGTAATTTGTCCATCAGCCATCTTGTTTTTTTTTAAAACCAGAACAAACCATATTTGAAGGAGAAGGTGGAGCTGAGGAGGAGTGAGGGGTGGATCTGACCGTCTTTGATTGTCTGTCAATCACACAGTAGCTACATCCTAATGCATACTGCTTTATGATTTGTATGTATGTTTACTGAGTTATTAAATCAAGTGAGAAGAGGGTCCATTTTCATAAAGACTTCAATACTATCTGACTTTTTTAACAACAGGTGGAGTCGCCCCCTGATGGTCATTAGAGAGAATAAAGGTTTAAGACACTTCAGCATTGGCTTCACTTTACAGACCCAGAGTCAATGTTCACTTTTATAAACAGTCTATGATTGGAATAAAAAAAAAAATAGCCTGTTTTAAAAAGAAATGTGAATGTTGTGAGTGTATATAAACTAAATAACCTCTGGTCCATCCAATCGACTTGACAAGTCACATAATTAGTTGATTAAGGTTATCCTATGCACAATCTACGTGTCACATGATCTGTCACATGACGTCAGTATAAATACACTTGTTCTGAAAGGAAACACCACCCAGCAGCAACATGAAGCCCAAGAAGCTCTCTGAGCAGCTCAGAGACAAAGTTGTGGGTCAGGATTGAGTTGCAAACTTTCAACAGCAAGAATATAACAACAAGAGCAAGTTCTAACAAAATAGAAAGAATAGGAAACAAGACAAGAGTCTGCCTTCCACCAAGAAGGTAATGATGGGCACTAATTAAAGTCTAATTCTGGAGTCTGTCAGAGATTTGACTGGGACAGAGCTTCACCCTCCATCAGGACGATGACCCTAAACATACTACATACTACTAAACTACTATACTACTAAAGCGACACCGGAGTAGGTTAATGGAAACAGTGAGATGCCTTAGTCAAGGCCCAGACCTCAATCCAACTGAGAATATGTGGCATGACTGAAACATCACTGTACATCAACACAACATATCTACCAAGAAGGAGCTGGATCAGCTTTATTTTTTGAGGAATGGGCAAAAATCTCAGTGGTTAGATGTACTAAGCTAAGAGAGACACGCCGAAGAGACTGAAAGACGAAAAATGACTGAAAGACACAAAAACAGAAACATTATTTGTCGAAATCAAAAATATTTTTATGCTCCTTCGAAGCACTAGATATGTTGTGTAAATGAAATGCTACAAACGCAAAAACCACAGGGGGGAATCATTTTTCTGCTTCATGAGAGTGAGATGGGGAGGCTGGGAGATCACAAGGGGTCATTTTGTTCCACTTCAGCTTTTGTACAGAAATAACCCAGGCTTTCTTTTCTGTCCTGTTTTCAGACAATGTCCCTACTTCTCCCTTGATTTATTAGCTCAGTAAACATTTTCCTAATGAGTTTAAGGTCTCAGACTCTAGTTTTAAGTCTTCAATACAACATGATGTTCATTCTGTACTTCACACAGAATCTGGACTGACAATCTGGATAGAGTTCAGAGCAGGTCAGATCCACCCCTCACTCCTCCTCAGCTCCACCTTCTCCTCCAGATATGGTTTCTACTGGGTTGAAGGCTGTGTTGATTCTCTCTCTGACTCTATTGCAGACAACCCCTCCAATGATGTGTACAGTGTACAGATGACTGTCAGCTGTCAGCTCAACTCTCAGCTGAAATTAAGCTAAACCACTAAAATTCACTGAAATTAATCTGACCTCGGTGCTGTCTGTTTTTCTCTCCCCCTGTTAATGCAACAAACACGATTGAAAACACTTCTCACTCAGTAGGTAAATCTTACCATCAAAGTCAATCTTTCCATCTTTGTTTGTGTCTGACTCCCCGAACATCTCATCTATATCCTCCTCTGTGACTTGTTCTCCAGTGAGATGGAGGATTTCTCCAAATTCCTCACGGTCGACAAATCCATCTCCATTCCTGTGAAAGAAAATCAAGTTCCCCATTAAAAATAACCTCTCACTCACCTTAAACTAATTGATATCACACAAACTGCATTGTGGACAGTCATCCAAGGGTCTTTTAAGGGTCAAGTCAGTTTTCATCAAAACTAATATGTTCTATATTGAGGCAAACAAAGCCATGATATTCCAGGGTAAAAGGTCTTTTTCCTTTTACATATATGCATAACAAGCATCTTTGATAAATAGCTATTGAATCTAATCATTCATGAATTGTGAGCAAGATTTACTGAGATAGTGGACAAAATCAGCTCACCACCACCCACCTTTTAGCTCTGTTTGGGTTCCACCAATTCTTTAGTCAAATATGCAGCTTTTTTCGCAGCTAAATGTTGCAATACATTCACCAGCTAGCTGCCTAACTTTGTCTGTCTGTCATGTGATGCTGTATTATACAATGATTTTATCTGAGGTTTTTTATTAAAAACATGAGGAAGAAATTGACGACAGAGGAGCATGTGGATCAGACAACCAAAATAATGAGCTGAAAGATGATAAACTGCTTTGATGATAATTCTCTTTGGCCTCTTCCCATTATATGTATACTCATTTAAACTGCTGGTTTCTTCTGTTAAGAATATTTGTTGCCATTTTGCCTTCATATGATAGCTGACAGTGTGTAGAAAGACAGGAAACAACCCATACAGAAATGTAATATATGACATTTATGTCCCTATATCAAGAGTGATGCAGCCGTATATGTCAGCTATGAGGGGATATATTATTCTCAGACATATATGTATATATATATATATGTGTGTGTGTGTGTGTGTATATATATATATAT
>CM076651.1:24533495-24638982 GCA_038496675.1 Rachycentron canadum
TATATATATATATATATATATATATATATATATATATATCCTTTGGATAAATGATGATATAAGTATATAGCATGTATGAAATACCCATAGTAAAATTTGCACATATACACCTACTGCTCACAGCCTATATTAAAAATATATAAATTATGAATTTTTATGTGGTATAACTTATGTATTTAATTTCTAATGTAATGCAAGTTTATTAAAATAATATACATATAAAGAAATTATATGCTTATATATGTTTTGCATATTAAAATCACTTTGGTCTCCTGAAGAGAGACTGGTTTGTTCTTGCTTTAAATCTTTACTTGTAACAAATATCTAGCAATGGTGAGAATGAATCAGTTCAAATGTATACAAGCCCACAGTATTGTGTAAAAAATGCACTTTTCTTTTGCTTGGCAATGATAAAATTTAAACAGTAAGTTATCCAATGTGATGTCCATACAGGCTGAGGGTATACTGTAAAATATTTTCAATGCATATTAAATGCAGTAACATAGTCTGTAGTGTTTGGCTTTATGTTAGCATTGTATCATACTTGTCAAAAATGCGGAAGCATTCTGAGAGCTCTTCTTCACTCTTCCCAGCCTGGTCCTCCTTTAGCTGTTGCACCATCATGACCAAGAACTCCTCAAAGTCAATGGTGCCGCTGCCTGAAGAGGTTGGGAGTGAATATGGGAGGGGAGAGTTGAATAAGGGAGGAGAGAGAGAGGGTGGGAGGAAGCTTGATGTGAAAAGAAGTAAACACACGTCTGCAGCAAACAGACATTAAAACATTAAAATGAGCATTTATTCAAATGTCAGTGATGTTATATTATTTAGTAAATAGTTATAAATAGTATTTCATGAACCTAAAATATTTAAATATGTGCAAAGGTTTGGACACGCCTAACTGGGGGTAACCATTCTTAAAGCTTCATCTTGTGTTTGTGAAGTAATTTTGAAGTCCGCTTTGGACCCTTGTCCTGTGGAAACCAGTCTCAGTTTTAGTTTGTTGACTAATTGCAGGACATTTGCATCGAAAATCTGCTGATATTTATTGGAAATCATTCTTCCCTCTATGTCTACAAAGCTTCCTGTGTCACACAACCCCAAAGCATTTTCTTTGATTATCTAGTGAAAGAGTTCAATTTTAACTTTATTTTTTAACTTAACTTAACTTCATCTCTCCACAGCAAATGGACTCTGATTGATCCAGATATTGCTTTGCAGACTTCAGTGTCACAAATGAACAAATTATGGTCCAAACATGTTGAGTTCAGAAATAGACAGGTTAGGTTCATAAAATGAAACAGTTACTGTTGAATCTTTATGCCTTTGCACCGGCAACAATTTATGACAATTTAATTCAAATGTCTATCATGGTGATCTGCAAAAGCACCTCCATTGCTCAATGGTGTAACTCAATAAGGAGACACTGCAATTTGGCTGTTTGGTGGAGGCAAACAACCATGACGTGGTAAGTTGTTTAGTTCATGAAATGCAAAGTAACAATGCATTAACATACAGAAAGCCTTGTCATTGTTCATGTCTATTTGCTGTCGGGTTGTAGTTTTTTTTTCATCCCAAAAGTCAAGAAAATATGGAGGTCACATCTGCAGCATCAGTTCGTGATGTTGATTGTTTGATTTTTGCATTCAGGGACATGTGTCAGAATTTATATCTTATATTATATCTTAACATTTTGCTGACTTGTCTTGTGTCTATGTTCTTTCTCTCCTGTAGTTTGTTCTTTTCCCTTCTGTCCTCTCTCTCCTGTAGTTTGTTCTTTTCCCTTCTGTCCTCTCTCTCCCTTTCTTCATTTCCCTGTTATATTTAACTAGGGACAAAGTCTGTAAAAGTCTATTGGCTCACCATCCTCATCCACCTCCTCAATGATGGCATCCAGCTCCTCCCTTGATGGGTTCTGGCCCAGCATCCTCATCACGGTGCCCAACTCCTTGGTGCTGATATCACCACCACCATCAGTGTCGAACATGTCGAAGGCAGCTTTGAACTCTGGATGAGACAAAGTTTCAGTTGTAACAGCAAAATGAAGTCAAGGAGAAAAATATTTTTGGATCTTGTGAAATATAAAAGTCCCAATATGTGATTCATGTGTGGTTGACATCATACAAACTACTGCAAAATCAGCCACTTTCAGCTGCACCTTCAGTCCATTCACGATTCACTCTGAATCATCACAAACACTGGAGGGTTTAGATGACAATAACCCATTCATGTAGCAGAAGGGACAGAGAGGGACTGACCTGCAATCATCTCCTCAGTCAGGAAGGAGCGGGCATCGCTCTGGGCGTCAGTGGGCTTAAGAGGACGAAATGAAAAAAGGAGCCGGGGGCAGCGGTGGAGAGGAGAGGTAGACAAAAGAGAGAGAGAAATTAAGCTTCTTATCAGCCTCATCAACATCAACATGTTACTGACCTAATGAGCCAAAGAGGAGTTAAAGATGATACTAACATCCTCATCAGCTCTTTACAAAATCACACACTCAAACAGTCACTGCTGCAAAAGCACTGATACAAAGACATCACAACAGCTGACTTCTCATTCTGCCTCCTGTGGTCGGAGTAAACTGATCCAAGTCAAGACACAGAGTATGTACACAGAGCGTGAAGATGTTTTTATGATCTTGCAGGCAGCTACTTGCTTTATGTAATAGATTTATTTGAGGAAGGTGTCTCATTTTTACAGATTGATTTCCATACTAATTGTACAAATGGAAATCAATACTTGCCAAAGAATAAGAGCATCATTAGTGGTAATATAAAGTGTCTGTGTTGTAGTAAATACATGATAAATCATGTATTTTCTGTTTGTTGTAATCAGCAAAAACACACAGAAACACTGCTATGATCCCTTCTCATCATAGTTAAGCTGTGTTTTTCCATCAGGCCACAGGAAATCAAACGAGAAACCTAAAGCCAGAGACAGAACTATCATGGACCAAGTGACAGCCAAAGACTGGAAATAGCTTTAGGTCAGGTAAGAAGTCATGTTTAATCCCCTGCCAGCTGTCTGTACCCGTTGATGATTCCCCTTAAAGGGGAACGTCGCTCAACATACAACTCACTATTCTAGGACCGAGTCAAGACGATATTTCTGAGCAGGAAGAGAATAGTTGAGGTTTTATACTGAATCTGGTATTTGAGCTGTGCTGCTCCAGCCTGAACCCTTAAACCTGTGAGTGACATTTCAAAATTAAATCCTACTGTTAACCATATGTCTAGGAACTTTTCTTGACAATGTTGTTTTTCTTTTTCTTGTTGTTTACAATGCAAACATGTTCAAAATAGCAAGAAATAGCTGGTTTTGTCCCAAGTGCTGCTTCAGTTTTCTGAGGGGGCAGTTAGAGAAATATGAACTAGATTCACTCAAAGTAAAGCACAAAAAAACAAAAAAACCCTTAACTTAAGTGCTGTTCCCCTTTAATTGTTCTATCACCCAGCACAGAACAGTGAATAATGTTCTCTCCTCCCCTGTTTGTTTGACCGATCCTCATCAATATCACAACATGTGAAGGTCACACAAACCCACTGCTCACTTCCATTTAAAGCTAATTTTAAGGTGAGACTTGGGAGAGGATTTGACAGGAATTTTTTCAAGGTGAATGCCCTAAGTTAGGACACGTTAGGAAAGTCAGCACGTCTTCTCACTTTACTCAGCTGTGAGCCTTCTATCTTTAGTATCGTCCCCCCTCTAATCTAAATATCAATCAGGCTGAGCTGAGTTACAAAGTGATGGAGCACAAAAGCAGAGAAAAATCACTTCAATTCTAAAGAAACTGTGTTGTGGATTTACATTGAAGTTGTACAGAACTTTTCAAACAGTGAGGAAAATTAATTTTTCTGTCTGCAGCAGGTATCACTGAAAAATATAAACAGCCAGAGAGTGAGCCCTGTATTAAAGAAATCCCAAGACTTTCATCATTTCCAAGAGATAAGGCAGCATTTGAATCCAGCCTTGCTGCAGATGATGATTGTTGTAGGGCAGAGGAGTTTGTCTCGCGTCACATAATAGTCTCCATCTTCAGCGACCTGGTTTTTAATCCTCATCAGTGGAAAACAAATGCAAGTCCTCAAAGAATCATTACAACTTCATCTCCTTCTCCCAGTCGTTTCCCTTTTTAACCTCCCTGTCAGCTGTCGATTTCTTACCATGGTGGCCGGCTGTGCTGAACAACAGACACCAGTAGAAACAACAGACGTCTGGGTAACAGTCTCTGCTCTACACACGTTCAGGTAGCACTGTGGCTTTCCTCCCCTCCATAAGTACCCTCTTATCCCTCTACACTTTTACTGAAAATGATCAGGATTGGGCAAGAGCCCCCCTCCTCAGGCGAGAGCCAGCCAATCAAATCCAACTTTAATTTGTGCCCTCTTACAATCTCCTGATGGACATCCCCTTGTGTTGCACACTCTCCAATCCCCCATATTTAGATAACAGACAAGCTCAGTGACATTTATTTAAAAAAAAAAGAAAACACATTGCAGGCATCTGGCAGCTGGAGGTTATTTTGGCAGAGGATCAACTGGGCATCTGAGTGCAGATGGACACTTGATTTCACATACTGTGGAGGAACCCCAGTGCATGCACGTTTACACACATCACAAACGTGCACGCTCAGATTAACACCTCGCTGCATGCACAGATTCTCTGCCCCTTCCACAGTGTCTGTTAACCCATCTATCTCCCTGTCTCCCTGTCCTCGCCGCTGCTGACTTGCCCTTGCACTTATGACATCTGTAACTTAAGAGGTGTGCAAGTGGACTCACACAGCTGTGCCTCATCTTTAACCATTTTAGCTGCTGGTTAGTCACTCTATCAACAAGTAAACAAACAAAACCATCTCACATCTCCACAAACAGGCAGAGACTACAGCTAAAAAAACATGGTAAAACATGTAGGAAGGAGAGTCTGGTTACAAAGACAGAATTACCTGCGCTGCACTGCAAATTATATGGGAGCTGGAGTTTTTGCTCTGCTAACAAAGTGAAATAACATAGGTTTCAGTTTCTAATAGCAACTGCTGAATGGTGATATGTCCAGGAGCAGCAGTGGAACAGAGGCTCGTGCTCTTCTCTGTAGCGTGCATGCTGCAGGTTCAACACACTCGCTGCTGATTATGATGTGATGAAACGAGTCTACAGCCTCACCAGCGATTCTGTGAAACTGTATTTGGATAAATGTTTACATGCTAACATGCCCACAACACAGATTTGGACACAATGTATAAATAGTGACTCGAGGCTTGACTTTGATTCAAAGGTTTGTCCTCAAAAGACCTGAGACCCAATCCAGACTCGAGATTTGGGGTTTGTAAACAATCTTTATTTTTCATTTGGCCCAAGGCTTAAGACTTGACTTTTGACTTTGTCCAAAGACTTGGGACTTGATTTGGACTCTAGGTCAAGGACTAGAGTCTTGGCTTAGACTTGACTTGTGAATGTCTTTAGCTCACAATCATCACTATCATCCTGGTATTTAAAAGACATTGTCTGCCACGCTCTCCATCTTAGTTCAGTGTGTTAGCGTTCTTGCTAATTAGCACTAAATACAATGTCTTTGATCATGAGGCAAATTAGACCAAATTTTGACCTGATGATGGATGAAAGTTGAAGTTATTCTAGTTCACCCTGATGGGAACATGAGCCTCTGTAAATTCATGTTCATCCTTCATGAGCGACATGACCATCCCTTCAGCTAGAGGGCTGACAAACAACAATATTAATATGAATAAAAAACACTGAGTTGTCCTTGTCCAATAGATGCAATCTAGTATCAAATGCTCAACCACCCGATTCATTTTCTGCCTCAGACCAAGTCAGCTGATGGAAACACGAGTTAATCTCAGAGTCTCTGCTGATCTTGGTGCACACTCTGGAATTTTAACCAGTAAGGCTCCAGTAAATTCTCTCACTGGAAATCTATTTATGCTCACTGCATCTTATTGGCAAGGAAACAAGAGCAGCTGTGGTTGCTAATAACTTCTCAGGCCTCTTATCTTGAGATCAAAATGCATGCAATGTGTTCAATGTGTTCATCACCAGGATGCATTATGGGAAGAAGACAAGCTGGTGGAGTCAGTGTGATGCTTTGGGCAATGTCCTGCTGGGAAACCTTGGGTCCATTCATGTGGATGTTCCTTTGACTCGTCCCCCCTCCCTAAACATGGTTCAGACCAAGTCCCCCCCTTCATGGAAACAGTCTTCCCTAATGGCAGTGGCCTCTTTCAGCAGGATAATGCTCCCCGTCACTGCAACAATGGTTCAGGAGCTTTGAGGAACAACAACCAGTTCAAGGTGTTGACTTGGCTCCAAATCCCCCAGATCTCAGTCCAATCCAGCATCTGTGGGATGAGCTGGACCAACAAGTCTGATCCATGGAGGCTCCACCTCACAACTTCAGGACTTAAAGGATCTGCTGCTGACGTCTTGGACCAGATACCACAGCTCAGCTTCAGCGGTCTAGAGGAGTCCAGGCCTCCAGGATCAGAACTGCTGTGGTGGCAAAAGGGGACCTATACAATATTAGGCAGGTGGTTGTAATGTTATGGCTGTATAATGCATCACTACATCAGAGTATCAAATACTCGTACAGTCGTAACCTTAATGTTATCTTACCATAACAATTGAAAGATTTCACCAGTAACCTTGTCAATTGTCACTCTCTAATCTCTGTCACTCTCAGTTGCAGCATGAAAAAAACACCACTAACTATAATATACTGATTATAAGTGACTCACACAGCAACAAATTGTAGGCAGACAAAGTTAATGAGTAGGTGGTGAATACAGAGAGGTGGTGAATACAGAGAGGTAAAATGGATTCACATTCACTAGGTCTGCACAAAACAACTTCATGCCTGTTTTGTGAAAACTAGGCAACAGTTAACTAAATTCATTATCTCATCATTTATTATCATCTTATCATCAGGTGGTAATATAGTAATGTTTTGTTGAAAGATTTGTCTTAGCCTTTGCCAAGGAAACACTTTGATCACATGAAATATTGACAAAGAATTGTCAAGAATTGAAAAAGATGTGTGATGAAAAAGATAATTAACACTAATATGAACAACACTAAAATAATCCAATTTACATTGTAGTAGTTTGTGGCCGCCTGGGGTGAATGTCAAAACAAGCCGACAGAAACATGACAACTAAGTCATCACTTTGGCAGGTTGTTAACAAACTGTTATCGGCTCAGCCACAGATCATCTGGATTTGTGTTTCTGGCACCTTATAAATCAAAATCCAATTTTTCTTTTCAACTTTTAGCTTTGCTGTTGCTCCCCACCACCTACGGAGAAGATGACCTCTGCAAGAAGGGCTCCACTATGGTCATTTTCAGATTCACATTACCTGCAGTCAATATTAAATTCAATACTGATAAATGCCTATATCATTTTTTGGTGAGCAGCTTCTTTGACCTCAGGTAACAGCTATGCTTTGTTTCCAACTGCTACAACATAGTCTAAGAAACGAAAATTAGCAAACTGGCTCAGTAATGTGCATTATGGATCCATACTGTATCTAACAGATTGCATTTGACTGAATTTTCAATAACAATGTAAATTTCAACCTTATTATTAATCAGTAATAAACAGAAGGTCGTGCTACAACATGTAGTTGTGGCACAGGTTTACAGATGGATACACAACCATTGACCTTTTGTCTACATCCAGTCATCAGGCTTGCTGCAGTCTCAGTTGGATGTTTGAAGCTGCTGTAACAGATTTGTCAAACTTGAGATGTCTTGGCAGCTCTAAGACACATATCTACCACAGAACAGCAACGTCCCTGGTTTGAGTCCAGCTGGGGACCACTGGTGCATACCATGCCCCCACCCTCTCCCTCTGCCCCTCTCTCTCCTCAAGTTTCCTGTCTCTACTGAGAACTAACCAAGGAGGGTAAAATGTTGACATTATAATCAAATGTAGAGAAAATGGATCTCTCTTGCTTCCAGTCACACACATAATTGAATTTAAAGTTTAACTTACTGTTTGTGAAGCAATATTTGGTCTGGGCCCTGAATATATTTGTTTCAAGTATTGGAGCCTAATAGATCTTAAAACAGGGTGAAATGTATTGGCCTTGGCTCCCAATGGATCAAATCAGCCCAAACTGTTACTGTCTTTAAAATAAAGCTAAAACTGCTCTGTTCTCCACTGCCTTCATTTAACCTTTTAATCTTGCTCTGAGCTGTTTTATAATCTGTGTTTATACTGTTCTCTCATTATGCTTTTTATTTTCCTTTATTTCTGTGAAGCACCAAAGTGTAATACTCCTCCTGATGTGCTACATGTCGCAGAGAGGTGATCTCACTGTCAGTCCACCAAGCTAGAATGAATTCTGAGAAGGAGCCGTTATGAGTCATTACATTTTCAGGGACACGTGACGGCTAACACTGATTTTTGATAAAGCTATGCTAATGAAAATGTTGAGATTGAGTCTAAAATTTTCTGTTGGCACATTATAAACCAAATATGTAGTCGTGATTAGAACCTGGAGAAGTAGATGAAATGAAAAGCTCTGTTTGTAGGTTGTTTTGTGAATCACATGTCAAGATAAGATGTTACAGACAGATAGATAGATAGATATGTATCACTGTATTTTTTCATGGTGTGGCTGATTCCTGTGAAACACAATAGAATCTTTCCGTATCTGTGCATTTGAAATGGGTATGTTTGTTTTCTACTCCAGCGTACCTGTGGAGCTGCTGCAGGGTGTGAAAGTGAAGTTGAAGACATGAATACAAGATAAATAAAGCGTGGGTGTTACTGTCAAACTTGTGAATTGAGAAACCCGCCTTTTTATTTTATTTCTTTCTACCCACCACACTGACATTTGACCTGTAGTAACCTTGGCGATCCCTGGGTGTGAAGTCCTGTACAATAAATACTTTGGTTTATGACCAAATACCCGCAAAATGAACAACTGTACTTTGCATTTACTGTAGTAAAAAAGTACCTTGTGACTGATCAGTATTCTTTCCATTTGTTCTTTATGCTGTGTCACGTTTAATGTTACTTTGTTTATGGTGTGTGTTACTAGAGTTTGAGCACACACAGATTATTCTATAAGTAGTTATGGAAGTATTTTGTCTTTTTACTTTTTTTTGGGTCCACACTCACATGAATTTATTAAACTATATAATATATAACATGAAACACATTATCATGAACTGCTTTAGGACTAACTCAGACTATAATCAGTCAGTGGATGAACTCAATAAGAGTCTGACCTGCTCTCAACATTTAGTTTTTGATCCATTGCTCTTATCTCCCCTCTTTATCCTTGCCCCTGTAGACACCACTCCTCCCTCTCACCCTCCTTCTCGTCTCCTCTTTCCTTCTTAACCTCCTCTCACCCCTCTCAGTCATCACCCCTGCCTGGTGATGGCTGCAGTGCCTCCATGCCGTCCAATTTATGTCACCTCCTTCATGCAGCACCCGTTTGCCGCCTGACTGACAGCACCAGCTGATGCTCGGCCCAGCTCGAGACTTTGCAGAGGGGCCTCCCATCTTGTTGGCTGAGACAAAAAGGTGTGGAAGGGTGGGTGAATTTTGGCTAGAGGAAGAAGAACAAAAGCCTGAGAGCCGATTGCTGGTCCTTGTTTTTTCCTCATTTTTACAGTTTGCTTTCTTTCTTTTTCTTCTTCTCTTTCCATCATCTTCTCCTCTCCCTCCTTCTATTCCTGGACATTCCCCAGAGGAGCAGCTGAAGCATGTAGACAAATACAACCTATATATAGCTGGAGGTATGCCACTGCTCCTCCCCCGCTAGCCCTCTCTCCCTCCATCCTGATCCCTTCTTGTCTCCTCTTATGCCTCTTTCTGCCCTTCTTCTGTTCCTTTCCTCTCTGTCCCTTTGAGCTGCCCCCCCTCCTCTAATCCTCTCCAACACCTATTTCACTTCTTATCCCCCCTCCCCCTCACCGTGCAGTACTGTACTGAAATAGACACAAAAAAATCAATCTTATTAAATAAAAATAAATTAAATTTTAATGGAGTTTGCAGTTTTTATTTGGTCTTGAGAATGATGTGATAATGATTGTATTCAATTTCTTTACGTTGTCAGGTGTATTTTTTCCTTATAATGAGTGAGAACTGCTCAGGTTTATTAATGAAATTACTTGTATATTTCATATCTCTCTCACACTTTTATATTGATATCAAGTGTGAATGCAGACAGTGGTTTAAAAATGTATTGTATTATAGATCATGTCAGTTTTGATTATGGTTTCCATAATATTGACCCTTTACCTGGTTGTTTCTCTATAGAGCCACCAGGAGGCTGTGAGTGACCTGTTGTAAATTCCTGCTATTAAAATTGTCATTGGCACTCATTTCCACTTCACAACAAATTGTAATAACTTTGGTAAACCCTCAGCTTCTCTCAAAATTTCTTATGACCAAATTAGCAAAAACTGAAATTATTAAAATGAATTACATTGCCCTCAAACTGAGCTGTACTAACTAAGACTGTGAATGTGGTAAACATGGTAAACACTGTGATGACTATACAGGCTCATGGAGCCACTAGCAGGACTGATCAAGAAAGATTAAGCAACTACAACAGCAAAAAATGCAGTTTGTCTGCTCCAGCAGTGAGTCAGTCCTATAGACGCCCATGTTAAAAAGTCTTTGCAGCAGAAATAAAGATATTTACAGCCTGCGTCTAAAAATGGATTTGGGCTCCATAGCTAATTTCCTCCTTCATGACGACTGCACAGGGGTGAATTTCTCAGCTGTTTAAATTTTATTTAGTCTTAAAGTTATGCATAATTGAGGGTGTCACAGTGACAAGTGAGTGCAGTCACAGTTAGCTAGCTGCTAGCTGTTGGTTTGTGGTGTTGGTGACTTCAGGAAGATTTTTCATGCGAATATCAGACAAACAGGACACTGAAGGTGCCACACAAGCTCTGAAGGAGCCTGGGATCCAACTACTGATGTTCTGTTTTGAAGTGTGAAGCTAACTTCCCAGGGATGTTGAGTATAGCCACAACATCTGGCACAGACTTCTGTTCATGAACAACCCAACAACCTGCCATCTCTCCAGGACCTGTACACTCCCAGGACCCTGAGGCAGGCTGGGTAGATTATGGCCGACCCTTCCCACCCTGGTCACAGACTTTTTAAGACACTCCCCTCTGGCAGGAGGCTGCGGTCCATCAGAATCAAAACCTCCCGCCACAACTACAGTTTCTTCCCGTCTGCAGCTGGACTCATCAACAAGGTCTAGTTCCCCCGTCTGACACGGACTCTTATCCTGCGCCCCCAGTCACTACACGTTACATGAACCCAAAGTCTGATTCATAGTGCTATAAAAGTGCTTCATGGAGGCTTTGTCCTTCTTCATAAAAAGGCAATGCTATGAACTCTGTTGCCTATAGTCACATTACTGACTGTTATTGTTCATCTTGATCGATTCAGTTTGGCTTGAACTGACTTGACATGACAGCATGATCCTGTTGCCTCCTGATCTCCTGCCGTTGTTACGTGCCTTGTCTCTTTCTGAATCCTGAATAATAAAGAAAGACCTCACCACGATGAGTGAAATGATCTGACTTTGGCCTGCGATCATAGTCTGTCTATAAAAGAAGTGGCGACTCCACGGCTTGTAAAAAGAAGTCAGATTGTATTGAAGTCTATGGGAAAATGTCCCTACTTCTCCCTTGATTTATTAGCTCAGTAAACGTTTTCCTAATGAGTTTATGGTCTCAGTCTCCAGTTTTAAGTCTTCAATACAACATGATGTTCATTTTTTAAATGATGGTCCATTTAGAGGAAAATGGACCATAAAGCAGGGGATGAATTAGAGCACAGAACAGCTCCACCCCTCACTCCTCCTCAGCTCCACCTTCTCCTCCAAATATAGTTTCTTCTGGTTTAAAAAAAAAAAAGGTGGCGACAAACTGGAGGCTTCAGAACAGAAGCTTACAAACCGATGGGTGACACTTGGTTGGGATAAACCAAAAATGTTTAAATATTATTAAAAAATTTGCCTCTGGTTAATTAGGCTGGTTGATATTATTATACATTTATATATTGCACATTCTGTGATTATTTTAGAATGTAAATTGCCCAGATGATCAGAAACTGAAGTGGATGTTCATTTCTTATGTGTTTAAGTTTGTCTCAGAGACCTGAAAATTACTTTTCTTTTTGTTTCTATTGAAAATTAAAAGGCTACACATCATTCTGGATTGGCCATTGATGAATCTTGGGTGTAGTTGTATGGATTCATTCATTCATTACTCCCAGCACGAGAAAATATCAATAAAATACAACTAATGAAGTAGCATAGTTGCACAATACTGTGTCCCAGTTAATGTAAAGACATTGCAGCATGGCGCATCTCACTTAAATGAGGTGGGGACCTCTGGACGGTAGTTACCGGTCTTCAGCACCGGGGGGCAGTCTGCCCCTCTTAGTCAGTCAAAAGATGATTTGTTTTGATCAGAAAACAAAAAAATAATTTCACTCTGTTGGAGGGAGGAAGTCCCTGAATCAGTGTTTGGGTTTATGGTTTCAGTCACATTATTAAACTCTATCAACAGCAGGAAACAATTCCACTTAATAACTTTAACAGAATTGACTTGAAGATGAATTTAACTTGTGCTCCTCAGGATCAGGATCATGTCGACATCTGGACGACATCTGGGGGGGGGGGGGGTCATGGGGTGGACAGGGGCGCTGGAGGAGGCGCACAACACATCTGCCAAAGAGGAGGATGGATGATTAGACCAGAACAGGTAGTTCATGTCTGAATGCCATTAGTGGCCGTGATGACAGCGGCGGAAACGCACAACCTCACCGAGCAGTGCGGCTGGTTGAGGGAGGGGAACCGAACTCGGCCGCGCGTAACGGGGCAGCTGGACGCGGGCGGCTGCCTCTTCATGTCAGTCATCCCTGATGGGCAGGCGGTTCCAGGGCTGATATGCATCTTTGTGATACTGACTCTGTTCTCGCTCCTAGTTAACGGACTGACTCTGTTCGGGCTCGGACGGTCCGAGGACCTCTCCTGGGAGCCGCGTTGCGTTTTCCTCAAGAATCTGATTCTGAGCGACCTCGTGCAGACCCTCACCTTCAGCCCGGCGGTCATCCACTCACTGATCTATCGCCGGACGATGGAGTTCAGCACCTGGTGCAGCGTCCAGTACTTTGCGGGGACCGCCAGCATTTTCTCCAGCCTTGTCACCATCACCTGTATGGCGCTGGAGCGCTACTTGTACGTGTGCCACGCCATCCACTATCTGGTGATCATCACTCAGGTGCGCCTGCGGCTGACCCTGAGCCTCATTTGGGTCTACTCCATCTCCATCAGTACAGTCAACATGATGTTGCTGCACACGGCCAGGGAGCAAAGGGACGACCCGTTCACCGGCGGGCTGCTGTGTGAGCCGGACATTGTGGAGCAGCACATGGGCTTCCCCCGCGCCGCGGCCGTTTTCCGTAAACTCGTGGGCTCTTTCACTTTGCTGCTGTGCATGCTGGTTTACATTTTCTCCTACTTGAAGATGTACCAGGACGCGCGCAACGCAGTGGTGCCGTTCAACGCGGTCAACGTGACTGCGCGCAGGACGGTGATGTTTTACTGCGGCATGCTGTTCCTGCAGCTGCTGCCGCTGCTGCTCAAAGTCGCCTCGGACGCGCTGTGGGAGGTCGAGGGGCCCGTGGCGCAGTCCTCACCATCTCAGGGCGTCAGCGCGACGAAGACGACCCCCTCGGCCGCGGCGGTCGGTCTCCATGTCTCGCTGCTTGTGATGCTTATTGTGCCGCCGTGCATCAACCCGCTGGTGTACGGGCTGAGGAGCGCGGAGATGAGGCAGGCGCTGCTCAGCCGGTTCCGGTGATGGAGGCGCGCAGGGGACACGGGTCAGAGAAGAGCATCCAAACCGAGCTCAGGCGTTGAAGCCACAGTGTCTGTTCAGATGAAAATAAGCTGGAACAAACTGATGCAATGACCCAATGAATGAAAATGCACAACAAAAACTCCCACAGGAACATTGAGCTTGTCTTTCCTCTTGTTTTGTGGGATTCAGCACTGCCTCGTTGCGCCTTAACCATTATCCTACATTCTTACACAACACAACACAACACAACACACACCATCATTGTGGACGTATTTGAAGAGACAGTGAATTGGTCCTTAGAGCATTAAAACATAAGAGTTTCAGTAAGTTTGATGAGACAATGTTGTGTTTGATCACATAATGAAATAAAAATGCAGTAACGTCAATTTCAAGTAGTGGAAGAATGTATATCGTCTGTGTATTTGTGTATTTGTGTCTTTGTATTTATTTATTTATGACAGTTCTTTCGCTTTTTCTTGCAACTGCAATTTAAATGAAGAAAATAGCATTTTAGCATTTGTTGGTACATATACCCTCAACAAGCCTTAACGACAAAGGAAAAATGTTAAAAAGAAATATTTGCAAATTTGTTAAAAATCATTATTCACTGAAGTCTCAAACTGTACAAGCTCTGAGAAGCTGTTCAGTGTGGTTTATGTCACTGCTCCTGACGGATCCATCAGATTGATGGGAAACTGTGGAAGTTTACCGTAAAGTTCATAATGAACACGCAGCATTTGGCAGATAGGGCCAGTCTGCGGGCTCCAAGACAGGCGTAACACTTTTGGCAGGAGGCCTGTGGGTATTTTTCTGAGACACTTTGTAGCCTTCTGCAGACAGCTCACTCCGAATCAATGGCTTTTGCGTTAACGCGTTTTAACCTGGCTTTTAACTAAAACCGACCAATGGCCGTTACCTTTAAGGGGCGTGTCTTCTGACAGGTAACTTACTGCAGAAGAAACCTTATACATTTCTAAATGCTGTATGTTGTTTACAATGGGAGCTTCTACAAGTGCATTATTTTTGTTGAGAATATTGGTGTTAAAGTAGAACTTTAAAAGTGAAGTATTGCTGTTTAAGATAATTGTGTTTTGACTGTAAAATAAAAGCAGCAATTTCTCACTGTTGTGTTTTTGTTGATGGTGATAGTGCTTGTACTGTGAAATAAAAATGGGAATTTCTAAGTGCAGTATTTTTGTTTACAATAATAACTGTAAAATAAAAACAATGCTTTCAGACAACTGTGTTTTTTATGGTGATATTATTTTGAAATTTCAAAGTGAAGTCAAAGTATTCAGTAGTACAGTAATTATAGTATATAGTAGTTATTACAGTATGTGACATTATTCCGTGACACTGGGGTGACCAGGATCCTCCTCAGCTCATCCTCTGTGTTCCCCTGCACATCAACCCTTTGCAAGGGTCACCTTCCGTTTTTTAATATTTTTTACTTCCTTTATTTTCCTCTTTTCCTCTTTTCCCTCCATTTCTTCCTTTTTCTTTCTCCCTATCCTTTTGAGGGGTCATTGCCCCCAACTAATGTCAGAAAACTGGCTGTGGATGTGACAACAAAGCATAGAAGTATAAGAGCTGGAATAAATATACATATAGACACTAGACTGTGCCCCTGCAATTCACACCCCTACCCCTTTTCTTCTTTTTTAAGATTTTTTTTTTCACAATCAGCAAAAACAACATTTATAAAGCTTGATTTAACTTTTATTTATCATTACTCCTATTAATAAGAACTTATATACAAATAATATAATACAATACAAATAAGAAAACAGGGCAAATGAGTAAAATAAAGTGGTTGGCAGTCATCATCCATCACAGGGGGAGAACTGTCCCTACTGGCACCATTCACTTCCATCTGACTGCGCCTTTGAAGAATAGCAAACCAAACAACCCAAACAGGTTTGCATTCCTGCAGGACAGTACTGCACCCTTAAATTTTCATTTTCCTCTTTCTTATAGCACCATTTCTTTGAATGCATAACAAC
Source organism: Rachycentron canadum (assembly GCA_038496675.1). Classification (NCBI taxonomy): domain Eukaryota; kingdom Metazoa; phylum Chordata; class Actinopteri; order Carangiformes; family Rachycentridae; genus Rachycentron; species Rachycentron canadum. The sequence continues at coordinate 24,549,361 of CM076651.1, forward strand.
TTTTGACTGGTAAACCAAAGGAAACACATTTCATTATCTATTATATTTGATTTAAAGCAGAACAGTATCAAAGTACTAGTTACTTTGCAGGCCTGTCAATTGTGAAAATGTCAGAGGAGGTTTGGCCGAATGTAATTAATAACTTCTAAGTACAAAAAGGGAACAAGGAAGTAACGACTATGCATTGTCAGTAAATGGTTTGTAAATATTTATTTCTATGCCAGTATTTGGGAACAGGTAGAAAAGAATGAGGAAGTCAGTTACAAAAAGAGAAGTCACAGTCTCACAAAGTCACACAGGCAAAGACTCACACAGGCTCCACCTGAACATTTTCAGAAAGCACCTGTCGTTCAAAAGTAAAAATAAGGTAAGGTACATTTGCTTTGCTAGCACACTTCTTCTCATGTGCAATGTACATGCAAAACAACCTGTGAATTATATTGCAGAGAAACTGTGTTTTTAAATTAAGGGTTTTCTCTCTTACAGTGCTAATGAACCCTGAGTTGCTCATGAATTTGCCTGACAGTCCATGTGCCGCTCAAAGCTGCTCCGAGAACAACCTGAAGTTTATCTGTGAGTTGCAGCCTGGACCTGGTCCACCACTGGCTGGTGATGAAGGCTTCAATGCTCATGTGGGTTGTGAGACAGTTGCAGTCATCCTCCCTGCACAGTGTAGCATCTACCAGCTGAGGTTACGCATCTGCATCCAGGTAGGTGTTATTCAAAAGTGTGTCTAAAATGTGTTTTCTTTTGCGTACTGCCTGAGCATTTATGCATCTTTTTTTAACACACATACCTTGCAAGAGAAGTTCATAGATAAATTAAATACTTTAATACCTAAAAACCTGAATATTTACTCAAACATTTTACAGCATAGTAAAGAATGGACAATAGACATGGTCAGAAATTGGTCTGTTGGTCAATCCACCCCTTTGGGTCAAACTTAAATGTCTCAACAACAATTGGATTGATTGTCTAGAAATTTGGTACATTTTTCAATGCAATGGTGCCCAATGGTGTCCAATACAACTTTGTTAATCCCCTGATATTTAATCTATCACTAGTGAGGTCCAGTGACATGTCTTGGCAACTAGATTCCAATAAAACTTGGCATATATATGTTGCATTCACCCCTTTGTTGTACGAATTTTAATGCCTTTTTTTTTTTGGAATGTTGAATGATTCAATAACATCATCAAGTCAGAATTTTTATTGTGCCCAGTATCTCAGTTTCTTGCCAAATACCTGCAAAAACAAAAGCCATTCCCAATCTGTATGCAATGTGCAGTTCAAACATATTATCCAGCTCCAACCATGAACCTTTGTTAAAGATTTGCGTCTGTGCCTTCAGGCCCAGGAGAAAAACTGCCATCCAGATCCACTTGGAATACTGGACCCAGAGAAATATTCTCTGCTGTATGCCAGGGGGGGTGACTGGTACGAGGCCTACGATGACTGTCAGGTTATCAGGACGTTAGACATTCCATGGTCACGTGATGACACCGGTCGCCTATCAGCACACATGGTGGTAAAACCTGTGGTGGAGGTTGATTCAGAGGAGAAGAAGAAACAGCAGCAGTATCTGGCTTACCTGATTGGACACGACCTGGAGAGAGAAGCGTCTGACAGACTTGGCGAGCTCATATTCACTCGCAGGAAACTGGCATCTCCGAGGAGACAAGAGCTAAAAAGTCGGGATGACAAGTTGTATGCCACAGAGCCTTGGATCACATGTGCCCCTGTTCCAACTGACCTGCAGGAGTGGCTGAACAGGAAGCTTCCTGTCACTTTTCATTATATGAATAAGCTCAGCTTCAGCATACCGGTTGATTTTAGCATGACGCCAAATTTTCTTCTTCAAATTTTTAGAAGGGTGATGGCAGAACAGGGACTCGATCATGATCCATCTGATGGTGTAGTGTTGAAAGTCTCGGGGAGGGAGGAGTTTTTATCTGGGGACTACCCCCTCAGCAATTTCCTCTGGGTTCGACAGTGCTTGAAAACCAATCAAGAGCTTCACCTCTCTGTAGTACCTATTTCCCAGCTTGCCGAGGAGACTGTTACGTTTGTGAATTGGCCCCTCGTTGATGGTTTCAGTGGCCAATTCAGCTTCCATGATGATCTCCGTCTTGAAGGGAAGGACTTGGATGATATCTTCATGATATCTTTGTGGGACTGCAACAGAAAACTCAGAGTCAAGTTGCTTGGCTTTGATATCCCAAATCTTCCGAGCAAATGCCCTCAGTCTGTGAATGTTGAAGCCTCTATACTTTATGGTAACAAGGTTCTCTCTTCAGTGTCTTCCACTCCCAAAGCTTTTGCAGATGAAGTACTGTGGAACGAATGGCTGGATTTTGATGTCCTCCTCAGGGATCTGCCACGTGGAGCCAAGTTGGGTCTCACTATTAATGCAAGTGGTGGTGACATCTCCCCAGCTACCAAAGACCCAGGGGAGGTGAAAGTGCTCTATTTTGTTAATCTTCTCCTCATAGATCACAGGTCAGTTTTTTAGTATCAAACATGACTGTATTGTATTCAGAAGTCAAAGTCAAATGTCAAAAATGGAAAATATGGCAACACAAAAGGATCTCCTTGTAATTATTACAATAATTGAATCATTGCAAATGTCTTTAAATTGTATGTTTGTCATTGTGAATCGCTCAGTTCATGTTCAACCCTGCAGGTCTGTCCTTAGCCAGGGCCCCTACACCCTGCACATGTGGCCGTACCCTGACCTGGAAGAAGAGGCCATCACATACCAGGCAGACAAGCTGTCTTCTGCTACTAACCCAGACATAGCTGACTCCATGGCTATCAGCTTCTTTCTAGACCGCTACAGCTTCCCCGTGGTTCTCCCAAATAGCTTTAGTCCCTCTGAATGTTGTGGCAGTCCTGCCTCCAACCTCTCTCAGACCAAATCTACTGCCTCCTTTCTTGCACCTTCTTCGTCATCTCCATCACCTTCTTCCACAGATGCTCCCTCTTTTCAGGGCCCATCAACAGATACTGTAACTCCTAGATCTCCGTCCCCAGTCATCAGCACAAACGGGGCTGGCCTAAAAAGGATACGGAAGGAGAGCATCCACTATGCCTCCAAACTGCCCTACTACCTGCGCAATGTTAATTGGATGGACCGCAAGGTGGTTGAGGATGTACACTGGCTCCTGGGAAACTGGGATCCAGAGGACTTGGATATAACAGTGGCCCTGGAGCTGTTAAGCATGGACTTTGCTGACGAGACAGTCAGGAGACTTGCAGTGCGGAGACTGGAGAGCCTGTCCAATGATGATGTACTGAGGTATTTGCTGCAGTTGGTGCAGGTATGTGTTTGTCTGTTTATCTATACTTTTTAAAAGATGAACAACTCTTCAGGACAAGGAATACCCAAATTTTCAGATAACACTGGCAGGGGTTGAAACTTCCTGTAAGGAGTGGGACAGATTAGCTAATGTGACCATAAACTCTGAAAGCTCTAGGACTAGCTTCATTAAGGTAACCTGTATGACCTGGTGATACTTCATTCACATAAGACCGGGAATAAACTGGAGCTGGAGACTGAATGAAATCTTCATTTTTATAGTATATATATATATTATAATACAGAAAATAATAGGCTTGTTTGGATTTGACCTGCAGCATGGGAGTTTCTTGGTGGTCTCAATATAGGTCTTGAAAGCTCTGAAAAAGAAGTCAGGTTGTAATTTATTAGCTCAGTAAACATTTTCCTAATGAGTTTATAGTTTCAGTCTCTAGTTTCAAATCTTCAATACAACATGATGTTCATTTTTTAAATGATGGTCCATTTAGTGAAATAGACCATAAGGTAGGGGATGAATTAGGGCCTGTCTACCGTGCGATTGACAGACTGTATCACCCCACCCACTCCATCCCTCACTCCTCCTCAGCTCCACCTTCTGCTCCAGATATGGTTCCTCATGGTTTCAAAAAACCAAGAGACAGACAAGTTACAAACTCAAGCCAATGCCAATGCATTAGAAGGGGAAATATGATGGCAAGTGATGAATAACCCACCAGTACACATAAAACAATTCCATCAGATCAAAACTGCTCTATAACACTAAAAGTGACCTGTTTCACAGCAAACTAAAGTGAATTGGACCATTCAATGAAGCATGTATGAAAGGTGGCTACTCCATTCGGTCCTTTCTTTAACAATCAGGGAGAAACAGTGGTTGTTTCCTCTCGTAGGCTTTATGTTTAAAAACGAAAAGAAACAGAGACACATAAATGGACAAACAAAAACTGCATCGTGCCATACAAAAAAAAGATACAGATGTTTCGACATTTAGAGGGTCTGTTCTGGAGAACAGTGCTTTGCTTTAAACGTTGCTGAATTGTGACAGCAAAGGAAAATCTAGTGTATCCTGGTAATGGAGATAGGATAGGAAACATTGCAGCTCCTTTCCTCAGCATTATGAGAAGTCATTTAACTCATATTATCACTGCCAATGAGATAGTTATGAGTCATTTTACTGAATTAGGAACTTTCTTAAGCAAGAAACTTTTTGACCACAGTCCTCGACTCATTTCCTTCCCTTAGAGTTTAAAGGTAGATCTCCATGTGGTCTTTGATTATAACACAGGTCTAGGTTCTACATTAATACTGTGAACGTATCAAAGGTCTCAGCCCACAGACAAATGCTCACAAATGCCTATATTCAGAAACCTTCAGAGCCTTAAAACCAGCAGCTGCAGCACTTGTGGAAACTTTCTGATGTCACAACAAAATAGTTATTGCCCTCAGCCACGCCCCCAAGTCCAGGCCACCTGGACCCACCATCCAACTCTCCAAGATTTGGTTTCTCTGAGTGTTTTACCTGAAATCTGCTCTGAACACAACCAGCCTATCAGAAGAGAGGTTCAGATGCTCTCTTCTGATTGGCTGACTGAGCTATTGTTACTCGACCTCCAGAGAGAAGCCTGAGCCTACACTGAGATGGTCGTCGGTTCTTAAAACCACAAATATATGTTCTGATGGAAATCAACACTTCAAATAAAAGTGTAACACAGAAAAGTGTAAAATATGCATTTTTACATTATATTTATACTGCATTCAGAGTATATTTTATAATTATAAATATAAAAGATAAATGTAAACAAATTGTAAATATAAACTATAATCAGATTTCTACAAAATAACTGATACATGGAAAACTTTTTATCTGATAGTATTTGAGGACAGGGGTTGTTGATCTCTGGGAAAGTATCTACAAAAGAATTCAGGTGTATACACGTAGCTATACATAGCTTTGGTGTCATTATTTACAGGTTTTCTCTGCCCTCTATTTATGCAGACACTAAAAGTGGAACCCTACCATGACAGTTTTCTTGCTCGCTATCTCATCCAAAGGGCTCTGCGGGTGAGTCTCTCTACTACACTCCATTAAGATTGATATGATGATTTCAGTGGTTTCCCAGCCCATCGCTCACAGAAGCTTGGTAAAGCCTCAAACGTAGTAGTTAAAGATGATGTGGCCTGTTTCATGCAGCTGGGTAGATTATAGATTGAGTAGCTCATAAAAACTGTGTGAAACAACAGTTTCTGAATGCATTAAAATATGAACTCACCGACATCTTTCACTGCAGAGCAAGAGAGTGGGCCACTTCTTCTTCTGGTATGTCCGCAGTGAGGTGGCAGGGTGTCCGTACTTCAGACAGCGGATGGCTGTGATCCTGGAGGCCTACCTGCTGGGCTGTGGTCAAGTCATGCTCGACGGATTCACCAAGCAGGTCGAGGCTGTGGAGGCTCTGCGGGAGGTCGCCATAGTGATAAAGAAACTCTTCCCTGACAAGACTGACCTCCCTCCTACAGGTGGGACACAACTAAGAACAACATTATTGTGGATAAGTACACCAGTGTTATCTTTCTGCCAAATGAGAATTGGTGGTGCTTCAGCATTAGTTTGACTGGTTGTGTATTGTCTGCAACTTTTCATGGTGTCTCTTGCGAAATAGAGCTCTGATCTCAGCAGATTTATCAGGTTACATTACAAAGCGATAACACATTTTAAAAATCACTCCACTGATTTTGTTTTACACTGACATAAAATCTGAGACCATGTGAGGAAAGAAAAAAAAGGTGAGGTGTTGTATTACCTTAAGCTACTGATGTGATTCCATAGTCTGTATTTGTCAAAGTGAACACAGTCAGTTTCCAAGTAGTGGTCTTCATTCATCCTGGAAAGTTTCATGAATGCATGATTGTTACACTATAGCATCCACAGACAGACAGATCCTGCTCAGGGTCCCCACGTCCACATCTGACCATTATGAGACACACAGAGTGAAAACCAAACCACAATAATATGATTTGATGACGCTGATGACTGACTGCCTTTCATTTAACTGAGCAGTTCTTGAATAGTGTTAAAATCCTGTTATGTTCCAAGTATGTAATTTTCCTGCTGCTTGTTAGGGCTCCATTGATGTTTCAAACCAGTGCTCGAAGATCCATTGATTTTATTTATTTTTGACCAACCAACTGTTTCATGTTTTTTCCTTTCAGCAGTAATCCAAACAGAGCTTTGTTTTACTTTGGCACACTTACACTTGTAAGAGCATATTGTACTAGTGGTTTGCCTAGCATTGATTTTCTTATATTGTTTGCCCTGTTTAGTTTAGCTCTTCAACCATTTTTCAGCCTGATTAGAAAATGCTCGAACAGCACACCACACACTAGACTTTTTGGGAGCTTGAATGTCAGTCCTGGTAATTATATCCAGCTTAATAAAGAACAGTCTGTTTCATTCATTATTAAACTTATTCACTTAATGGTGCCTTCTTGTTTCCATTTTGCTGTTGTTTTAGCTCCCATCAAACTTCAAGAGCTTCTTAAAAACTCCAGTCTGCCAAAGGAATTCCTGTTGCCTTTTGACCCACGTGTTAAAGTTGGAATGATCTTGGTAAGCCGCACCAGTGGTCTGTTTGTGCACAACTTGTGAGTGGGTTCGACTTGAACGGGAAACATTATTCTTGTTTTTTTTAATCACTAACACTGACAGGTGAAGGGAATAATATATCAGGCAACAGAACATAAATGAACATTTAATGTGAAGGGTGAGGATGTGAGCGACTTTGACAAGGACCAAACTGTGATGTGTAGACGACTGGGTCAGAGCATCACTGCAGGGATGTAGGATGTCATACATGCCAGCAGGATGCATTATGGGAAGAAGACAGGCTGGTGGGGATAATGTGATGCTTTTGACAATGTTCTGCTGGGAAACCTTGGGTCCATTCATGTGGATGCTTTTGTTCAGACCAAGTCCCCCCCTTCATGGAAACAGTCTTCCCTAATGGCAGTGGCCTCTTTCAGCAGGATAATGCTCCCTGTCACTGCAACAATGGTTCGGGATGATAAGTGTGGAGAGACTGAATGTAGACCTTCTGATGGTACTAATGACTATGACCAATTACACATATCAAACAGCCAACCTGCCTTGAATATAAATCTTCTGGAACTGGAAGGAAATAAAAGCTATTTTTTTTCTTCCCCCTGAATTGCCCAGCTGGACAAATGCAAGGTGATGGCCTCAAAGAAGAAGCCTCTGTGGCTGGAGTTCTCTCCCATGCCTTCACCCACCTGTGCTACACCTGTTGGAATAATCTTCAAACAAGGGGACGACCTCAGACAGGACATGCTGGTCATTCAGGTCAGGTTTGTTTTTTTTTTTGGTTTGTGTGGGTGAATGTATTTTACCTTTGGGTGGAGTGACACCTGTGTATCTTCCTGCGTAGACCTTGGTGGTGATGGACTCTATCTGGCAGGAAAAATCTCTGGACCTCAACCTTGTTCCATACGGCTGCATCTCCACAGGACACAACATAGGTATCAGGATCAGTTCTGACCAGGAGTTTAAAAAAAGTTTTTTACTGTTTGGTTTCTTCATTCAGACTCTTTAAATGTGTTTCTATTATAATACACCCACGCACCTCTGTTGTTTGGTGGTGTATTTGGTTGTGTTGTAAGTATTTGCACAAGTTGTTTTGAAGCTCATGAAGGTTATGACTGACGTTTGAGTTTTAACTCTCTGGACTGGTTGTGCTTCTACTGTTTGTCACATTACAGAATGGCAAACACTGCCATATAACTGAGAGTTTTTCATTTGTTAGCTGGTTTAGCTATTTACTCACTAGGGGAATTCACTAAAGCTTCAGTGCAATAGAGCACCTGGCTGTAAGGACTATGTACCACATCTATTCAGTAAGTGCAAGGAGAGAAGAGCTAAATGAGCAGGAACAAATACATTTATTATACAAGTGCTGTAAAATATTTTGTGAATAATCTGCTGCTTCACAAATGAAGAGTTCTTTCAACATGGATCATTTCCAGCATCCAGGGTCCAACCATTATGCCTCATGAAAAAATAAACATATACTGAATTTAATCAAGTTTCTTGTCAACAGGGATGATTGAGGTCGTGAGAAATGCAGCAACCATTGCCGCAGTCCAGAGGAACCACAGAGGAACAGCAGGAGCCTTCAGAAACGATGCTCTGTTTGAGTGGCTCAAGTCCAAGTGTCCACTCCAGGAAATCGTAAGTAAAAATGGGGGAAAGATTCCAAACCAGGTTTTATACAAGATTCTGTCTTTAACAAATTTTCACCTACACCTTTCCAGAATAAATGTTTGACAGACAGATAAATTATGCGTTATATAAAATACTATGTATGCACATAATTGCAAAGAAGGCATCAGCTGCATTAGAGCATGTTCATGTTCTGCCATGGTACCAAAAATGTTATTAGACCATTACAATCTGATTTGATTACAGCACTACAAGACTGTGGAGAGGTTTGTGAAGTCCTGTGCTGGTTACTGTGTGGCCACATATGTCCTGGGTATAGGAGATCGACATAACGACAACATCATGATCACAAACCAAGGTATGCATCATAAATCCTGTTGACGTCACAAGTTATTATCATACCTATTATTATCTTATTTTCCAAGAGAATGACTGACCTATGGGAACAATAAGGGAAATATAAAATTGCCACCGTGTTTCCTCTTAGGCAACTTGTTTCACATCGACTTCGGTCACATCCTGGGCAACAGGAAGCACTTTCTTGGTGTGAGCAGGGAGCGTGTGCCATTCGTCCTCACACCTGACTTCCTGTACGTCATGGGCAGGGTTAAAGGTCGCAACAGCCTCTATTTTCAACGCTTCAGGGTAAGAAGATCCGATCAAGTGTGTGATAGGGTTTCTTTTTGTGGTTTTGGTAAATACATCATTTGTGACTACGCCTGTTTGTGGCTCCGAGCTCTTCACTGGTTCCTATTGACGGTCAAAATCTTTAATTGGTTACAATGATGTACTTTCATTAAAAAAAACTCTTAAAATCTTAAATCTTAAAACAGCAAGGCACATATCACTCAAACAAAACAAACAGTGCAGTTGTTGGGGGCTATTTTCAGCAGTGGATTAATACACATTCAAAAGGAGTTGACTTTAAATAAACTGTGGAGGAATAAGATATATCAGACAGATGCAAACACAAAACTTAGTAAATTGTAATTGTTGTTTGGACTTAAAAATTTAAATAGTATAGAATGTCACCTGCCTCACCTACAAGGAAACTTTTGAAATAAAGGGGAAAAGGAAGTAGATGTGTCTAAGATAACTCTATACCTAAGGTCCAATGCTTAAATGATGAAGTCTAATGGAAGCCATGTCCTGCTGTTTGAGGATGAAATGTTTCTATTTGTGGACATTGGAGATGTTTTTCAGAAAATAATTTAAAGTTTTAAGTTTTATTTCAATCAAGAAATGGCAAAATAAGTAAATTAATAAATAATTTCAGGCAGAATTTTCAGTGTCAACCATTCATGACTTATATGTAAATATGCGTTTGCATAAATAAACATGACATGTCAATCCACTGTGCATGTGTAAGGACATAAGAAATCATATGCTACAAAAATCTTTTCTCTCCCACTTGCCCCACCCACCTGTATCAGGACACCTGCACCCAAGCGTACCTCTCCCTGCGCTCCCACTCCCGCCTGCTGGTCACTCTCTTCTCCCTCATGCTGCTGACCGGCATCCCGGAGCTGAGTGCTGCAGAGGACATGCGGTACCTGCGGGAGGCGCTGCAGGAGGAGCAGGGGGAGGTGGAGGCCAAGGAGCATTTCCTCCAACAAATCTCTGTGTGTGAGCAGCTGGGCTGGACTGTGCAGGCCAACTGGTGGATCCACATGGTGGCTGGCATCAAATAGTGTTTTAGTGTTTTAGAGTCAGGCTCAAATGGTGGGTGGTCTCTTGTCTTTTGTCATATTTATGTGTTGTGTAGCATCCCCTCCCTCTCTTCTTTTCACAGGCATTTTTATAGACATAAAAAAAACAACATAAAAATTCTATATTGTGATATTGATAAAGATGATGATGAAGAATTTCTTGATATTGAAAGTTATAATATGTAACTTGTCCACATTAAAATGTCTAAAAACAGCTAGATCATTGTAATATATGTTGTTGTGTTGTGTTCTTTATTCCAAACATTTCCATCAATTCTCAAACCAGAGAAATCTGCAAAATTTAATCATGATTCTGGAGGCTGTACTGGATCTGAGTCTGGAGGCTGTGCTGGATCTGACTCTGACTCTAGAGGCTGTACTGGATCTGACTCTGACTCTGGGGGCTGTGCTGGATCTGTTTTGCTATTGCCCTCATCTCTGCTGTCTTTCTCAATGGGCTCACATTCACCCATGTCCCCACTTGTATGCTGAGTCTTCTTTTTTTCTCTTAACCACACTTGTGTGTTGTAGCACGTTTTTTAACCCACAGATACACAGGTCTGTTTTATCACAGTCTGATGCAGCATGTCTGATTGATTGATCTGATAGGGATTCTCAGTGTGACCTGCTATACTTTCTGTTTATTAGGACTTATGCACAGCCATCAGTAGCTCCTCATAGACTAAGATAAACCAAGCCACTTGTTTGTTGTCAAAGCAACATTGAGGCTTTTAGAGCATCCGTCAGTTGTGGCGGCATTTTCCAGCAATGCTCACAGCCACTGAAAGCTCACATTTTACAGGATGTGTTCACTTATGCCTTCACATGACTTCCAGTTTTATAATTTATGTATAAAGGCAAAGGGTGAATGGATTCCATTATCTACTTACTGCATCTCAGAAGATTTTAATACCTGAATTAAAATCTATTCTTTCCATTGTAATATCTGACTTGTTCAAGAGGGTAGAAGTACGACTTGCATATTTATTAGGCCCTTAACACAGATCATACTTTAGAATTAAAATGGGAGTCTAATTAATTTTATGTTCAGAATATAAGTTTTGATTGTTAAACTAAGAAATTAAGTCTTTTCAAAGTTATGAAGTCACATGGGCTTTGTTGGACATCAACACTTAATACAAATGATGACATTTCGAATCAAACACTCTCTCTCTTCTAAAACCACTTAAACGTAGATTTTCTAGAGTCGTCCAACATGTGACAAGGAGACCAACTTGTCAGAAAAATTCCAACAATAACATCATTAGTTTATAGATACGCATTAGATGTGGTAATTATAAGAGACTATAGGTGTCATAGTGGACAATTTGGGACCTGCATTTTTTCTTCTTTTTTTGACTTATGTATGAACCTGGGGCTTAGGGGGGCCGTACACTATCTGACTCTGATTCTTGAAAACCACTTAATTGACTTCTTCTAGGTCTGGAAGACCTTGTTCCATGTCTGAGAAACCCTGGTGATGTTATGGTGTTTATATGTCCTTTTTGCCTTAAATAAAAGTTTTTTCTTATTCTACAAGTAGAGACCTCGTGGCCACAGCTCTCATTGTGATGCAATTAAAGCCAGGGGAGGGGGATGGTTGTCAAACACACACACCTTAAAGCACAGAGAGGGCAGTGTGTGGGAGAGGAGAGGGCAGAGCTTTTAGTGTGAGTGTGGGGTGGGGAAGGGAGGGCTGGGGGAGGACTTCCGAGCAGAGGAGGGGGATTAAGGAGACAGCACCCAGTGTCCACCACATGACTCAGGACCACATCGACTGCTTTGCTTACTGTTATTTTTCTTCATTTCCTGCATATCAGTCATTCTGTCACTCCCGTTTTCCTCCACCTGTTGCCTTGTCCTGTCTTTATATTGCTATACCTTGTGTCAGGTTAGAATTTTGTGAAGCTGATAACAGCTAAAGCGACGACATCAATGTTAGAATCTGCTATACATTGTTTCTCTGGTGTTTTTCCCTTCCCTATGTTGAGTGTTTGACCCCAGTCTGTCTCCCCCTCCTGGTTGTATGTTTGTGTGTTATGGGCTGTGCGTGGCTGACCTACATTCTACTCTTTCCACTCACGCACCTGATCATCCACACTGACTGTCACCTCCACCTGATAAATACACAGCCCTTCTCTCCGTTTTGTCAGTACCTTCAGTGATAAACACCTCAACCAACATTTTGCTTAACTTTGTGAATGTTCTGCTTTGTTTCACTACTTGTGTCTCCCTCTGAATCGGCTCTTTTTGTGCTCCTGCCATGTCACATCCAGTCCCGTCCTCTGTCACCCCTGTGAAAGACCCTTCATCTACTCCATGGTCTGTACCTGGCTCCCAGAGACACTCACAGGATCCACCACCACTCCATTTGCCAAGACCATTACTACTGTGGTTCTCACTCCACTACCCAGCAAACCTCAGTAAACTAGCCAGCTTCCTCCCCCATGGACCCAGATCCAAACCAAGAGACAAGAGATTTTATTCATTCAGGCCCACTGTTCATTATTTTCTATTCTGTACATTAAACCATCTCTTGAGTTTGCATTGTGGGTCCAGTACTTTGTTCACTTGAACTTAACAAGTGGTCACAATGATTAACACAGATATGATTATTACACATGCTGAGTTTAGGTCGTCTCAAATTTTTCAGACCCACTTGTGTATTTTGAGTGGACTGATTGCTGTCCTTCATTTCAACAAAAGCCTTTGGACGAAATGGGCTTTAGATCCACGTTGCTTGGTTACAAATGAAAAGGGAGGCCGTCCCTGTTTGTACAATATTAGAAATGAACCTGACAGGTAAGTAAAGGGTTCACTTGTCTGTGCATCAGCTTTAAACATTATGCATCTGGCCACCGCAGTCATTAGTTGGGCAGCACATGGCACTTAGCAGTTTTTCTCACAATGAAGCTTTACATAGGGTTTCTGTTGTAGCTAAGAAAATGATTTGATGCCTAACAAGGAAGAAAAAATATGTTCTAGGTTGAGATGCCATGTTAAATCAGGTAGCTCATGAGGATGTATTATAAAGGGATGTCATATTTAAAGGAAATTAACTCCTAGCTGTTGTTATTTCAATATTATCCAAACTAGAAGCTGCTAGAGGCAGTGCCACAGGCTGAACACAACAGTTGTATTGTCATGTGAAATAATATTTCAAATGTGTTAGCACATGGTTGTCTCTTACACATGTAGATATGAAGAAACATTGATCTGGAATAATGTTCTCAGTCCTCCTGTAAAGGAAACAGTCCACAGTTGTAATAACCTGCTGACAGATGCAGCATGGTTATTATAACCCATAGTTAGGTTTTGTTTGCTAGGCAACTAGTGGTGGTAGTGATGATGACAGGAGCAAAGGGGAAAGTGCTGTGATGTGATTTATAAAGTCCACTCAGGAGGAGGTTGAGGTGGATGAGGAGAGAAAACTCAGAGGTCATCCTCAAACATCAATGAAATGTTGACAAGGTCTTAACACAAATCAGCCATGGATGAATGATCAAAATTGGATAAGTAAAAGAGTTGCATGTAAAACTGTTGGAAATCTCCAGCACACACAGGTAATTATGAACCTTTTGTATATTTTATATTTTGAATCCATAGGGTTTTAGTATTTGTAAAAGTGCACAGCCGTGTTGTATCTCAGGAACAAGTATATTTGGTAGGTTCCTACTAACACTGTACTGAGGTGGAAAAGTTAGGAGGAAAACTGAACAAATGGCACAAAGGTGAGTCTTCTTGAATGTCAGTTTTTTAAAAATCTATAAATTAGCTGCATGATGATTGGATTCACTGATATGACATTGGGTGATTTTTCATAAATACCCATTTTTATTTTATTTTATTTTATTTTAAATAACATTTTTATTCACGGCATTTACATTTCATCATATGTAATAGTGTGTGTCCAGCAGAGTCTCATCCTGACTGAAGTTCACCAGCCTGTCATCTCCTCACAACAACTACATTCATTCATTAAACTGTGTTACTGTGGATGTGTCATAACTCTGACTTGGTCCTGAATGTCAGCGTTTACTGGGTCAGTGGTGATGGTCTAAGATAGAGCAACCTGCTCCCCTTCTCCCTGAGAGGAAGAATGGAGCTGGACGTGCTCATCTACTCCACACATCAATGGTGTGTTCAGTATACTGTATTCTGTACTGTACTATATTCAACAAAATGTTGAATGGCTTTCCTTATCATTCAAATGAAATATATATGAAATTCTTCTGATTTCTTTTTCTTTTTCAAATCAAATATAATGGACATGAAAGTGTTTCATGAATACCTGGGTTCTGCAACAGCTGCATTTGTGGACATTGGAATTCTGCAGAGCTGTGCAATAAATATAGAAATAATAATATTGTAAAAGTGCTGAACTGTTTCACAACAAAGACTCACAAGCTCGCAGAGTGAAAGAATTTGAACATGACAGTCTGATGATGATGGTGATGATGATGATGTGATGACTGTTGAAATGTGAGAACAGCCATGAATAATAAAAAGAGTGAAACGAATGCTGGCGAACTGGGTTAATAAGCAATGGCAGCTCAAACCCTACAAGAACCATTTTGTAGGACTGTTGGAAACACAATGGGGCATATTTCAAAGCTTCACTTGGAAGCTTAAATAATATATAGTACAGTTCCAACAGTCCCTGTTTCAGCCCAACTCCTTGGGGGTTTGATACCATTACAGCACACAACTACATACAGTAGAAAAGCACTGATGATAAACTAATGATATCCACATGACCACAGAACTAGGCCCGGAGGAGCTGCAGTTTTCATTCCAGATAGCCATGGTTTAAAGAACAAAACAAAAATAATCTAATTGCTCCTGATAGTTTGGCAGCACTCACAAGCAATAAATCTCTAAAATCATGCAGACAAAGTTTTTGAAAATCACCATTTAATATACAAACTGCACAATAAGGGTCTCATGGTCTGCTGCACTTCCTGCCTTTGTAAGAGCTGAAGGAAATGAGGACGCTGATATACTGGCCAAACAATCAGTTGCAAACTGTAATTTTGAAAATCCCATTATATAAAGCTGAAGATAAAGGAATTATAGTATGGCAAGAATTTTAGGACATAGATGTCACAGGAAGACACCTTTATAGCATCCAGAAACATTGTGGGTTTTGGGATTGGGAAGGAAGAGGCAGTTTGTACGTGTTTCAGAATAGGACAAACCAGACTCAATCAGACTCTACACAAAATAGGTAAACATCCAACTGGTGGATGTGCACACTGTGGTAGTCTTGAATCTGTTCATGTGGAGGAAAGGAAAGCACTGAGCTCAGCGCTTCAGAAGGCTAAGTTAACCATTGCTGTTGAGAAACTCCTTGGAGATACAATGGTAGTTTTTTGTTCATGTTTTTCTGCCAATGGGTGGCGTTAATGCACCTGCAAGCTAGTTGTCAACCATCAAAACTGTCAAACTTTGAAGGAGAAGAATGGTTCTTGTCAGTTTGTTCGGCTTTGTTCTGTTTGAAGTTGTTCTTTCCCATTTCCCTCATATCTCCAGCATTTGGATTGTCTACCTTTTGTAGATTTTGTGAATCTTCTTGTTTGCTGAGTTTTGTTGGACATTTGTGTGTGAATTGCACCTGTTGCACCACGCTGTCATACTGTCAATGATAAGAAGCTGATATGAAATGTGAGATGTGTATTTCTATCTAGCCCCACATGTTATAGAATAGCACATGACGGCATATTGATTAAAGCAGGATTTGTCAGTCTGTTCAAAATTACAAGGACTTTACCACTGGTCTTGTTTTCAATGGCTGGGATTGTAAATATACCTGCAGCATCTGGGCATCATCAGTGTAAGCTGTTAGCATGCTGGTGTTAGCATTAGGTCAAACACCACTGTTTAAGTACAGTCTTTTGCTTTAGACTCTTAGAATCATTTCTTTTATTTTTATTCAGTCTTCGTTTACTATTTTTCTGCTGCTACAGGTGTAATATTAAAACTCCTACTGACATCACCTAAGTCCATGTTTACATTTGAAAAGAACCCACGAGTCTTTCAGTCTGTCTTTGTCTCTTACTTTCATACACCTGAAAAATTTTTCAGTCATCAAGTTCCTGAACTCCAAAAATAAAATGGGTAAGTAAACAGCATAGTTTTTACTGGCAATATTTAAAGAAGGGACGCCAAATGTGTTGCTTTATAATTGGTATATTTTATCATGACCAGTGAAGCGTAGAAGAACAACAAACAGAATTTACCTTTAAATGAAAGAGTAGCTTATTCTCTTCAGAAAATGATTTTTGTGGCTAAACAGTTTCCACATCAACAGCTGATCTTATCCAACTTGAATCCTGGAAACAATAACAACTGTGTGTCATGTGTCCGCTGGGTCCTCTAACGTGTCTGTGTTCAACAGCGCTATCTCATATGCTACCTGCCATCTCATCCTCAGAGATTTTTACTTGTTGCTCCTGGCTCATCCAAGGACACTAGGCCTCTAGTTCATCAAGAACATAGTTGTTTATTTTAAAAACAAACACACACCAAAAAGGGCACTTTCTCTGTGAATGACAGGTGCTGAAACTCCCTTTCTCTATGCACAGTTTACAGCCCTACCTCAGTACATCATTTAATGCCTTCATATAATTCTCTAGTGTACAAGACTGTATTTTAATGTATTTATTACATTAAATTATTTCAACCTCATAGGTTTTTTTCATAAAATCTCAGGTGACTTCTCTATGCTGAGGCGACATTACCTGGTTGTGAGGTTTGGCTGCAGCCTCGACATGGAGGTGGTGGGGGGTTGAGCTGTTCCCTCACTAGAGGGCAGACTGTGATCATTATGTGTAAATGAAAAGAAGACATTTGATATTTCTCAGGGGCTGTAATGTCTCATATATGTTGTCTGATACTCAGGTAGATCTTCAGTTTCATAATGTCAGCCTGTCAGCAAATTCCTCAACATGAGGACTCAGACTCATTTGCATTATTTACTTTATTTAAAAAAAATCCAAAGGACCAATTTCATTAACCTCCAAGATGAATTACACTGTGCTTGACTACTGTTTACAGGGCGCTTGGTGCGATGGTACGAATTACTCACTGCTGGTGATATTGACGCATAAACATCTGCTCAGGCAGCAGATTTGAGCCAGCTGGCAATTGAACTGAAGCAAATAGGGCTATTAAAACATCTGTAGCCACAACACAGCACCTAACAAGCTATAACTTTCTGCTACAGGTTCAAACTGTGGTGTATTCTTGATGCTGCACTCTCCTCCTCTTCATGCAAATGTTGACATGTTCATAGAGCCAGCAAAAAAATGTCCATACTCACACACACACACACACACACACACACACACACACACACACACACACTGTGAATTACACAAAAGCATTTGCAGAATGAAAAGAATAGGGTGACTCAGGTTTCAATGGTTCATTTTCGCTTTCTGAGTGTGTTGGAATCAGGTAGAACCTCTTCCAGATGTTTCCCACTGCAAAGAGTATAGCTCTGGACAAATTATAGCTTTCTGACTGGTATTCTCACTTCTCCTGTGCCTTTACCATTTGGTCTCCATTTCTCAGCCCCCACCAGTTTTTTCAGTTACGAATTTGACATCAATCAAATATGATCTTAAATCTTTTGCAGTACCATGTCTTATCTCTTTGTGTTTTTGTGTTTGTTTTGTGTTTTTTGATCACTGTCCCAAGTGTTTGTGTCTACAGTTCAATATACTTTTTTAATTGCAACCTGCAGTATGTGATTGTTGTTCTTGCTGTTTACTTCCATAGTTGGAAAACGGGGGAATACAGCTGCACAGAACTGTTGGTATATGGATTCAAGCCTCTCCTGGACTTTGCTTTGCATGCTTTATTATTGCCGGTGTCCCTCTCTCCATACATCACCAGACAGCATGGACTATGTGAAAAATTTTTTAATTTGCAGCTTATTATACTGATCAAAGCTCACATCATACATGAACACATGTTGACCTCTTGCAAAGGAGCCTGTCCTCTCATCAAGCTGCTGGTTGTGGATACATGATGTGTATCAGTTGACTTGGCTGGCACCACATAATGAGCTCGGCGATGAAGACTGTCATCTCTTGATAATTCCTGTGGTTCATATTCTATCAGTGCCACTCTTCCTTTGTGGAGCAAGACAGGGCTGCATGTTATGCTCTGAGCGACAGGTTATTTTATAGCTCTCTTGGCATATGGTAGGGTCTGCGCTGCCACTTTGACATGAGGAGGAATCACATAGGTTCATATAGGTAATATCCTGCACCAAAAGCACAAACTCTCACACCTTGTTCCATTTGCAATTAAATATATGCTCATTTATAGGTGAAGTCAAAAACTGAAAAAAAACCCCAAAAACCCTTGAGGTCAAATGGATTCACAGAGGGTGTTTTATCACTTCAGAGCTGGGTCAATAATTAAAAGACGTCTGGTTCATGCTTCAAGCCTCATGGTGCTGGTCTTGTTCACTGCCTCAGATGGACTTTAGTCTTTAGTCTAGTTACTGGGACATTTGAATTAAACACTGGTCAGATCAGACTGATGGGGGAAAAGGCCTTTATTCAGGTCTGGTCATGGAAACTTTCACTATCTTGAAAGTGATATAATGGTGCATGTAATATATATCATTGGGTTTAACAAAATGAGATGTTTTTCAGCGTGTACATATAAAGTTTAAATCTTATTTCGCTTTTCTGCAAGAGACCTTCAAAGTTCAAAAAAAAAAACAGGCCGTGGAAAATGTAACAGTTTTGTGCTGTGAGGAATTTGTGAGTAATCTTTAACCACATCCCTGAGCTTGTCCCGCTCGGCCTGACAGGGCTGGGTGGAGTCCGGCGGTGTGGATGGAGCCTTTTTACCTGCCCCTTTTACCTGTGGGGGGGGGCACCGGCCCCCCCGGCTCCACCTCCTCCACTGGAAGATTTCGACTGCTCCCCGGACACCGAGCTCATACGGGCGGTGCTGCCCCACGGTGTGTGCGGAGGAGGAGTACGTGTGTGTATGTGTGTGTGAGTCTGTGGGAGCGACTGAAAGCGAAAGAGAGGGAAAGCTTGTGTTTGAGTGTGTGTGTGTGTGTGTGTGTGTCAGAGAGAGAGGGAGGGAGAGAGACGCAGAAAACTACCGAGCAGGTGAGCCCTCCATCTAATCTAACGACAGTTACCATTTTACCATGTATTACCCATAATATTCCTACAGGGTCTGTGAACGTCTGCTACTGACTGACAGCATTACATTCACCTGGTGTTAACACTGTACTTCACTGCTCTAATATTTCCTCCGGGGCTAGAAACCAGAACAGTTTTCATGCTGGCCTGGTTTCATGTCGTGTTCCTGGAGTGGACCATTACAGGAGAGGCTGTAAAACCTTG
This sequence comes from Rachycentron canadum, assembly GCA_038496675.1. Lineage (NCBI taxonomy): Eukaryota > Metazoa > Chordata > Actinopteri > Carangiformes > Rachycentridae > Rachycentron > Rachycentron canadum. The sequence goes on from CM076651.1 coordinate 24,568,999, forward strand.
GTCCAAATAACTGAAGCCACCGACTAATGCTGATGTTTGTGTCCAACAGAAAAAAACAGCAGTGATAAAAATGTCCTGTATGCTTGTCCAGAGATTCATCGATGGTGTGTTGTTGTTTTGAATATCAAACTTTATTGAGGGATGATAGGTCTGACATGTAAAAGTGCAGCTTAAAGTCTTGTGGTTGATGAAGTTTGGCCTTATGGGTATTTACTCATATGACATAGGAGACATCGTGGTCCAGCAGTGAAATATTTTGAATGAAAAATATTTGAATATCAATAGATTCTGGTTTTTAAAAGAGGAGCCACTATAAGAAATTCAGGAAAGGGAGTCAAACCCCTTTGTGGCAAAACCATATTAGACACAAGTTATTATTATGATTATTAAATCACATTTTAGACCAAATCAAATCAAAAGTTATAAAGTAAGATATGAAATACCAGAAGTCAGCTCAGACGTGTGCTGAGGAAACAAGAAAAACTCTATGTGTGTGTGTGTGTGTGTGTGTGTGTGTGTGTGTGTGTGTGTGTGTGTGTGTGAGGTAGGTCACTACTGGCTCGGAGGCAGATTTGTGACACTGGTGCACACATTCCTACCAGATTAACCAGCAGCACAGATTAATGGAGATCAGAGCTCAGATTCACCATCTGAAATGATATGAATAATGTCACAATGTGGAGATTCATGCTACGAGTGAAGAACAAACAGCTTCACTGACAGTGTTGTGTTGTTAAAAGAACATTTGGTTCTAAATATTTCTGTGTAAGCTTGAAAAGCATGAGCTCCTAATTGGTTGTGGAGGGAGGTTTTAACAGTCAACAGTTTTATTTTTTATGTTACTATTCACATTCTATTACTTCAACTTCAAGAATTCCACTTTGCCATGTATTTCCTTTCACCAGCTTGTCAGGATATGTAGACGGGTGTGTTTGGAGGTGCATGTTCTCATGGCCTCCATAGGCTTAGTCCAGCTTTAATCAGCTCAAGGACCTGGCCTCTCGCCCCACTGCTGAGATCAACTCTAACCTGAAGGGTTAAGAGGATCCACGAGTCGCTCAGGCCCCAAAGGGTAGAACTGGCCATGTGGGAGTGAGGTGGGAGGCTGGATGGGGGCTGTGTTGCCTGTATTAATTGATTATCAATAGACCAACAAATAGTTTTGAGTATGGCTGCTTGATATTGAATTGAAAACTGAAATTTCTATACATATTTTTCCAATATGAACAACCAGATAACTTGAATGCCTGTTTTTTGTCAACATAATGATCATTGCTTTTGTTTTCACACCCACCCATATCTACATCTTCTGTATTTTTCTCCTCTTCCGTGCTCTTTCTTAGTTTGTGGTTGATGGCCAGTGGGTTCTGAGCTTTGTTTGTTTGATAAATTGATGGTTTCTTGACTTCCAGAGCCTATATGTTGAACTGGGTATCCAAGAAGCTGTAAATCGGAGCAGGCTGTTATATCAGACAGCCCTCTCTTGTAGATAATAAATCAAAGTAATGAATCAAGTGAGAAGTAGGGTCATTTTCACATAGACTTCAATACAATCTTTTTACAACCAGTGGAGTTGCCCCCAGATGGTCATTACATATTTGAATATCAATAGATTCTGTTTTTTAAAGGAGTCACTATAAGAAATTCAGGAAAGGGAATTAAACCTCTTTGTTGCAAAACCATATTAGACACAAGTTATTATTATTTATAGATCTTAAGTGGAAAATCACATTTTGGACCAAAACAAATCAAAACTTATAAAGTAAATGTGAAATACCAAAAGTTGGCTCAAACTTGTGCTGAGGAAACAAGAAAAACTGTGTGTGTGTGTGTGTGTGTGTGTGTGTGTGTGTGTGTGTGTGTGTGTGTGTGTGTGTGTGTGTTTGTGTGTATGGATATATCGACTTCACACAGCACCAGCAAAAGCAACAGGATGTGTAGTTCCCTGTTGTAACAACTGATGTAAAATATCGCTATGTCCTTGAAGATGCTCACATTTGTTAACATTGACGGTCAAACGCTGTTGGCAGCAGCTGACCATGACAAAATAAGAGAAGAAGTGTTGTCATATTACTTTAGTGAGATAGAAATGTCTGTTTGGTGAAGTCTGTTGTTGACTGAGAATAAAAGCTTTCAGGGGAAGGTGTCTCTTCGAGATCCACTTGCTAGCTGCTAGAAAAGTTGCTGAAATTAGCTTAAACATTATTGTGTAAGGTCACCTAATAAAAACCTTTGTTACTCAACAAAAAAGCAAAATAAGACCCGTTTGTTTGTTTTGATGCTGTAATTATTAATATTTTTCTCCTGTTTTGTTACAGTTTCACAGCTGTACCTGGTGTTTTTCTTTACAAAGTTTACAGCATGTCAAAGGATATATATAAGGAGATTTAATATTTTGGCCATATCGTCCAGATCCATCTTGATACCTGGATAATCTGTAGACGAGGAAACCTCTGTCTGCTATCGACCACCTTTCACTCTGTCACTGAGTCTTTGATACCTGAGCCTCTGTCAGGGCCTCTGCAGACTGACACTCTGAATCATGTCCCCTGATACAAAACAGCCCTGTCTTTGCAGCGAGCTGAGTACAAAGAGGGGTTGATTACCGCTACTCCCTCTGTCTGTCTCCTTTCCTCTTGTCTTCCTGTCTTAAGGTTTTATCAGGCAGGAGATAAAGATACTGATATTTTATTTATTTATTCATAATTCATAGAAATCTCTGAGAAGAGCATTTAAAAAACTATGTGCCCACCTCCAAACCTCTTTTTCTTTCTGTGGCCCATCCGCAGTGACTCTCACAGTTTATAGCTTTATATTGAATATGTAGTAACTTAAATGGAAGAGAGCTGTGGTTTCAAGAAACAAGAGTTAACAAGTTAAAAAAACCTATGGTCAATTACTGATTTTTATAAGAAGAAAGTTAGAAGAGACAGAATATTTTTGGTGTTTTTATTGTTTACATGTTATGTTATTATAAATAATAGTAGTTGCCTTAATGGCAGTGAGGCACAGTGTATAAGAAGCTCTCATCCACTTCCCTGGGAAACCGGAGCAGTTCTGCAGACTGACTGCAACAAAAGGTGTAGCCCTAAGCCTCTGGTTGGTATCCAGTCAGATAATCAGTCAGTCAGAGAGTCAGTCAGTTAGTCAGTCATTCATTCAGACAGGCCCTGCTGTTGCTGTCCAGCCAAAGCTCAATGAATATCTGTCTGTTGGTTCTCAGTCCGTGTGATGTATGGTGTAACAACTCTTCTTCCCTCTGCTGCGCACACACAAACACACACTAGCAAACACACACAGGGGTAATTAACTGTAAAATGTGGTCTCATCAATAACAGGAACAGCAATTTCCTCACGTTTCCTTACATGGCCAGTTATCCTGTTTATCTTTTACAGAGGACAGGAAGCTCTGATTGCCCCTTTGCTTTTGTGTGTAGATTACAAGTGATCGGTCCAGTCTCACTGCCAATGTCAGAACCAATACAAAGGATGTTACAGTACCAGAAATAGGGTCGTTGGTGCCAATACCATTGAAAATCCAAGTGACAGACCCATGGTGTGAAAATATTCAGATATAGTTATATTCTGACAGACTTAATAGTGATGAGTGTAACACTTGGCTCTTGTTGTGGTCTGTTGCTGTGTTAGGCTAAACGAGCTAATCTTAGCATAAACAAGCTAAAGGAAACATATCAGGACATAAACATCCTGACAACATGTTCACATAAAGTTAACATGAATCTGAATGCCTGTCCTTGACAATCTTAAGGTGTTTCCTCCTGTGACTCTGTTTGCACACTGGCCTCTGGTTATGTCACTTGTCCTGATACAAGGTCTTGCTGTGGACCTGTTGCTGCACCTGCTGCTGCTGCTGCAATTACATGTGGTGTTGTTGTTTATTGTGCCTGCCTTCTTCTTCTCTACCAGTTTGATGTCAGACGAGGATGCTTTTATATGTTATTATATGGCCCTTGCCAGTCTTGGAAGAATCACATCTCAATTAGCTACAACATCTATGATACATTTGGCACCTACTGTACTGTAGAAAAGTATTGTCACTTCAGCTTTGTGCTGAACTATAACTCCTTGTGACATCCTTAGTCAATACCCAGTATCAACCCAACCCATGAGAAGTTTGTTTGTGTGGGCTGAAAATCTCTGACGTTGCTCCGAGTGAAGAATTAGATATTATCATCACTACATGTGGTATCTAGCTGTCATTTCCTACTGGAAATCCATGCAATATGTTTGCTGACAGATTCCTATCAGCATGTGGTGTGTAGAAAAACTAAGTTTTGTAAATAGCCAGCAATCCTTCTTTCTGAATACTGAAAATGATTCCCCAGGACTTAGAGCTGAGCCAAACTCAGAGTCACCCTGTTCACCTCCACCTTTTAGCTACTGATTCCCTGGCTTTCTAGCCCAAACATGAATGTGGTGATTGTGTTGGTTTGTGTGTGTCTGCCCTGAATGTAATCACCTCAGAGCCTCCTCACTGGCTACAGTCTGGTCATGTCCTTGCATGAGCTTTTGTCGGCCTTGCAGGTGTGTCTCGCCAAGTTTATAGTTAATAATTAATCTTTTATAATGAAAAAAGACTCTTAATGACATGTCTGATTTTAGAGGAGACCTGAGTATGTTGCATTGAGTAACAGAGCATTATATAGGTCATAAACTGGACTGATTGTACATAAAGAGGGAATGCACCCTCATAGATTGTGTCTGTGTATGTAGCTGGTGTGAAAACAAGGCTATGTGAGCCCAGTAGTTAATAGGCATTAGGGCGTGCTTTTTGAGGTCTGACTCAGTAGAGGTGAAAACCTGCAGTGCATCTCACACTGGAGCATTTAACTCTGTCTTTATCTTTGATGATAATCTTTCTTTCACTATAAGATGCCAGCAAAAAATGCAAGTATCCACACAGTATTATGAGATTTCCTATGGCTCCACGTGGGATGATCTGATGATGTATGTAGGGGATTAGGAAGTTGTTTCAAGGGAAGACATTTGCTTGTTTGAAACTGTGGTTAAACTGAATCCCTGTAGTTGAAGATGTTGTGCTTGGGTGGTCTGTTTCTGTCAAATCAAGCTGATATTTGACTGGTAGAGAGTTTTCAGCCACCTGATATTAAGTGGAAGGGATTTCAGCCCACAGATGTTTCCCTAGGGTCATTTAAACTTCTTTCTTTACAAAGTTTGGTGCATATCTCTTTTTATGTGTGATCATATGGGAACAGTCATATAAATTTTAGGCATATTAAAAGTGGAGCACTGTTTGCCTTGAAGGTGTTTTCCTTTAAATAATTTCATAAAGACTGCAGTTTTAATGTCTTTTAATTTGTGGCTTCAAGGTGCGTTATAGGTATTTACGGCTTCTTTGGCTTGGTTTTTAAAGGCGCCACAAAAGTGCCATCATGTATGTTTGCATGAGTCAGACAGACTGAGTTATATTCGTGAATATGGACATTAAAAGTGATCCCAACCTTCTCACAGTATGTTTGTATCTTTGAAATACACAAAAAGTAAAAGAGAAGAATATTTGCAACTTACATAAAATTATTTGAACTGATTTTGGTTAAAGATTTTTTGTGATATTCCCATTTTCTTCATTGACTTTATAGATAATGTGTCATTGACTCTTTTCCACTTCCATTCACATTTTATGTTCTACCTGTGAATATCTGAGTAACTACAAGACTACAATGTCAATGCTCTCGGCTGAGAAATACGACACAAAAGTTGTTCTTTTATTACTCTTTTTTATTCTCTTTACTGTCTTTACTCTAAACATATGAGAGTGGTATCAATCTCCTCATCTGACTGTCATCAAGAAAGTGATGTCAAACTGCGTCAATGTTTCAAATACATCTAAGTTTAGCATTAAGTCATGAAGTTAACTGTAATCTCATCAATATTGTGGTCGGGAACTGAAACCCATTGTGGCACTGGTTCCTGTGAGACTGGTACGTACCAGATGAATCAAAATACAGATTTCATTGCCTCTTAAATACCTGAACTGTCAACTGAAATATTTGCCATCTGATCATCGGAAACAGACATTAAGGACAACAAAAGCATCACTAACTAACATTACAATTGCACTGACAACAGCAGGCAGACTGTCAATAGCTAGACAGAAGCTAAACAGTGTAAACTGTGACTGCATTTCACTCAGAAGCATTGCAACACCAAGAAGAGCAACAAATGGTGAAAAACACAGGGAGGAACGTCAAATTTAATGAAGCATTTGCTGATGCACAGGATATAATTGATATCAGAGGGATGACTCCCTGCAGGAAACAATGTGAAGCACGTCGGTGTAGTTGTCCCTGGTGTGGGTGGTTTGATATCAGCTGACTTGATGGTCAATGTAAGTTGCTGGTGAATGCAGGGGTGGAGAGTAAAAAGACGACAAAGCTATTGTGTTTTTCTTTTTTACATGAAAAACACATGAATGTTACCGTGTTTACTCACCCAGACATTTTTATAAGATATTTTCAGGTCACAAACTTAAATCATGTCTTATGACACATGAAATTAAATCTCTTCAGACTAATGTTTTATGAAAACATTAGTTTGCTTGAGAAACTGTCAAAAAACTGTGGCAAAGGATTCAAAAGTAGGACCCACAAAATACTAATAAATGATCAAATTATTAGCAATAAAAAAAATAGTATGTTGAGTTTGCATTTTTGTTTGAGAATCAAGGAGTTGGGTTTAACTCCATAGACTCTGCATATTTTCAGTTATATGTACTGTAAGTGTTGCTGTGTGAGTAATGGGAACACCTCTTTGACCAATAAATTAATATGTAGCCTGTACCAATGCCATAGTCATAGTTGCCGTAGTTACACTATCGTCCAAAAAATATGGTGGTAATACTGCACAGCTGGATGCTACAAGCACTCTCTGGGTCCCTGAAAGCTGTGTTGTCCTGAGTCAAGTACATATGTTGTGTAGTGAGACTTGGTTTCTTTATTCTTATTGTTGATGTGTTGTGTCGTCCAGATCAGTCACTCACAACTTGGTTTGGATTAAAATTTTATATCAATCAAATATCGCAATATACGTTGTATATTTTTGTGGCGTCTTTTTATAATAATAATAATAATATATATATATATATATATATAGTTCTATTTTATGCTTCAGTTGTTTGTTAAAGTATGTTATTGTATGTAATGTTTCGGGTATAAGCCACTAAACAGCAGTTCAGTTTTATTTGTCACATGCCAACCTACAATGCAGCATGTGGTGAAATGAGGGTCCGACGTGGCTAAAGAGCAGACTGTGCAAAACTGCAAAAAATATATTTTGGATATTTTTAAATATATCAGGAAGACTCAAACAGGGTACTTCTATCAGCTAGCTAGAAGTCTATTGAGAAATGAAAACACTAAAGGTAGTAGATAATTGGTCAAAGTGGTTAAAAGTAATCAATAAACTCTTCTGGGAAAATTAATAAATATGGATTAGTATTTAAAACATTCGGTTTCTGTAACTTCAAAATAGTAGCATGAATACAAAGTTGATACAAACTGAAAATGTGATAACTAACAATGTTTAACAGCATCCAGTTTAATATCAGTTGGATGTTGACGGCGAGGGGGGGTAGATGTAGATGACTTCATCTGGCGGGTTCATGTGGACGAGCTGACAGCAGTGCAGGTAGCAACTGCTCGAAATATTGAGTCATCTGCCTGTGCAAACTTCCTCCATGATCTCACCTAAATGATCTGATCCCGTTTCCAACCCAGCCTTGTTTTACAGCACCTTAACAACACTGTCAAGCTGCAGCAGCCTCATTTGATGTGTGTACACAAACTCACAGACACACACACAGTCAGGCTTATTGAGTTATGGTGTTCAAAGATATGGGGGCCTGGGATTGTGTGGACTCGTGCCTCAAGATTTCTTAGCTTTGTCTCACAGCTGCACCGAAGTTATGGAGGTGGGACCGCATCTCTACGGGTTTCTTCTTATCTGGGTGTAGTGATAGTGTGTATGTGTGCGTTTGAGTCAAAGTCGTTGCTCAAGGTCTCTGAAAGAAACATAGCCTCCCTCTATTTTGACTGTAGTAGATTTATGCATTCAGAACCACGTTATACATATATATATAAATATATAAACGTATTAATAACACACACTTATGTGTGTGTGTATATATATATATAGTGTATATCCATGCATACAAGTAACAAACGATAAAATATAAAAGCCAACTTACAACATAAGCCTATTGTTTTTAAAAAGGATGCAAAAGGACAATAGAAACAGTCCAAATACAGTCTGACTTGTTCTGCGAAGTGCCTGCTTGTGAAGTGGATTGTAAAATTTATAGAGATGTATGTGTGGGCTGGACTGTTGCACTACCTTAAGGAGTATTCTTTATTAGGGGTGAGAGAGAGGGGTTAATGTGCAGCAAAGTGCCTGAGTCTGATTTGAACCAGGACACTGTGGTGAGGACTGAGCCTGAGTGGGATGTGCTGGTGAGCTCCGGTATGTCATTTTAATATACTGTGAATTATACATTGCTTTCTTTTGAGGTTTGTGACTGCAGCTCTTTAGGAGAAGGTGTTTTGTTTTTATTGTTTAAGTACAACTAGAGACCATCCCAATGGGATCAGAGCAACCAGCCACAATGCCTGTCAACACGTTGCCTCAACAGTTATTACTATTTGATACTCTGTGGTACATAGACTGTACATAAACCTGGATCGAGACTCTGGGCCTGTAAAGTGAAGCCAATGCTGTAGAGCCTTAAACCTGCATTCTCTCTAATGACCATCAGGGGGGCGACTCCACTGGTTGTAAAAAGAAGTCAGATTTTATTGAAGTCAATGTGATTGAATGTTCCACACAATCAGGATAGAGTACAGAGCAGGTCAGAGCCGCCCCTCATTCCTCCTCAGCTCCACCACCAAAAAACCAAGATGGCCGATGGATCACAAACTGGAGGCTTCGAAATGGCAGCTTACAAACAAATGGGTGACGTCACGGTGGGTTGAGCTCAGTATTCATGGGTCAGACCATACCCATGTCCGAGCTCAGTTTTCAGTTTAAACCCAACTATACGCCTGTGAAGTTTTGTGACTGCATCTTGCACAGTTGTGACTCTATTGCATCCACCTCTGTGGTAGTTCTCGCCCGGTAGCTTTGTTCAGGACCACATTTTGCCACGGTGACACACACACACACTCACAAGGTGAAAACAATACAAGAGACACACTGAAATGACATTTACATTCCCACAGTTGATAAAGGTTTCAAAAAAACATTTAGGCAACATTTGGATGTGTAGCTTTTCATGTGTCTTCTGTTGGTCACTATGTGACACGTTAAGTCAGCCGCTCTTGTGCCATCTAAAGCAGGGGTCAAAGGTCACATCACAAGAGCACACTACAAATGTGAAAACTGCTTTGTTCTCTCCTGCAGTTCTTCACCAGTTTGGCCCGAATCCCACACTTATGTATAAACATAACCCGCATAGGGAGATATTCTCACTTTATCTTTTATAATCCAGTCATGGCACCAGACGCTTCAGCTGTTTGAATGCAGAGTCTCACCCCAGCTGATTTATCAGATCTCTTGCTTTTAGTCCAACTGCGAGTGACATGGATGAATCAACATTAACAAATTCACATGCTTCACTTGAATCAAACCATGATGTTATAGCAGATTACACTTCAGCAGCAGATTGCACTGTGTTTTTGTCATTGGTTTCAGGGGGTAAAGAAATAGTTTGACCAGACTGGATCAATTGCCTTTGTGGTAGAGAGTAAGATGAGAGGATTGATACCACTCTCTTTATCTGTTTGCTCAACATGGAGCTGCAGCCAGAGGCTAATTATCTTAGCTTAGCACAGGGGAGTTAGCTTACTCTCTATATCAGTATCAACCACCAGCACTACTGAAGCTAAGTATTTACCACATTACATCTTGTTTGTTCAGATCATTCAAAATTTTAAGTGTTGAAATGACAATGAAGAATCTAGAATTTTAAATTTAAACCTTAACGAAAAAATAACAGTGAAGGTTTGTTCAGAACTGAATGTTTTTACATTAGCAGTGTGTAGAAAGTTTCTACATTTTCTTCCTTCAGCCTTGAACAGTTTGGGGGAGTGCAGTTTTATCTTTTGGTGTAGAGAATAAAATTGGGGCTGGCCAGAGGTGAAGTTTTTATCTGTTGTTGGGCTCCTCGTGCTAAGTGCCATGAGAGCGGTGTTAACTAGTTGTGGTGCTGCACTGATGCTCTGTGGCCTAGTTTTTTCCCAAAATATCTCTCACTCCTCTCTCTTTCTTTCCTCGCCTTCTTTTCCATTAGTTTTCCATCCTCCTCTTCATCTTTCTCTTTCTGTTTTATGTATGTATTTCTGTATTTCTCTGACTTCCTCTGCCTCTCTTGCCCTTCACTCTCCCTCCGTGTCCAGAAGAAAGGGGTGGTGCATTCCAAAAGCCTGGAGACCATTCCCCTCTTTGAGCCAGTGGCCCACAGAGTGACAGAGGAATTAGAATAAGAATAGCTGCCCATTCACCCCAGTGCCCCAGTGACGAGCTAGAGGGAGTGAGGGAGGGCGAGGTGGAGGGAGGAAAGGAATGAAGGGGGTCCTGCACATGCCGCGCTCCCATTGGCCGATGGTGTTCCCTCTGTTTTTACATCGCTGCCATCAGTTGTGCTTTCAAGTTTGTTTTACACATTCTAGTGCACATACGCGCCACACATGTGCATGCATGCGTAAACATACACACTGGGGTTCAGGGGTTTGCACACGTGCACGCTGGAGTACGGGGATCTACACACAGACACACTGTCAAGCAAAGTCGGTCTGCAGAGACAGAGAGTGAGCAACTCTGACCACACAGTGCAGAGGAGAGGGGGTTACCTGTGGCTGTGTGAGTATGAAGCTGGGATCAGTTATCGCTAACACTGGACTCACTGAAAATAATTCTACTTACTTTTTCTTACTTACTTTCTGTTCTTAATGTTTTATTTATTATAGTATCAGCTGGAATTTTTTCGACCTTGTTATTATCTGTTTGGATAATTTGGTAAGGTTTTCAGATTAAAGTGTGACCACCACCATAGATATGGCTAAACTGTCAACTGTTTTAACCCTGAAGCTGTTGTTGTTGCACTAGTGCAGTTAGTGGTTTTGTACAAATTGAACAGTTCATATAATAGTAAGTATTATGGTCATGTCGTTTAGTTTTGCCGTTAGATTTTCATGAAATGTGATGTAGGAAAGTGGTTGTATTGTAGATTTTTTAAAAATCATTTGCCAATTGCCTCTGGATCTCTGGAGCCCTTCACTGACACAAGTCTTTACAGATCTTCCCACTCCAGGTCTACCAGCCTACCTTATCTCTGCTACTCTACTGCGAGCCCACGAGGGCCATGACGCGTGTAAAGACGGAGCTGTAGCCTCTGTTTGGAAAACAGTGTTTCAAATAATCCTTTTAGACAAAACTAAAAGTTTAATGCACATTGAAAATGAAAAACCAGTATTTTGTGTTTCTCTGTTGATCATCATTGCAACTATTCACTAATTCTTCATGAACCAAGTGCAGTTGTTGGGTAGTTAGTCCCTGTGTTAAATGATCTTTCAGTCATTACGGAAGCTCCCACTCTTGTGTTTTGAATTTGGATTAAGGGTAGTGCTTAAAAAGAATTAAAAAAACTGTTTTATCGTCTCTTAACTTGAACTTGTGGGACACTTTGAATTATTTTCTGTCTTCATCCTTTAGCTTTTTCTTTCTATCCTGAATCACCTTCTTCACTTTCTTTTCCAACTATTTCATGCTGTATTTTCTGCTCATTTGTGTCTCCTCTCTCTGGATCCTTCTCCAGGGATACAAAGGGTTCTCCTTTAGAAAAAGCATGAAGCCAGGGTGTGAGTGAAACCGTCAGTGTTGGACGAGCTCCTTTGAAAGTGTAGTGAGCAAAGCAAACACTTACTCTTCAATAAATGAAGCTTCACTACACTGAACAAATGTAGCAAGTTAAACTACACCTGCTCGTGAACTGTGTCGCTGTATGGTGAGCATGCACGTTCACTGTGATCTTAATAAAGGGAAGAATCACATGCAAAACTAATTTAAATATGAACAGTGATGAAGCAGTAGCAGCTTAATACCTGTGTAAACCGGTTGAGCTGAGTGTTGAGGGGTTGTGGGGTCCCTCCTCAGCGCCTCTGCCTTTGACAGACGGACTGTGGGGCCACGTGGACCCCTTATTACCAAGCTGAGTGTGAAAGATACTTTCTAACAGAGAACTCCTTTGGAGCTCAACCCTGAATTAATCAGTTAGGTAAAGCATTATGAGAAATTGATAAAGTAAGTAATGAGATTTGATTTATCACCTGCAAGACAACATAATCAGCTCATTTAGGCTGTAAAAGCTAAAGCCAGTCAGTCTCTTTTCCTTATTGCCTCTTGCCTTCCTGTAACCACAGGTTTGTTATGTGACAGGACTATAGAGGTTGTCTTGCTCTTTTGAGTCACAACACAATCAACTACAGCGAAAGCTGTAGTTTTAATCTTTTAAAACTGCTTTGTGTAGCATTTTAACACCAGCCATTCCTTCAGCAAGTTGAAGGTTATATAAAAATATTTACTGTAGACCAACATGACCATTGTTAAAGCTGTGAAGGCTTTTACCATATGCTTTGTCTACCTGCCATTGTCAGATAGTCATAACACTCAAGGTTAATGGAAGACTTTCCATCTTTCCAGATCCTGGGACATTATTTGCACAAACAATACCTGATGTAAAATACAGACTGTGATGACTCTTTTGGCTCTTTTTTTCTTTTTACTCTTGATTTTTTTGTCACACTCTCAAATGATTTGTGTCTGTTTCTTCCAGCCAGAGACAGCGTGGTGTCCATGCATCGACACACCCTGATGCCAATCATGGCTGTGCACCTGAGCCTCCTCTTGCTGGGTGAGTTCACATTTATCTTTGTCCATTAAGAAGAGCTGATATTTGGGATGAGACCACCTGAAAACAGAGCTTTAATTTGTGCTGTGACAGTGAAGTAACTGATTTTGTGATAGAAGACAACAATTTAGTTCAGAATAAGCATGAATTAGAATTTAAAAGCTAACTGTGAGATGTTCAGCGACTTTATAATAAAGCAAGAGTTTGACCTCACTCTGTCAGTGTCACTTTCTCCCATTCATCTTAATCTCCATGTGACATTTATCTACCAGCAACTGGTGGAACAGTGTGAAGAGATTAAAAACAGGAGGACGCATCTTTTTATTCAAAACAAATCTCATGTTGTGTCAGCAGCAGCATGGCAGTGAGATTGTTACCGCTGGGTCTGGTGTCAATACTGATCATACAGCATGTCCTCTCCACACTGTCATAGATGTTGTTTTCACTGTTATAGACTCACATGTAAGGGAAATCCTTCCAGACCCATCGTCCCCTCTGCACATTGTCTTTAAATCTAATCCTTCATTATTTCATGCTTGTTAATCACAGGATTAAGCTGAAATGACAGATGTTTGTACTGGATTGTGTTTACCTTAGGGAACAGGAATTGAAGGTTTAACTCTCCTTTGCTGATTTAATGCTGCCTTTAAGTCCCGTCTAAGTGCTGGCATGGCAGGACCCAGATGATCACAGTTATAATGTCATTGCCTATTTTATTTGCCACGATAAGGAGCAGTCATTATCTTGCAGTTAGCCAAGCAGCTAACTGCCACCTAAAGTGGAAAAGCAACTGAAAAATGTTTTTATTGCTGATAGAGGTTTTCAGAGTGAAGTGGAAATTTGAAGCGGAAGTTTCAATGAGAGCTCGAATAGGTAACTGAAATATGATGAGATGAGATGAGAAAACCAGCATTGGTTGCTAGATAACAGACATAAAAATAAGATAAGGATCCATTCGTCGATGATTTATACCACAGCTGGGGGGCTGGAGCCAATCCCAGCTGACACTGGGTGAGGGCACGGTTCACCCTGGACAGATCGCCAGTTCATCACAGGGCTGACATATAGAGAACATCCACACTCACACCTACAGGCAATTTAGTGTCACCAATTAACATAAACCTGCATGTCTCCTGCACACTCCACACAGAAAGGCCCGAGGCCCAGGAATCAAACCCAGAACCTTTTTGCTCTGAGGCAACAGTGCTCATCTTATCTCACTGTGATCAAGTTGAAACTGGTATTTTTTTCACCATCAAAAAACTGTAATTCAGTCTAATCAGAGGATGAAGTCATGTCTCTGTTGGTACAAATGCCTTCATCTACACCTGTCGACCAGTGGGGACATTTGCTGCTGTGTGTATCAGCCTCCATTCAGCTCCTGTTGTTAAGGTGACCCATGGTCATTTAAACCTGGGTTTATTGGGTCAGCTTGTAGGATTCGGAAACTCTGTGAGAATCTGGGGTATTTGAGGAATGTGTGGTAAATGACAGGCCTCTGACAGCAGAGCTTGTAGAAGTAGAAAGGGCCCTCATAGGGTTAATTGGTGACTGAGGGGCATTTTTGAAAAGGGCCCCCCACACACAAACACACACATAGGGGATACAGCCCCTATTACATGTCTCTGTTAAACAGATTTGGCCCCTGGTTACTCATGTAACTGTATAGTTTGTCTGTTTTTTCCCCAATTCAAAATACACAGAAAATGACAGGAAAACCAACAGCACACAGTGAAAATAGGAAATTAACATCCAAGAAAATAATGACTACAAAAAAATGTTGAGAAACTAATAGATTCAAAATATGTGTAATAAAAATATGATCAATAATAAGAATAATATCAAAATAAGAGCAGAACATGTGAGACTGTGATGTGTATCTCCATGAGCAACAGAAATAATATGTGAGCAGTAACACATGGGTAAAAAACTGTTGTGCAGGTCTCTGTGTTTGAGTTTCTCAAGAGACTGAGCAGTAGAAAATTATACTTCACTCAAGTCACCAGGTTTCTAGGTCAGTCTCTAAAATGAATCATTAACTGGAAGAAGACTATACTCGTGTGTAAACTGCCAACTTCAGTAATGGTGAGTGTGAGTTGGCCTTTGTCCTACAGTATTTATTTGTGAATAAAAGAATAAAAATCTAGGCTGCAAAGGTTTGATTATGGTTTTCTTAAAATCCTTTACACCCCTGTTCTGAAAGTTGTCCTCGCTGACCTCTAAAACAGCCAGTGGGCCTCCTTCTCTTACACATGTGGAAATGTTTACAAGACCTAATTTACCATGTTTGCTTTTATTGGTTACATCTAATTCCACCCCCATCATTTAGTTTATTTTTTACATCACCTTTAATAACAACTGGCATTAACACACCCATAGAGCACTTTGTTAGGAACACCTGCTCCTTCAAGCAGTTATTCAATCAGTCAATCATGTGGCACCAGAGCAAAGCGGAAAATCCTGCAGACGCAGGTCAGTTCATGTTCAGGTCAAACATCAGAATCTGGGTTTTTACTCAGAGTGGAGCTGGAAACTGAAAGAAACTGACCCAGTGAGCAGCAGCTCTGCAGATGAAAAAAAAACATCTGAATTCACAATCCATTGAATCTGGGGCAGCTGTGTAAAGTGGAGTATCCACCATTTAGAAGGTTGGTGGTTCAATCCCCAGTTTCTCTAGTCTGTGGGTCCTTGGGCAAGATACTGAACCCTAAATTGTCTCTCATGGCTCTTCCGTCAGTGTATGAGTGTGGGTATGTGTGGTAGAAGCACTGTGTGAATGTGGCTTCCCTTGTAAAGTGCATTGAGCGGTTGATAAGACAAAAAAAAAACACTATATAAGTGCTGTCTGTCAGATGAGCTAAAACATCAGACGTTTTTATTGAATTTACAAGTGAGGAACATCACGAAAGCTTCAGTGCTAAAGTCGGCCTTGAGAGAACTAGGTACAACACCTATTAATAATAAGTGCATGAGGTAAAGAAGTGAACTGAGAGTCATAGAAAGTTCTAGTTAGACATGTCAAGGTGTTAGAGGTGCAAGGAGAGGAGGAGCTCTCTGAAGAGTCTTCAGGAGCTTGTTGAAGACAGAGAGAGAGACTTCGCTGCTCTGACAGACTTCAGGGGCTTGTTTCACCATCAGGGAACCACAGACCAGAACAGACTGGACTGAGATGGTCTGTGGGCAGAGATGGTGATGATAGATCTTGGACCTTGGACAAACACAGTGTGTGTAGCACACATGCATGCACAAAATGCTGTAAGGAATGTTTTCTTGACACATTTAGGGCCATAAATACCAATCAGCCATGGTTTGAATGACAGTCTGTCTGAGTACAGTTGCTGACCATGTTCATCCCTGCATGGCCACAGTTCGCTGTATTCTAATGGCTACTTCCAGTAGGTTTTCATGGACATGACATGACAGTCTCCAGACCTTAATCCAGTAGAACACATTTGAGATGCAGTAGAAGAGGAGATTGGCAGCTTGGATAATGTAGCAGAGTCTGAGAGGAAACTTTCCAACATCTTGTGGAGTCAGTGCCACAGAGAACTGAGGCTACACAGTGTAAGTATTGTGTTCCTAATAAAGTGTTCAGTGAGTGTGTGTGTGCAGAAATAGAGGGCGTGTTTGCATTGTTTGCATCGGCTGCACTGACACCTGGAGTGTTTTCTGTAATAAGTAACATTTTCCTCTCTGCCCCTGCATTCCTGCCATAACACTGTATGAGAGGAAGATGCCCCAAGGTGTGTTTACCTGCAAGTCTTCCTTTGTGTGAATGTGTGTATTACCATGTGCTACACTCTAATCACACACTGTTAAACCAGCTGGTGTCAAACAACATCTGTACAACTGGCTGTAGTTCAAGGCTCACGGTAACTTTTTTCTGTCAATCAGACACATAATCTTAGCTCCCATCAGGCTTCAATTATTTCACCAGACAGCTAGATAAGTGCAGCATTAGTAAAGAAAAAAAGGTCTGTACAGTCCAAAGGTCGATCCTCAATGTGATTATAAATCAGATCCAGGTATATTAATACAGTGAAAGTATCATAGGTTTCAGTCCACAGAGAAATGCTCTGAGAAATGCTTAGAAACTGCCGTCAGGACTTCTGGAAGTCACAGGAAAGCAGTCACCGCTTTTGTGACGGTGTCATTGATTCATATATGTTGTCAATCGTTACATGTCTAAAGGATGTACTGTATATATGTGATAATAACATCCCCTTTTCTGTGACATATATACATATATTGATATAGTGTTATGTAACATCATGTATTACAATGGGAAGCTCTGCCCATCAAGACTCAATGTCCAACCTTAAAGGAGTTGATTGGAGTGTTTACCTGGAATCTGCTATATTTTTATTAGATCACTCAGAAAACAATCAGCCAATCAGAAAAGAGGATCAGATCATCTCTTGACTGATTTCAACACTTCAAAATAAAACACAAATGTGAGACAAAATTGTGGCTGTCAAAAATTGCAGGTAACTTACCAAGACTTGGTGGCTGCTACAATGTGCTCCCTCTCTGTCTTTACCCCAGTTCTTCCATCAGTTTCTCTGTTCAGTGCATTTCACTGCAAGAAAGACGTATTATTTCAAATGTTTCTGCTTTGTGTGGAATCTACTTTTCTCTCTCAAGTAATAACAAGGACACATTCATTCATCATAATATAATCCCAGTTTGGAGCCGGTCATTTCAGGGTCCTCTCCGCTGACAGTGATACACTCTTCAGTGACATAGTATAAGAATGAACTAGGTATGAATGCATTAACAAGTAGAGCAATAATGACATCAGTACACATTCTGGTGTTTTCCTTGCTAGTCGGGGCAGGTGAAAACCAAGTAAAGTATACATCTCCACCAGCCCACACAGAGAGGTGGGTGAACACTGCGGTCAAGTCTCAGATTTCAAGAGCATCTTTTGAAAAATAAGGCTGTTTTACATGCGAGCGAGAGCATAGATGATGGCTTTGCCTTGTAATTATCAACGCAAACAACACGCTTTTCTGTTTCAGCACAGATTGACAGACTAGAGAAAGCCATTAGAGAGCCTCTGAATGGCCGACATGCATGTGTGGTCTATTTCAAAACACCGCTTCAGTCATTAATTAAACATGTGGGTAAATTATGACTGCTGAGGGCTACATGTCTAGACAACGTGTCGGATGTCTGGGTGTTATTTTTGTCATGCACTATGAATAGGTAACTCTAGTGTGAGGATACCCAATCAGCTCAGAAAATAAGAGCTGAGGTGAATGTGCTGCTTCACAACTAAAAAATTTGGAGTCATGGATCAAAATAAACTGAAACCATAACCTGTTGTATGCTGGTTTAATTGCATCCTTGGTGAATTGATTAAATGTGTGGCTCTCTCATCAAAATTAATCGGGTGTGTTAAAATATTTCCTAAAATAGTTTTCACCTGGGCAGTTTCTTTGTTTTTAAGAAAATAGCATGTAATAAGAAATACCAGTTGCGTTATTCTATTGGCTGTTTATTAACTCTTATACTTTCCTTGTTTGGTTGTCGAGATAGACGCAAATAGCAAATTGATTTCAATGCCAGTATTTATTTATTTTTCATTCGGTAGCCATACCAACAATGCATCCCCTACTTTATGTTTTCCTCTAAAAGAGACCATCATTTAAAAATGAACATCATGTTGTATTGAAGACTTGAAACTAGAGACTGAGACCATAAACTCATTAGGAAAACATTTACTCAGCTAGTAAATCAAGGGAGAAGTAGGGAAATTTTCCCATAGACTTCAACACAATCTGAGTTCTTTAACAACCAGTGGAGTTTCCCCCGATGGTCATTAGATTGGATGAAGGTTTAAGATACTTCAGACCCAAAGTTTTGGTCCACTTCTATAAACAGTCTATTTAGGAAACTCATAATAGTAGTTTTTGCACAGTTCAAGAGACTTGAAGCACAATTGAAAGTGCAAATGCTGTTGTTTTTCGTTCATGCTGTAAAGATTTCTGTGTATGTATTTCATGGTGCCTCATCAAGTCCAGCTTATTTGACCAGTAAGTGAACCCGTTGTGCAATGTCACACCTGTGAAGTGAGTTCAGGTGAAACCAATTTACAGCTCTCAGTCAGTTCCTGTATTTTTGAGGGGGCTAGTTGAGGGTGGGTGTGGGTACAGTGGTGTTATTTTCAGTTTTAGTAAAGACATATGAGGCCAGGTTCATACTTTTTCTGCTTATCCTAAAACATTTAGTTTAGTGAGAAAGTACTTTCTGTACTTCACCAAAGATACTACACCATATTCCTTCATGCGGTTCTCTCTCATGCACAGTCTTGTGTCTGCATCATATCTTTGAGTTTCAGCTTTGCAGCAGAGCCTTGTGTTTAATGTTTGGTCAGGGTGTGTTTGATCTTTATCTACAGTCCAGAGGTTTACCTTCAAACTCATTTATGTGCAGTTCTGCAAGTGCACACAAAACATGTGCACACCTGCCTATACAGTGTGTGAACATGTATGAGTTTGTATCTGTGATCTCTCTTTTACATGCTGAACAGTACATTCAGGCAGTGGAATGACATTACAGGCAGATTGTATTGGATGTGCTGTATTTCCTGGCAGCGTTTTAAGTCTGATTGCTAACAGTGCCAGCCAGGCATTGTTAATGCTTTGCAGGAATTCAGAAAATCTGCCTCTGTTAAATCTTTTACTCAAACTGGAGCCAAGGCACGAACACAAGTTTTGTACATAATAATAATAATAATAAAAAAAAACTGTTTTACTACAAAATCATTGAACAACTAGTGGGATGATTTTAATTATAACTGATTAATTGATTTATTGCTTACAATAAATTTACATTTTATTGTTTAATATAATGTTTATTATTATTAAGGCATCGTGCTCAGATATATGGACAGTGCTGTGAAGTGGTAGCCTCAACTATAGTCTGGACCAGAGGAAAAGCTGGAGCTTGAGCCAATTCTAGACATTTTTTCACTACACTGAGGACAAAAACCTGTAAACATCTTTTGGGATATTCTCCTTTTGTACTGGGAAAGAAAAGGCTATATAACATGCACTTATTCACAGATTTGTGATCTGACTGAAGGAAACACATAAATCAAAGTGCATTAAATATCATCTGGCTCTCTATGACAGCTGCCCTCTTACCCCACCGTCCAGTGGGGCTGTTCAAAACAGCTATAAACTCCACCGTGGTAGGACAACATGTTATATGAACTACTCTTTTCTGGTGTTGAGTTTTGTAACAAAACCGACATGATTCACCAGCAGGTCAGCTTGGTGAGAGTGAAGCCTTAGAAAAACGTTCATCTATGGTTAGATTTACTTTGGTAGAAGTACGACATGGGACTAGGGATGACTTGGAACAGGGAAGGATTGCAGCTAACCAGCTAAAGAACAAAGAAAAGATGGAGGTCCATCAAAAATGTCTCTTGCTCAGAAATCAGTCCAAAGATTGATGACAGGTTAATCTGAAGGACCCAGGTCTGAGGCATCCACCTCCATAGTAAACTGAGTATGGGGATGGAGGTGAACAGGTCTTTAAGCTTAATGGAAGCTTGGTCAGCATCATTATAATCTGGATGATCAGAGAGGGCTTTCATGTTATTCAGAAAATCATCACTGGAGAGAGGGCTCACAGACAGAGTGGCATTTACAGCTTCTGCCCAAACTCATGCCCCTCCTCTCAAAAGCCCCACAACACAACATACCTTGGGTACATCTGAAGGAAAGGTGAGCGCTTGTTAGTTGAATATCAAACAACATTGCAGGAGGAATCAGGTTGTGAGCCATGTGACTCCCAGGGCGGTGGGGAAGCAGATGGCAGAGCGGGAGCGCTTTGAGGGGCTGCCCAGACCTTTAGAAGCTGCCAGAGAGAGAAGTTATTTTAAAGGTTAACATGGTCACACAAATGATTAAATGAGTCACTTGATTCACCACAACTGGAGTGAAGTGGAGGAGCGATCTAAATCAGGTTGCAGGTGAGTTTGCGGCAGAAGGAACAGGATACCATGCCCAGCAGACACACACCCTCATACACACAGACAGCAACAAAGACAAACTGGGAACAAACATTATACAAAAGAGAGGTAAACTCAATGAAAACAATGGGAGGGCTGAGCCTATCGACAACAAGCGAAGCCCTAAGTCTAAGTAGGTCAAAGCTTGTTTATATAATTAGAGTGTGTTGAAGTTTGTTATTGTATCTCTTTAGTGTCCTTTTTCAAATCAGAAATGAAAATGTGTCTTTCATTAGAGCCGTTAGATGCTAATTATTGTGTGACTACACTCAGTGCCAACTGAGCTTCAGCAGATGGATACTGATTTAAATTAGCTCTCAAATCAACTGCGTGATTATTTCCTCTGTGACAAAACAATTACAACCACAATTATAGTTTCTTGTATAATCACTGAGGGGTACATAACTGAGCACCCATGGTGGTGCCTTTCACCATTAGTGAGTCATCTATTCAATTCACAGATGCACCTTTTTTAAAGAGGATGTTTTTAATTCCATTTCAAACCATCAATTTCTCTCCCATCATGCCTTAACATGTTGCTGCTCTGTTTTCTGTATGAGATAATGAGATAAAAGGCCCTCATAAATCCCTCCCCCCATCACTTTGTTTACTGCTGGTTATGGAGCCTCAGGTTTTTTCAGTGAGGCACAGAAGTAATTTTTTCATCTCATTCTTTAGGTCTTATTTTTCTCACCTGGGATTCATGTTCATTTGTATGAAGAGGCTCTGGTGGTTTGTTTGTGATGTCTATAAATCTTGATGGAAATAAGCCTCTCTAGTCAGTCTACGCAGAGTCAGTCTGTCCAGCATCCAGTTTTCACCATAATTTCTTCCATTGTCTTCCTCTACTCCCCTCTACTCTCTCTCTCTCTCTCTCTCTCTCTGCCTCATGTCTGTTATGAGGCCTGTTATTCAGAGCCAGTGATGCAGAGAGAGGGTCTGAGGGAACCAGAGTTATAGTTTGATGTTAAGTCAATCAAGGCGATTACTCACTGGGATGTCAGGCAGTGTCTAAAACAGTTTTCCTTTTACTTTATCTTATAATGTTGAGAGTTTGTCTGCTATGCTGTTTTATAAGTCAAAATTTTTAAAATATTCTACTGTTTGTAACCTTCCACATCAATATTTACATCCTCCTACTAATATCCAAATGGAAAAGTAGGAAATGTATATTTCTACAGAAAACACAGATTTGAAAGAGACACATGTATCAAAAAACACCACACGTCCAGAACATGTGGATAAGAGAAGCCTCAACACAGCAGAGAAGCCTTATTATATCTGGACAAATATATCTATAATGAAATGATCAAAGTGAACGACCTATTAGGATGAGACGCTCTCAGTGTGTGCACTTCCTGTGTGATGTTAGGACTGGGTTGATTAGAGCAATGATTTTATTTTTTGCCCCTCTCCTCTTCCAGCTCTCACTGTGTTTGGACAAGAGCTCCCATCAGGGCCTCATGGATGCACAGAGGGAAGCTGCTACCCTGCAACAGGAAATCTTCTGATTGGACGCGCTGTCAACTTAACTGCCACCTCCACATGTGGCCTGGGTGGGCCAGAGCACTACTGTATTGTCAGCCATCTGCAGGTCAGGACGTGGCATGAAATTAAAGAGTTATATGACAGCTAGTCTCAGTCAGCTGAGAAGCAATACGCACATACTGTTTTTCTTGTATCAGATTTTCAATTGCTGCTATAAAAAAATACCCTTGGCTTCACTCTCACACCTGCCTGTTCCAGCTCTCAGCTCCCCGCCCCCCATGAACAACAATACATGGCCCCCTGTCATCACTGAAAAGAAAAATGAGACTCTGTTTGTTCTCTCTTTTTGTTGCACTCATCTATCTTCATCTGTCAACTTTTCCATCTTCATCTGTTCATCCGTCTCTTTGTTTATCGCCTGGTTTCCATGAGCAAAGGCCCAACAAAGCTACACAACCTTTCAATGTCAGGTCCCAGGAGTAGACACACCTTCATCACACTCTTCTTCCTCACCGTTTTGCCCTTGCTGTGTTTAGCAAGGGCTTTCCTTCCAACAAAATTCATTGTCCTTCACTCACATCATCATGCTCAGGCTGGAGACACAGCACAACACAACATCTGGTTAGACACAATTGTAATGGACACGTGAAAATGCTTCTGTGCTATAAAGAAGTTTTCTGTTTTTGTGAGTGTGACTCTCTCAGTGAGTCAAGAGTCAGAGCAAAAGGACGCTTGCTGAGACATTTGGTTTGGGTTTAATCCCAGTCTTTACTTCATTAACACATTTTCTGTTTCCTGTTCACACCAGGGATGTGAACAAATACACACAGCCGACATATGGAGAAAAACAACCATTCACATTCACACTCAGGCCTATAGACAATTTAGAGTCACCAATTAATCTGAATGTGCAGGTCTCTGGACTGTGGGAGGAAGCTGGAGAACCTGGAGGGAACCCACACAGGCACAGGGAGAACAAGTAAACTCCCGAAAGAAAAGCCCAGGGGCCCAGGGTTTGAACCCTCTTGCTGTGAGGCAACGGTGCCCCCACTATCACCGTATCGCCATTACTTCGACTACTATTATGTTTTTAAGTTTGTAAATTCCAATTGTACATTAGCTCATGGTTAAAAGTCCACTAGACAATATGCTCCTCATAACTTCAGAGCTTCCTCAGTTGTCAGACATATGTCATCTTTAGTATCAAAAGTCTTTCTGTGAATTTTCTCATTGTTGTACAAACAGGAAGTGCAGTGAGCAAAAAAGAAAAACTCTCATGATGCAGATTTTCCAAAATGAAACAAACCGTCTTTCGGATGAACAACACAGAGGTGTAGATAGTTTAAAGTTTGCTGCTCAAACTCAGACTCTCTTATGCAGTGCAGGATAAAGTGACTGATGGTTCACAGCTGTTATTTTTACCCCATGAGTCATTATTAAAGCCTGACACTTTGAAATTCTAGCCTAACTTGATAGCCAATGGGAAACTGACAATATTGAGTTAAGTGCATGCTTTTCATATTTTTGTCTTTTTTTTTCATCGACGCTTTAAAACATCTGGGCCTCAGTCTTGAGTCAAAACCACTTGTTCTGTTTCTACTGTCCATGTCCAACCTGACCCGAAGCTGGGGTCAATCAAAATATAATCGAAATTGCAATGTGGCCAAATAAGAGGAGCTGCAATTTTTTCATAAGGTAAAATGTGCCGCAACATTGTTATGAATTGTTAGCACCATAAGCACTGTGGTATTACAAAGATGCATCGGCCTAAAGGAACGTGATTGTTTGTTACAAAACTCTATAAGCATCACATCATCATCATTTAAATTAAAAAATAAATATGCAAAAACAATGATTGAAACAGAAATCACATATCACAATATCTGCCAAAATGATTGTAATATGATCTTTTGCATCATCCAGCCCTTATAAATATAAATGTCAGTTAAACACACTTAAACATAAAAATGAATCAGTCTAGACTATCTCTAACTTTCAGTGTAGACTCCTCCCGCTTCCAGTGTTAATCCCACTACAGATATTTCTCAATTCGAGCCGGTTCAGTTTTTTTTGTATTGCACCAAATCATAACTTTCATTGTCTCAAGGCACTTTACAGGGAATATTAAAGGAAGAAAGCCAACAGTTTCCTGTTTTTATGAAGTAAACAGCCACAGCTAGTGGCTGTGATACAGAGAGGAGCTTTGTTTTACACCACCCGTCACATCATCATTATGTGATGCTGTCACCTCTACAGTTTACAGCTCTCGTTATCCTGCCCCGACATTACGTGACTCCTGACATGTTGCATCCGCACACTACATACATTTTTGAGCATCTACATGTATGTGCCTGCACTTCCATTGCCTCAGGGCACGAATATGCAACAGTGTCAACATATAGGTGAACATGATTGACATCCTCTGATTGGAGAGAGGCCTTCTGTTGCCATGGGGGGGGGGGGTCCAACCATAAATCCAGGTACAGACAATTGCTGTTCTGTCAGAAGTCGCTCTGGGGACAACGCCAAACATTTGTCTCACGGCTTTTAAATGTCATCAAGTTCATCAATCATTTGTGTGAGTTTTTTGTCTTTTGTGAGATCAGATTTCATTGTGCTTTCATGCACAGTTTTTACCTCTTTGTGTCTGAAGGAGAACCAGTGCATTTTAGGGAGATGCTGTCAAGCCTTTTAAGGGGGCCCTGGTTTGGTCCTTAGACCCACCTGGTAGTTTGGAACTAAAACTTTAACTCCAATGACTATGTGATATGTCAAAAGAAAAGTGAAGGAGGAGACATAGATGGAAAACAGGGAAAGACAAAGACATGGAGAAATAGTGAG
Source organism: Rachycentron canadum (assembly GCA_038496675.1). NCBI lineage: Eukaryota > Metazoa > Chordata > Actinopteri > Carangiformes > Rachycentridae > Rachycentron > Rachycentron canadum. The sequence continues at coordinate 24,594,291 of CM076651.1, forward strand.
GATGGAAAAATGTAGTGTGAAAAGAGGTAGGAAGGAAGTTGAATGAGGAAGCTGGTATGTGCTGTTTTTTTTGTAAAGCCACCATCATGATGTGACAAGAAAGTCTTAGTTACATCAGTGTATTGTTGGAGCAGAAAGCTCTGTAGCCAAGCTGACCAGGCTTGACTAATGGGAGATAAATAAGAGCTCAGAGGAGGGAGGGACGGTGTTAAAGCCACTCAAGTTTTCACCAAGCAGCGACTGAAGCTTTCTGAAGAGATGGAGGAAGTACACAGCTCCATTACTTGAGTCAGAGTATAAATACTCCTTGTCAAATAGTCAGTGTCCAGTCCAATTTTTGCTTGAAATAAAATACCTGATTTTAAAAATAACAAAAAGTTAATTTTTTTATGTCAACAAATTGTTGTGTTGTTCCATGGAGCATTGACAGTCGCTGTTGACTGTGGATCTACCATTTGAATGAAATACCTGAAAAAACCTGTAGAATAGAAAGATTGTAGAATATGATACACAGCTGATAGAAATGAAAATTAAAACACAACTGAATCAATAACAGGAACCATCGATGGAGATAAACACAGCAATTTTTTTATTGGTATCTACAAGAGAAAGCACAGGGCTAAGACATCTAAAAATAGACAATACTTTTTTTGTAGAATAGATAATAGAATAAATAAAAGAATAGATAATACTTCCCTTAAGGTCAGTCATCCCAACCAGAATCAAGAAGTCAAACTTCATGAAAATGCTTTTAGGTCAAGTTAGTTTTTTTTCTTTCTCCACTTTTTAAGAAATAGCTGAAAACTTGCACTTGGACCTTAAATCCTGCAAACAAAATAAAGCTGGAGTGAACTACAGAAGTTCTCTACAGCTCTATAACAGCACAGGGTGTTAGCATGGATCAGCTATTGTGCACAGAGGAATGGCTTTCCCTGCGGCACAGCGCTGAGTTGAGGCCTGAGAGATTTATGCTGGGAGTGGGGAGGGTTGGTGATGACACACACCCACTTAACATGTATACATGTAAAATTGGGCGTGTGCACATGTGGTCATGCACATTCACATATATCCACCGCCCTCCAGCACACTTTGAGCATTTCTGTTCAGCCGAGTCTCTTTAACAGCCATGTTGTTGTTAGCGGCTTAATCACCCCTGACAACAACCTAATTAAGAAACGCTGCCCTGGAATCCACTGTTTTTCTGTGCCAACTTACCCTCATTTCCCTCCCTACTCCCCTCTTTGTGGCCCCCTCTCAAATACACCCCCCTTGTTTTACACTTCTAGCATCTCCCTCACTCTCTGGCAACCCGCTTTGTCCCTCACCCCTGCTGTGCTGTTTGAGACTCCTCCACTGCATACACCCTCATCTCACCTGTGTCTCTCTTCTCCTCTCTCTCACCATCCTCTATAACCTTTCTAGTCCATCACCTTTCATCCAAGTTCTTTCTCTTGGCCTCAGTCCCCACATACTTGTATCTTTCCCATGCTCTTTGCCTTTACACTCTGTAACACAATGCACTTGAAAATCACTGTTACTGTTTCACTACTGCATATTTCTCAGAGTTCAGAGTTTGAGTGTTTTTGTTGTGTCTTCAATTGATTTGCAGTCATGCTGTGTGAAAATGCACATTCAAGGTCACACACAGCAGCAACAGTTCAACAGACAGTATAACATGCTGTCCAGAGTGATATTCACTCATCATGGTCAAAGTATAAAACTCAAATAAAGCAGCCTGTGCAAGTAAACAAGTAAAATACTATCTTTAACAACTGAATACAACAGGAACAAAGGAAAACTTTTACCTCTTGGTCTTCATAAGGGACACCCTAAACCAGCCTTCAAAGCATGGTGTGTGTACCATGCGAGTAAATTTGTTAAAATATATATGAATGATCTCTATGAATCTACTATGACTTAAGTTGTGATTTGATTTCATGCATGGCGCTGCAGTAGTTTTTGAATTCAACTTAAAAAGAGAGAAAACAGGATTCCGGGTCATCATTTCGCTCTGAGTCCTGCACTTGACGGAGACAAAAGCAGAGAATGTGAATTTCGCAGCCTCTAACCTGCTCACTTTTAATGGAGGGTAATGTAATTTTTCAGAACTTTCCAAGTTCACCGTAGGTGTGACAGGTGATGAAGATGTTTCTTTGGGGCTCCAGTGAGGCCACAGTTGACTGTGATCTGCACTGCTCCATTGGAGACCTCAGCACAGCTGTGTTTGCGCACAGCAGCACATAACCCTCATTAATTCAGGTCGACAGATGAAAGCTCTAGTCTGAGGAAACAGCTCCATCACAGCAGCTTGACTGACACTTTATAATCGTACAAGACACAACCTGTGGAGGCCAATAAAACCATGAAGGATCTTATTGATTGACCCAAGCACTGTAGGTGTTTTAATTGATGACCAGCCAAAGTTGGCTTCTTGTCTGGTACAAATATGGAAGTAATGAAATAAAAAATCAAACAGAATTTCTGCAAATTATTTACTTTCCTATCACAAGTCAAAATTTTAATGTTTCCTTTATCATTACGTCTAAGACAGATGTGTTTTCTGCCTCGACAGGAGTCAGACAAGTGTTTCGAGTGTAACTCCCAGCATCGCTACGACCCGCACCGCCACAGAAACAGCCACCGCATTGAAAATGTCATCTACCTCACAGACAGGAACGGAGACAACACCTGGTGGCAGTCTGTCAACGGTGTGTGTGTGTGTAAGAGCATGTGTGTTTGCTGTTTCTTTTGTTGTGTTTTTGAGAGATTAAATCCTGATGATAAAGAACTTCTAAATTTAAATTACATAATAATGACCTGCAGGTCTCTGTCAGGATACTGAGGGGAAGCTGTTGAGATTCAGTGACCTAATGACCCCACGGCACAAATATTGAAAGACTGACAGACAGAGATGCAAAGAAAGATGGAAAAAGTCTCCTACTCCTCCTCAGTCAAGCAGACTAGTAGCTGAGTTGTGGAGCTGTGACACTGGTTGACAGTTACTTCCTCCACAGGACAGGAGAATGTGAGCATCAGACTGAACCTGGAGGCCGAATTCCACTTCACACACCTTATCATGAAGTTTAAGGTATGCACACTTTTTTTTTCTTTGCATGTGTATGTGGGTGTCAGTCTGCACGTTTGAAATACTGCACGTGCTTAAGCTTGTCAGGGTCTTCATCGTGGTTGTTTGTTGTGTACACTCAGAGATTTGGCAGCTGGCATGAACCCGCCATCCTGCTGTTAGTAATGCAAACATGAGACAGAAGATAAGTCGTCTCATCTCACTGATCACTGATGTGACCTCTGTTATATCCATATTAATCTCTCATTCTCCCTTTACATCCTCAGACGTTCAGACCTGCAGCTATGATCATCGAGCGTTCGGCTGATTTTGGCCGCACATGGCGTCCTTATCGCTACTTCGCCTCAAACTGCACCAGAACCTTCCCAGGCATCAGTGCTAACGGCCTGCACCACATCAACGACATCATCTGCGAGGAGCGCTACTCCGACATTGAACCCTCCACTAATGGAGAGGTGAGTGGTCGTGCACAGTACAACAGGTATCACAGTACTTCACAGACTTGTCCACTCTACGTACTCTGATGAGACTTAAGCCAAACATCCACAACGATCACGTAAATCACTTTTCCATCATGAGATACAGAAGCTGATGTATTTAGTTTCATCATTGGTTTTAATCTTTTCATCAGATTTATAATCAAGAAATTAAATATAGAATATTACCGTTATCACTTTCCTTTAAGGTTCAGTTGAGGAATGTTAAAGGATCATTTGTATTAAGACACTGTAGTTGGGAGGAACAGGTGAGATAATGGGGAGAATTGATAACAGTTACATCAAAAAACACTGAATTAAGTAAAGGGAAGAAGCAGTTAGAAATATAACGAGAGGAATATTTTTCAAAGTAGTGTGGTTTAATGCTCCATGTGTGGACATAGAAATACCTGCTGTACCTCTTTAAACTACAGCCAGGACACAGTAAAAGTAAAGTAGAAGTTGGTGAAATGTTGGTTGCCTGTAGTTCTTCATCTCTCACTTGAACACCATCATTTCTGACTTTGCTTTCCTTTCAATTTATTAAATGAACTAATTTCACTTAAATATCTATTTCTTTTTCTGAATCAGAATCTAATGAGATTTTTCTTTATCTGGGAAATTCTGTGTTCAAGGTAATTTATAAAGTTTTGGATCCTGCCATTCATGTGAAAGACCCCTACAGCTTGGACATTCAAGGTCAGTGGTGACTTACTCTAAATATGAACAGCACCACACTATAAGTTATTTCAAGACAAATTTCCTAATGAAGTGTGACCGAAGACTGTGTTCATCAAAAACAATAAATCTCATTCAGGCTCTCAAGTTAATTTTGTATTCTGACAAACCTCTGCTACAGATAAAAGCTGCCTGTCCTGCCATATATTTGTGTGTGTGTGTGTGTGTTTGAATGATATTGTTTTCCTCCTCTCAGAACTTTTGCGTATCACCAACCTGCGTATCAACTTCACCAAGCTCAACACTCTGGGAGACGACCTGCTGGACCGACGCTTCGACGTCCTGCAGAAATATTACTACGCCATCTATGAGCTGGTGGTCAGGGGGAGCTGCTTCTGTTATGGTCACGCTTCAGAGTGTGCTCCAGTGCCAGGGGTGGACACCCGAGAGAACGGCATGGTGAGTTCATGGACTGTATGGCCAGAAAAGTACTATTCTTACCACAATCCTAGATCTAAGTCTGTGGAGATGAACAAACTGATCCTGTTGCATAAAAGACACAGACACATCAGGATAGAAAATAAGCTAAGCTTTAAATTGTGTCAATACTCACATCTATCATTTTGCTACATTGTGATTGGTCAGATCCACGGTCGGTGTGTATGCAAACATAACACAGAGGGTCTGAACTGTGAGCGCTGCAGAGATTTCCACAACGACCTGCCATGGAGACCAGCAGAGGCAGATAACCCCCACACCTGCAGAGGTAGATGCACACACACTCCCTCAGTGTCTAAATCCTAATGAGAGCATGGTCTAAAATGCAGAGACAAGGTTGTTTTTATTCACTTTAAAACCACTGCCTTTCTGTCTGAAACGCATTTCTGGCTTTTTCAACAATTACAGCAGTAACAATAATACACACTAAACTCACAAATACACACAGGAACAGAGCAAACTGCTGGCATTGGCATTACAGGTCAATGCTAATTGACTGGAGAGACAAGTGGGAGCTCATTGAAGACGCCGTAAAAGTAAATTGTATTAAATAAACGTGTGTTAAAATTTGAAGGTCAAGATATTAATCTTTCAGATTGACACACAGCTGTTGTTCTGTTGTAGATGAATTTTTGAGCTACTGTAGTTTTTTGTCTCCTGAACTCATCATGTCTGCTGTTTTAAAATGTTAAGGACAATGAGAGCTGATGTGATCTGATGATGGTTCCCTGTCCTCATTGTCAATGTAATCAAGGTTCTTCTTCTTTTTCCAGAGTGCAACTGTAACGGCCACTCTAACCAGTGCCACTTTGACATGGCGGTGTATTTGGCCATGGGTAACGTCAGTGGAGGAGTGTGCGATGACTGTCAGCACAACACCATGGGACGCAACTGTGAGATGTGCAAACCTTTCTACTACCAGGACCAAATCAGGGACATCAGGGACCCACAAGTTTGTGTTGGTGAGTCATTTCTTCATGTTGTGTGTTTGTCCATTTCAGTGTTGCAATAAATCAGAATAAATCTCAGAGTTGAAAACAATTGCACCGGTGTGTTCAGGATGTTTCCAGCAGTGATCTGCCCCCTTTGACCTTGTTTCAGTTCAAATTCAGTCTCATCTGAATGTTTCATTTTGTTTAAAGGTCACAAGAGTTTAAAATGATAATGAGAGTAAAAACCTAAACCACCTCTCTACACAATGACCTTGTTCCATTGTGTTTAATTGTGTATTAGCTGTAGACTGAACATGCAAATCGACTGTAAATCACTGATGATGTGATGTCAGTTTGATGTGATGATATCTTTCCATCTTTACTTACACTCTCCATCTGACCTCTAGCCTGTGACTGTGACCCTGTGGGCTCTTTGGAGGGGGGAGTGTGTGACCGTCACACCGATCCAGACATGGGGATGATTGCAGGTCAGTGTCGCTGCAAAGCCAATGTGAAAGGCACGCGCTGTGACGACTGCAAGGAGGGCTACTACGGGCTCAGCCAGAACGACCCGTTGGGCTGCCAGCGTACGTACATTTGCCTGCCACTGAAATGTGACTTCTGAAATTTTGGATTTGGATTATTGAACCACATAATCAATATTTTAAATCCACCAATAGCACATCAGCTTTTATTCGACTCTGTCTATGTGTGTGTGCGTTTCTCCATCAGCTTGCAACTGTGACCCTCGTGGTATCATAATGGTGGGAGCTCCTTGTGATCAGATCAGTGGAGACTGCTCCTGCAAAAGATATGTGACTGGTCGATACTGCAACCAGTGTCTGGTTAGTGACGGCTGCTCTCCTTTACATCCACAGCTAATTATGGATATTATGTCAGGAGACCCTGCACATTAGCATGTGTGATTGTATATCATGCTGAGAGAAAAACAAAACAGAAACTAGACAAAGTTTAATGTGTCAGTAGTAGGTGCAGTTTTAATAAAAGATAATGTTTTTCTTGCTGCCCTTGGTCTGACTTGTTTTACTTGGTTTCTTCTGTTGAAATAGTGACTCTGTTTTGCAGAAGAGCTTCTCTTTCCCCCAGCCATAGGTAGAAAATTAATCTGTTGTTAAAGGGACAGACTCCCTAAGTGCCAGGATGGATTGTTCCATAGTCTGTAGAGGAGAGCAGTCAGCTGCCTCCATCTCCCTGATGGCCTCCTGCTCCAGCCAACCAGGAACCTATAACACAAAAATACGTACACTCACTAATGCCTTGACAGACCCTGGGGGCATCACAATTATAAAGGAACCCCTGCACATGCTATACAAGACTGAAGTGTTCATGTCACTGTGCATTCTTGTTCTAAGCTTTATTTCTTTCCCTCCAGCCTGAATACTGGGGGCTCAGTAATGACCTGGCCGGCTGCAGACCGTGTGACTGTGACTTTGGTGGAGCCTTCAACAACAGGTACAGTTGTCATTCATCCTTAAACATGTTTGTTAAGTTCAAAAATCCTGAATTTAAAAACTGAAGTCAGGCTGCGAATCATTCAGTCTGAAGGTCAGTTTAACGTTTATTGTTTCCTGTTGCTTCAGGTGCATGATGGAAAATGGCCAGTGTGACTGCAGGAGACACCTGATTGGTAGACAGTGTTCAGAGGTGCAGCCTGGGTATTTCTGTGCTCCCCTGGACTACTACAAGTATGAGGCCGAAGACGCCACTGGACACTCTCCCGCCGACCCTGCACTGCCGGTGAGCACAGCGCTACGATTCAGTGTGGATCAGTACAAGTCAACTGTCAGGTCACTGTGACAGACCTCTGGCCAATGAGAGCATGTGATTGTCAAGATTGTCTCATATGGCTGTGGTAAAGAAGAGCAGTGCTGCAACATTAGCGACTAAAGTGGGAAAAATGCAGAGGAGTATATAAAGAAAGGACCAGTATTCAGTCAGGTGTATTTTAGCTGACGGATATCAACTTAATCAGGCCCAGGTTGGCCTCACTTATCCAGCTGCAGTTCCTTCTTGTGGTGGCAAGAGTGGACTGGAGCTGCAAGACTGGATCTTAGCCCCGACAAACGTATGCATATCTGTTGTCTGTGTCTGTGCGTTGTAACGGCAGCCACAGCTGCAGGACAGTGCTCAGTTCTCATCTTGCTGGACCTCTGAGCTGCCTTTAATGCAGTGAACCTCCAAATCCTGCTATCTGTACTCTCTAAAATGGGCATCTTGGGCAAAACCCTTTCTTCGTCTGAATGCTACCTTAATGGGCTCCTCCATTGTGTCTTGGCAAGGGCAAATGTCGCTAACTCAGTCCATCTCCATCCAGACTGTTCTGGTCTGTGGTTCCCAGAGGATGAACCAGATCCTGAAGACTATCAGAGCAGTGACATCTTCTCATGTAACTCTCTACATGAGAGTGAGTTAGCATATTTCCCAAAATGTAGAGCTGTTCCTTTAAAAATGAACTATATGATCCAAGGGTTTTTTTCTCAGGAAGCCGAGAAGACACTCGTCTCAACATCACAGGAGATTTAATCTGCACCTGTTTGTAATCTGTGTCTCCTTCAGACTGTACAATTCCAGATCAAACATCAGGCCTTGGATAATGTTGGATAATGTGATGTTATGACTGTTTCAGGAGGAGCTTTCATTGCACCAAGGTTGTGTTTTATGAGGGGATTGAAAGGGTTCACTTGAGGTCATTATTGTCCCTCATCTCTTTACTGTACCTACAGCTGCTGCAAACAGCAGTTTACATAGAGTCAGTTTGTGCATCGAAAATGCACAAACTGCATCAATATATCTAGATAAAACACTAATAATAATACTTGGATTGAATCACAGTGTTTGCAGCAGCTGTAGGTACAGTACATTTGTGCATTTTCATGGACTATGATGTTTGCAGATGACATTGTGATCTGTAGTGAGAGGAGGGAACAGGTAGAGTGGTGGAGGTTTGCCCTGGAAAGGAGAGGAATGAAGGTTAGCCACAGCTAGACGGAGTATATGTGTGTGAATGAAAGGGACTCAAGTGGAAGAGTGAGGTTACAGGGAGAAGAGATAAAGAAGGTGGTGGATTTTAAGTACTTAGGGTCAACAGTCCAGAGCAATGGAGAGTGTGGAAAAGAGGTGAAGAAGCATGTACAGGCAGGCTGGAACGGGTGGAGAAAAGTGTCAGGTGTGATGTGTGATAGAAGAGTTTCAGCTAAAATTAAAGGAAAGGTGTGACTGTGGTGAGACCAGCGATGCTGTTTGGTCTAGAGACAGTGCCACTGAGGAAAAGACAGGAGGCAGAGCTGGAGGTAGCAGAGATGAAGATGCTGAGGTTCTCAGGAGTGACCAGGATGGATAGGGTCAGGAATGAGTACATCAGAGGGACAGCACATGTTAGAGGATTTGGAGATAAAGTCAGAGAGGCCAGACTGAGATGGTTCGGCCATGTCCAGAGGAGATAGTGAATATATAGGTCGAAGGATGCTGAGTTTTGAACTGCCAGGCAGGAGGCCTAGAGGAAGACCAAAGAGGAGGTTTATAGATGTAGTGAAAGAGGACATGAAGGTAGTTGGTGTGAGAGAAGAGGATGTGGGAGACAGGCTTAGATGGAGGCAATTGATTCACTGTGGTGACACCTGAAGGGAAAAGCCGAAAGGAGAAGAAGAAGAGTTTGTGCATTTTCAAACACAACTGTGATTTCTGTTCCTATCACTATCGCAATCATAAATATTTATTTGACACTTTATCTGTATTTCATCTGAAGTGTTAATATCCATAAGGAGATATAATTAATCAAAAACCAACTACACTGTTGTGTAGCTTTACATCTCCTTTCTCTGGCTTCTCTCTGGAGCTTTAGTCAGAGTCACAGGTCAGTCTCCAATAATCCAATATAAATACAACAAATTTCGAGTAAACACTCAGAGAAACCAAATCCTGTAAGGTTGGATGGTGGGTCCAGGTGGGTGAGGCTTGGGGATGGTAACTTCTTCTGTATTCTTCTGAATACAGGCTGTGAGACTTTCATTATATGGACCTTTAACATCTACCTTTAGACTGTATGGCCCTTTAACATCTACCTTTAGACCCTATGGACCTTTAACATCTACCTTTGGACTGTATGGCCCTTTAACATCTACCTTTAGACTGTATGGACCTTTAACATCTACCTTTAGACCCTATGGACCTTTAACATCTACCTTTAGACTGTATGGACCTTTAACATCTACCTTTAGACCGTATGGACCTTTAACATCTACCTTTAGACTGTATGGACCTTTAACATCTACCTTTAGACCCTATGGACCTTTAACATCTACCTTTAGACTGTATGGGACATATAGACCCAACTTGTTTCAACAAGGACGCAGACACTGTGATGAGGTCTGCTCCTGCTGTCACTGACTAATATCCTCTGCCTATCACTCTCCCCTCTACCCTTCATTTCATCCCCGTCTCTATCCTCTGCCATCTCTGTCTGCCTGCTTCCTCACATTCTTTCCTCTTTCTGTCAGTCTTATTTCACTACCCTCCGCCACCCTCCACCCACCTCATTTGTGAGAAACCCCCTTCACTTCAGCAGCCAGCCCCCTGGGCAAGCTCAGACAGTCCGTGCTTGCAACATCACTGCGAAAGGAATGTGAACAAAAAGGCAAGTATTGACTTCAGAGAAAACAGTGGAAGACACTCAGCAGGAGGAGTTGTGTCTTTGACACTAGAGCCTCTTGTTTAAATGACACCTGGAAGAGTTTTCAGGACATAGTTCAAGTCTTCAGCTAAAGGAACCCATAACAACAGACAGAAGCACAGATACCAATGAGTCACACACCACAAACACCACAAAAGTATCAGTGCAGCATGAATGACTCTCTCTGCTCCATGTTGTCATTTTCATTTTTAAATGAGAAACCGAAACCAAAATAAAACCGTGTGGGTTGTAACAAGAGTTTCTTTAAAACATTTTACAAAGTCGTGAACCCTCTTTTCCTCACCCCTTTTCCTCTCTCCTCTCCTCCCCTCTCAGGGCAAAGTTCGTCCTCAGGCAGAGACCGACTGTGTTCAGCACCTCAGCAACCAGCTGCGGCGTCACCGACGTCACCGTCACGTCACCAACTCGCAGCAGCATCGGGCAGCATTAAGACGCATCCGCCAGCTTCAACAGACAGTGAGATGGATTCATTACATTCATTTATGGTTTGACAAGACACACAGAAATTTAAGTGATAGTTTGTTGAAGAGAGAACACTTTTTTCTCAACCATAGACTGTAAATAAAGATGGACTTAACCACAGTTTTCCGAGGAGCAGTTTTGAAGCTCAGAGTGAGCTGCTCTGCCTCACTCCTGGTTAAATTCACCCAATTGTCATTAATGGTTAAATTAGCTATAGAGACCAAACCAGTTTTTAGTACCAGGCTGTAAAAATGTTTATTTCTGCTGTAAAGTTGGACATTTTAAATGGGAGTCTATGGGATTGACTCACTGTTGGATCCAGACCTTTAGCTCTTCAGTGTTGGCCACTTGGTTAATACCATCATCTGTATATAAATTGGACGTAGACTCAGGGTTTGAAAAGTACAGTCTCGCTGTTTGAGACAGACTCTAGTTGTCATTAGAGGAACTGCGGGTTATTTCACTTGCATGTTTTGCATTGCCTTCATTTTTCATTTTTCACTGGAGGTTATTGCTTGTCCACATCCTCAGCTTCTACCCCCTGAATTGAAGCAACTCTCACAGGTTATACCCTCAAAAGGGTGTTGTATTTGTCTCATTTTAAGGACATGTAGAGGCCTGTGGAGGTGAACGTATTCAATAGTCTACCTAGAAAGGTTCATGTTAAAAGTGAGTTTAATGGAGAATCACTCGCTCTGCATTAAATGATTTAACAGTAAGGATAGTTTTCAGACATCACTGACAGAATAGTCTTTTTTTTAAAGTTTGTGGTCATGAGTTTTTTGCATCACTTGGCTGTTTGAGGTAAGCTAATTAACTACTCAGTTGCCAAGTTAATTATGTCAACTTTAAGTAGTGAAGCTGAAACAGAGATGTGAATATGTAGGAGTGTTTGGATACAGAGGGAGAGAGCCCAGACCACCAACACTGAGACAAGGTGAAGACTAAGACCCAATGACCCAATGATCTCACTGGTGCAAAGTCATCATGTGATCAAAATATCTAAACTATTTTTGTTCCAGATTTTATAAAGGAAATTTCTTATTATAACTTCCTGACTTAGTTTTGATGAGGAATTTTGATGACTCAGTGACAGTGACTTTTTAATCGATAAGAACATGTGCAATTTTTTAAATAATTTCAATCATTTTCTTTACTGTATCATATAGATTGCAACATACAGTAACAATGCAGCAATTTGGGATTGAAAATACCTACATTACACAAAGTCACACAACCACATCTACTCCATTTCATTTCAAGGCCAACATTTCCATCTTTAATGATATTCATGTTTGGTTTCCAGAGTTGACGGCAGTCTTTCTGCTTGCCCTTAGCAGCACACAGACATTTAAGACAAACATCCTTTAACCTCAGAAGGTCTGGGTCTTTGGGAAGTCCCACAGACAGTAAAGTAGAGCACCTTCCTCTTCCAAACATCAGGGTTATTAGCAGGCGCATGATGTAGCTTGACAGGAATTATGTACTTTCTCATTATCTGCTTGTATTGAAGTAGTTTGAACATATGCAGTTTGTCCTTGTCACAAAATTTCCGAATCAGTTAAATCATTGCTATTAAACACTTTCAGTTATTTTTACCAGCCTTTAATGGTTCATTACTGATTAAGCATATTCTCTAAGTTATGAAAATATTAACAGTAAGTGTGTGTACCTTATGTAAAATCCTACTAGACAGTAGCTGTATGTAGTTAAATACTGTATGAGTTAAAAGTACAGTATATAAACATGGAGTTTCCACCAAGACCAAGTCCAGAATGTGTCACTTAGTGTTCGCTAATATTTAAATGAAAAATAATGATCGTCACTCAGGTTTATCATGTAGATATGGTGGCTGTTGGCTGTGTCTGTGTAGGAACAGGTCAGTCATTGAGCTGTATCAGGTCAAAAAGTAGAAGTGGGAACAGTTAGATAAAAAAACTGGCAATCTGTCTATGTCTCTCAGCCGGATGTGAGGACCGTCCACAGAGAGCATACTCCCAGCCACATGGTGACGTGGACAGGACCTGGCTTCACTCGTGTCAAAGATGGAGCAGGTTTGGAGTTCACGATCAACAACATCCCCTACGCCATGGAGTATGACATCATGATCCGCTACGAGCCCGAGGTCTGTGAGCATGTGGACTGTGACCTACAAGACTGTAAAACTCTACTTCTAGTTAAAGACAGTCTCTGAAATAAGCCTTGTGTGTCCATGTGTCTGTGTGTTGGTGTGTGTGTGTGTGTGTGTGTGTGTGTAGTCCACAGAGGATTGGGAGGCTATAGTTAGTATTACCTCAGTGCAACTGCCCTCCAGCCTCCGGTGTGGAAACCTCCTCCCGACGGAGCAGCTCTACACTGTTACCCTGCCGCACCGCAACAGGTACCAAAACTTGTGTGTGTGTGTGTGTGTGTGTGTGTGTGTGTGTGTGTGTGTGTGTCTGTTTGTGCCTAAGCCTGAGAGAGGGGCAATTATAGCCTCTATGTTTATACAAGTCACTGAAGGATTTGTTCCACGTAACCCAGGTCTTGATTTGGTTTGTGTTGTACCATTACATGGTTGTCACTCAAACCTGCCCAGACTTGTTATGTCAGGGAGTCAGGCTTGTATTTGTTCTCACTCCACGATACCCCGCGCTATTTTATTTACTATTGATTCTCTGTCAAGAGGACAAACACACCGGGGAACTGTGTAAGACTCAGTCATATGAAAGCATAGCAGCAGCTTTGCTCACTGGTGTTTAAAAAAAATTAGACAAGCAAAGAAAGGCAGGAATGCAGTGTGTCCACCCCCCATATACACACACACAAACACACACCTGGTTCAGGCCCAGTGTGTTTGTAACCTCCCAAAATTCATTAGGCGATCAAAGATAGTTGTAAAAATAGTATGGCTTCAGTATGACTGCGAGATTTCACAGCCAGAAAGAAGACAGACATGTCAGTAATTGTAATGTGTGTGTAATGTGACTGATGACTTCATACTCCACACTGGACTCGTTTGAATCACTTTTTTACCTGCTGCCATCATCACATCAAAAATAAAGTCTGTCCAGTCTCATCACTTCTACTCTGTCCTCAGTGCTAAATGGCTAATATTATAATAGCCTAAAACCTGTCCAAGCATTATACCTGCTGAACATCAGAATGTTAGCATTGCAATTATCAACATGTCAGGGGACTGTGCTATTCTTTTCATTGTGAAGCACTTTGTGAAAAAAAAAAAAAAAAAAAAAAACTTTGCTGGGTTGAAATAAAAAATAAGTTGAAAATAGGTTGAAAATAGGTTGAAAGCACCACTGAGTGCAGCCCCACACAGCTGGTTGTGTGGCTCAGAGGAGCTCTGTGATCAACTGCCTCTTGTACCATGTTTCTCTGCTTTACTGTAGCTCCACTCCACCTTTTCTATACCCAGTCACTGACAATAGCTGTATGAAAACCTGAGTGACTTTTAAACTCAGGTCAACAATGTTAGACAAAAAACAATTTGAGCCAAACTTGATGGAGGTTCTTATCAAACAGGAGAATAAAGACACCACAATAACTTCATAATAAAATGACAATCAACTTAAAATGATCTGTTCTCACATTGCCCTTTTTACTGTTATGTGCCTGAACAGCTAGGTCATCAAAAACCTCAGATTACACGATTATAGTGTGATGTTTACCTGATATTGATCTTATGATATGAAAAGCTTATTACACTGTTGTAGAGTCAACACATTAAACTGATTTTGCAGATCAGAGAAGATTAAATGTTAATTATCCCTGTACTGAGATCAAGGCAGCAGAGAGTAGGATATAGGATAATGAAAACAGGGAAAGCCAAGCACTAATACCGTTTCATTTCATGCTGAAAAATCTTTCACTGACTGAACTCATCTGGAACTAAGAAGTCAGATCCTGCCCGGATCCGGCTGCCTCAGCGGACCTTAGCCCGGCTTCCTTCCTCCTCTGTGGTGGGTTCTTCAACCAAAACCAATTAGCAAAGTGAGGCCAAAACACAGACACAGCGGTTGAGGCTAAAGGCAGGTAGAGGGAGCATCACAAGTGGAAGAGGAGGACGTCACCTGCCACTAAAACAAATAAAGTCAGGGGAGGGAGTTTAAATGCACAAATGTACATGTACAATTTGTCGCTACAGAGGCATCGTGAGCAGAAGAAAGGTTGTGACTCCAGTATCAAACTTCATGCATTTACCCACCAACATCTGTCTCCAGAGATTGCAAGCAACACAAATGTCTCCATCACATCTGTAATTCTGAAGTTAACACGCTAACCAGCCGGCCCTGGCCCGTCTTCTTTCTGCAGCCTCCAGTCGGTCCTGGAAATATAACGCTGCTCAGGGGACGTATTATAACCTCTTGTTGTGTAAATACAACAATGGAGCTCTTGTGAAATAACAATCACCACTACCTGCTCCTGACAGACCTTTATTCAGTGCTGAGAAAATATACTTAAATAACAAACAAAACAGTAAAAAACCTAAACTATTACTTATAAACTACTACTAATACGAATGTTAAAAAATGTTAATTATGCAGATTTTCATTTCTTATTTTTATCACAATCTGACTCTTTTCTTTTGTTTTTGTTCGACTTCTGTTTGTGAAACTTCCACAAGTTGGTACAAATATTACTTTAGGAAGTGGAAACTGTTATTATATATAAGAGCAGTATAAAACTACATGCTAGTCTGCATTCATCAGGCAAATCGGTCAAAAGTTGACTTTAATTAACAGAGTCCTGGAGTCAGTGCAGCAGATCTGTTACTTATCACTTCACTCCCCCAAGAAGGTTTTTTCTTTCTCCAGGGTGAGGTGACATTGTTCAGGTGTGAAACTCATTGGTGGGGGGAAAAAAATAAGCAAAAGGGGGGAAGGGAAGAATGGAAAGACCTGCAGTTACATATTAAAGTCTTTTTTTTTTTTTCCAGATATATCAAGATGCCCAGGCCGTTCTGCTTCGAGCCCAGTAACAGTTATGTGGTTGCAATCAGGTTCCAGCGACACGGCGTCTCACACAGACACCTGACCGCTTTCATACTCATCGACTCGGTGAGCTAAGTTTCGTCAGCCTATCACCCTCATTAGCTGCCTCTCCGTTTCTAACTTCACAGGAGCTAGAACGTGATGTCTCCATGGCTTTAATGAGGAGTCACCTTAGGCATTAATTCAGTGCAGGTTCTTTATTCTGGAGACATTTTTGGTGCCACTGTTACACCCACACCATTTTTGTGATCTCTCAGTAACACCTTAGAGGGAATTTCTTCAAGTGTGGTACATAGATTTATCTGGACTTAAGATTTTGGTGGTTTAAAGGTCAAAAGGTCAAGGTCATGGTGACCTCACAAAAGCTGTTCACATTTCGCATAAATGTTGACTGGGACTGAAGGATGAACTGATGAGATTTTGGTGGTTAAAGGTCAGACACTGTTAAGTCATAACTTCAGTTAATATTTTGCTTGGTTCTGGAACAGGGATGTAATCTGAAACTAGTCTGAGCAGTGGGGGGATACAACCATGTGGTGATTCTAGTTTACACAAATGCACAAGTTTACAATAACAGCTTATCAACCTTATGTGATGTGTGGCTCATCATCTGCTGAATTCCTAGCTATAACTATAACCCTTTCTTTTTATTTGAAACCTTTGATTCTCTTTTTTAGTTGGTTCTGATCCCCAAATACACCGAGCTTCCTGGTTTCCAAGGTAATGAGCCGGAGGCAGAGCAGCGGCGGGAGGAGATGATTCGCTACATGTGTCTGGACTCCTTTATGCTCACACCAATGCCGGCCCTGGCTGAGATGTGCTCCAAACTCATCTGCAGTATTTCATCGATCATTCACGATGGTGCTCTGCGTAAGTAGATACAGAGGATCTGGAATCAAGTCCTTTTTAGATGATGATAAAGGGCTGATATTTTCTTTCTGTTGTGTGCAGCCTGTCAGTGTGACCCTCAGGGTTCCCTCAGCGGTGAGTGCGATAAGGTTGGAGGTCAGTGTCGGTGTAAAGACAACGTCATGGGTCGGCACTGTGACCAATGTGCCCCAGGAACCTATGGCTTTGGAGTGAATGGCTGCACTGGTGAGTGTGTCACATGTCACCTTTTTACAGACTTGAGATTTATTTATTCCAACCACAGACTGTCTATAAAAGCAGACATAGACTCCTGGTCTAAAAAGTAAAGCCAATGCTGAAGAGCCTGAAACCTTTATTCTATCTAATGACCATGGTGGGTGTCTTCACTGGTTGTTAAAGAAGTCAGATTGTATTGATGTCTATGTGAAAATGTCCCTGCTTCTCCCTTGATTTTTTAGCTCAGTAAACGTTCTTGTAATGATTATTAATAATAATAAAAAAAATAATTATGGTCCCAGTCTCTAGTTTTAAGTGATGGTCCATTTAGAGGAAAATAGACCATAGAGCACGGTATAAATTAGGGGGATTACCATGTGATTGACAGACTGTACCACCCAATCAGGATAGAGTACAGAGCAGGTCAGATCCACCCCTCACTCCTCCTCAGCTTCACCTTCTCCTCCAAATATGGTTTTATCTGGTTTAAAAAAAACCAGCAGCACAGACATATACTGGGCTTCTAAATCAACCATTTTCACCTAACTAGGGAATTTCAAAACTGAGAGCAACTTCCACAAACTGTTAAAGAAAGAGATGAAAAAGATTGAAATCATAAAGTACAATGAGAAAACATGTGATTCTTGTTCTTGTTGCTCTGATTGTTTTTCATGAGCCCTAAATGTGAAAACACATTACAAACAGATCCATAAGCTACACATGCAAGAGAGGGTGTGGGGTGTGTTGAAGCAAATCACTGCCACATTTCTTAGACCGATTTAAAGACTGAAATATGTGGAGAATCTCACAGCAAGAAAATGCTGATTTTGACATATTGTATTAACTAAGCAAATGTCCTCCATCAGATAAATGGCTTGAAATCAGTCGATTCAGGAATGGAGAGACTGCCTTCCCAGTAGCACTGAGAAAATGAGATGTACATTGAAGTATGGATCAAAGGAAGCAGTCGGGGGTTTATCTGGATATTCTCACCACTGATTTCCTCTTTGCTTGAAACTTATTCATTCATTTTATGCCATTTATGGGGGCAGCCCAGTAGCTCCAGAAATGTTTCCTGTTTTTATGAACCTTGATCTTTATTTATTCATATAAACACAGAATAAACAGTGCTTTGGAAATAAATTGATTTTGTTCTTTCAGTCCTATTGATGCTTGTTGACATCATTCTTTGAAGTCTTGTATACTGTACATTCCTCCATTTGTCACCCAGTTGTGCTTTTGTTGTCTTAACATCACTTTTCCATCCATCTTTTCTTTGTTGGTGGGTCCATCTTTCCTGAGTTCCTTGTGATGACTTTTTTACTTTCTACTAACAAAAGTCATTTCCTGCTACATTTACTTCAGTGAAAATACAACTTTCTTAACTACAAATCTCTTATTTGTTATTTTCTGACATTTCCAAAAGACATTTCTGCTGTTGATTTAATTGTTTACTTTTTATTACCTTGGCACAATGAAGGAACCAACTGCACCAAGGTTTCCCAGGAGTTTCCCCTCCATGGAGTCGCCCCCTGATGGTCACTAGATAAAATGCAGGTTTAAGGCTCTTCAGCATTGGCTTCATTTTTCAGTCCCCCTTTATAGGCAGTCTACAGCTCTTACAAACAGGAAAAAGACAGTACAGCAAAAGGCAAAAGGCAAATGAAAAGCACATCACAATGTAAATATAGCTAGAATCAAACTGAAGAAACGACTCCTTCATAAACCTCCTGATCCTGGCGCTACAGAGGGTTGTTTACTCTATCCTGTCTCCCTCTAACCTCCTCTTCATCTCAGATTATTTCCCTCCATTGTTTCTCTCAAATTTCAACCTTCACCAGCCTGTTCACTCTGAACTGGTTTAGATTGTTGTCATCACGTCATAAGCAAAAAGTGAATAATTTTGACATGTTGTGGAAACTGTGACACCTGTGCAGTGATTGTGTTTAACTTCTGCTACCTGTGGTTATCTTCATGTATCATTAGTGCATCACAGTGCGCAGTGTGTTTTAGTGAATGAAGATACAAGGAAAACCACTGGATCACAGACAGGGTCAGGGGTCAAGGCTCAGTAATGGTGTTGGGGAGTGAAGGCTGGGCAGAAGAAGAGCTACTGTAGCTCAAACTGCTGAAGAAGTTCATGCTGGTTCTGATAGAGAGCTGTCAGAACACAGAGTATCACAGGTTGTTGTGTTTGGGGCTGTGTAGCCTCAGACCCGTCAGGGTGTCCATGCTGACCCCTGTCCACCACCAAAAGATCCTACAATGGACACAGGAGCATCAGAACTGGACCATGGAGCAATGAAGAAGGTGGTCCTGTCTGATGAATCAGGTTTTCTTTTACTTCATGTGGATGGTTGGCTGTGTGTTCGTCTCTGCTGGTAGAGCTGGTGGAGGCGGTTTGGACAATGTTCTGCTGGGAAACCACGGGTCCTGCCATTCATATGTATTTGACAAATACCACCTACCTACACAATATTAGGCAGGTGATTGAACAAATCTGTTCAGACCACTGAGCGTTCACTCTGAGAGATTTATTGTTTGAACAATTCTAAAAAACTGTAACAG
Organism: Rachycentron canadum; assembly: GCA_038496675.1. NCBI lineage: Eukaryota > Metazoa > Chordata > Actinopteri > Carangiformes > Rachycentridae > Rachycentron > Rachycentron canadum. The sequence goes on from CM076651.1 coordinate 24,613,775, forward strand.
TGACCTGATGTTCCTCTCACAGATTCGTGTGTTGCAGTAAAAAGCTGACAGGATGTGTGCAAATGCTTGTTTTAGCCTCTGTAAAAACCTCCTGTCTTTTTAAATTAATATCTAATTTCAGTCCTTAAAATTGGTTTTCACCATTTTAGTCACATATTTTCATGAACCATTGAGCAGCAGTCATTAATTCTAAAGGAAGAGACATGTTGTTGCATAGTTCTTTGCGTTCATGTGATTTTCTTTCAGAAAAAAACCTTGAATGTCATCAAGAAAAAAAATTATTAATGGGGAAATAGTGATTAACCCTTTCAATGACTTCTCTTCCAGCCTGCGACTGCCACTCTGAGGGTTCATTAAGCCATCAGTGTGACCCAGTTACAGGCCAGTGCCAGTGCAGGCAGGGAGCCACGGGACGTGCATGCTCAGACTGCCAACCAGGCCAGTGGGGCTTCCCCAGCTGCAGCCCCTGTCAGTGTAATGGCCACGCAGACCTCTGTGACCCCCGCACCGGGGAGTGCACAGACTGCAGGGACTACACAGCAGGACATCTCTGTGAACGGTAAGGATGCTCAATGTCTGACTTCACTCGGTCCCTTTTGTCCCTGGTGATCAGACTGATGGTAACTGTCTCCCTCTTCTGTCCCAGTTGTGTGGACGGCTTCTTTGGAAACCCGATGCTTGGCTCAGGGGAGCACTGTCGGCCCTGTCCCTGCCCCGGTAACCCTGGCTCAGATCACTTTCACGGAGTTTCCTGTGAAGCAGACCACAGCTCGAACCAGATCATCTGCAATTGCAAACAAGGCTACACTGGTAAGATTTCACAATGCAGTGACTCTCACTCATCTGCAGGTGATATAAATACTTATCAAAATCATGGAAACAAAGCAGTTTTATTTATTTGTCATGCTATATTCTCCCCTTTCTCGCCCAGGGCCCCGCTGTGACCAGTGTGCCCCTGGTTACTATGGCAACCTGGAGCAACCTGGCGGGCAGTGCCTGCCTTGCGAGTGCAACAACAACATCGACACGGAGGACCCCGACTCATGTGACCCCAGGACCGGCCAGTGCCTCAAGTGCCTGTACAACACCGATGGCCCGTCCTGTAGTCACTGCCAACACGGTTACTATGGCAACGCTCTGGCCCATGACTGCAGACGTGAGTGATGATGGGAGATATTAATGTACTCATGCCTGTGTTTGGTGTCTTGTGAATTTTGATGGTGGAGGAGTTAAAGCTACTTCTCTTAAATTATTTTTTTAATTTAATTTTGTTGAATGCGAGTGTGGACGGTGACACTAGCCTCTCTTCCAGTTAGAAGAGTAATAAGAAATTCAATGCTGCTGCGTGTACAGGCCTTTTCTTATGGTCTGTGTATAAACCAGTGCTGTGGACCACAAAGACCCAGAGTAGAAACTGTGCGAAACAATTGAATACATGTGTGTTTCCCAGGCTGTACCTGTGTGATGGCTGGTACGCTCCAGTCTGCCTGCAGTGATGGACGGTGTCACTGTGACCGGCAGACGGGAGCCTGCCCCTGCAGGGAGAACGTGGCTGGCCATAACTGTGACCAGTGTGCTACAAACCACTGGAACTACGGTCAGGACCGGGGCTGCGAACCCTGTCACTGCAACCCACAACATGCCCTGGGAGCTCACTGCAACATGGTGAGAAAGCCTGAGGACCTCAGGAAGAAAATGATTTATGCAAAAGTTGAAATTTGTATTGGTATTTATTTGAAATCCTTCTGTCTGTCTCTTCTGTGTCTCCTATAGTTCACAGGCCAGTGCCACTGTCGTCCAGGCTTCGGAGGTAAACAGTGCACTGAGTGTGAGCAGTTCCACTGGGGAGACCCACAAGTGCAGTGTCATGGTAAACACACCAGTCAACAGGAATACTTATTATTTATCATTTTATATGATAGCTCACATATTTTAATTACAAACACAAGTTAGTTTTATGTGTGTGGAGAAGTAATGAATGTAGTGAAGGTACAACAGCCAGTAAGTGCATCTAAAATCCATTCCCATTCTAGTCATCTCTGAGTTAGTGAGACTCCAGCTGTGTCAGTGGCCTCTGGGCCACCACCTGCTCTGTTCTGAGCCTCTGTTCACGCTCTGTGTTAATGCATCTCTTTTTGCATTCATGATATAAAGATAATAATATTTTTTAAGGTCTTCCTTCACTTCCTCTCCCCTCTTCTCCCACTCAGAGTGTAACTGTCACCCGCTGGGCTCAGAGATGGCCCAGTGTGACCGAACAACGGGGGTATGTGAGTGCCGGAAGGGAGCGGCAGGGAAACGGTGTGATGAGTGCGCTCGTGGTTTCAGTGGCAACTTCCCCAAATGTGTCCAGTGTCACCCATGCTTCCAGCTGTGGGACGACACGCTGTGCCAGATGAAGCGGGACCTGGACCACATCCAGTACACCGTGCAGAAGATCCAGGATAACGGGATCACACCAGGAGTTGGGGACACGCGCATCAAAGAGCTGGAGAAGAAGCTGAAGCAGGTCCAGGATCTGATCAGCCTGGAGGACAGCGACAGGATGCACCAGCTGATTGGGCAGAGCATCGATGACCTCAGGTGAGGATGCAACACTGTGTTTGGATGTTCAACGTGTACGTCTGTCCCCACCAACAGACTGAGTTTAAAATGCTCTTTGTGCTCCAGGGCTGAGATCGCCCTGACCGATGGGCGTCTGATGGGTGTCACCCGAGAGCTGAACACAACAGCAGAAGAAGAAGGGGCACTGAGACTCACACTGAATGATTTGGAGAGAACATTGAGGGACATCAACGCCACTGTGGCTCACAAACAACGCCTGCTGGATGACTACCTTACCTCAGGATTTGCAGGTAGCAAACTCAACGAAAAATATCACATCACCACCCGAGTGTGTGACACAAACAACAATGTGACATACACAGCCGTTACACACAAACACCTGTTACTGTCTGCTTACAGATCAGTTTGAGAAAGTGAAGAAATACTATCAGGAATCAGTGAAGGCTCAGGAGAAAGCCAACGCCTCAGTGTCTGGTCCCTTTAGTCCGGTGGAGCAGTCCAAAGAAACCCGCGCTGACACTGAACGCCTGCTGGATACCAACAAAGATAGGTTCCTCCGAGCTCTGGCTGCTCAGAACAAGTCACTAGGCGAGCTAAAGCAGAAGGCCCACGACCTGGATAAAAAGGTGCATCATCTCAGTCACAAGGTAGGTGGAGTTTATCTATCCATGTTACTATCTGCTGTTTTATTATGTTTCAAGTCTAAATTACTCATTTATTTCTGTTGCTTTCTTTTGTGGTGGCAATTTCTGTTAAAGAATAAGTCACTAGGCAAACGTATAGATGGACCCACACACAGTAAAGCCTCTGAGCTGTGTGAAAGCCCAGAGGAGAATAACTGAAATCTCATGAGTCAGACAGTCTTGGTACCGACCTTCACTCTTACCACAGCCAACCTTGTCCTTGGACAGGAGCAGTCAGCAGGCATCTGTTTGTCCTTCATGTTGCATAAGAACATCTACCATGTGTGCAGAGACACAGACAGAGGCATAAGATTAAATGTATTGTCTCTCATGATTATGTAGATTAAAGGCTTCTTTATCAGAGGCTGACATCAGATCTACATTTTTCCACTACAAAGGTGAGAGAACTCTGTGACTCATGAGAACAGGCCCGAGCATCAGAAGGTCAAAGTAGCAGCACTTAATCAAACACAATGAGCACTCAAAAGTGACACAACACAACATAACACAACAATTTTGTTTCCACTTACACAATATTTCATAATGTTGTTTCCAGGTGAATAATGATGTTTTCTTGCTTCCTTCAGGTATGTGGCGGTCATAGCAACGATAGCGTAAACGGCAGCTGCCCGGACAGCCGATGCGGTGGTGCTGGATGCCGCAGCGATGAGGGTAATCGTGTGTGTGGAGGAGACGGCTGCAGTGGGACTGTGAGCACTTCTGTAGCGGCGATGAATCACGCGAGGAACCTAACCGACAATCTGAACGCCGCCAACGAGGAGCTGCAGGACATTGTCAGAAAGGTGCTGAAAGTGTTAAATGCTCTATGAATTTAGAGCTGCAGTGATGGTGAGTCTTGGCACTGTGAGGTTTCTCTGTTGACCTGAGATCTTGGTTTCCTGTGTCCAGCTCCAGGATATAGCCTCTCTGACACGGGATGTTAAGAACCAGGCAATCAACACGCTGGATAAAGCCCAGAGGAATAAGGAGGACTTTGAAAACAACAACAGCAAGCTCAAAGATTTCATCAAGAAGATCAGAGACTTCCTCACTGGTGTGTTGATGATGTTTTCACTGTTAATCTTTGTCCTATATGAAAAGCTGAATCCTAATTCAGGACAAAGTATGTTGTGGTGTTTAATTGTGTCTCCATTCTTGCTGCTGTCAGAGGAGGGAGCAGATCCAGAGAGCATAGAAAAGGTGGCTCTGCAGGTCTTGGCGATCACGCTGCCGGTCAACAAGACCACGCTGGACACAATGATCATGCAGATAAAGGACAGCCTGTCCAACCTCACCAACGTCGAGAGCATCGTCAACCAGACCTCGCAGCACATCAGCAAAGCCAAGGAGCTGCTCAACCAAGCTAAAGACGCCAAGTGAGTGACGCTACTGTCTGTCAAAATAAAATGCACATTTCTCTGATTTCCTGTTAGAAAGAACAGCATGATAAGCTGCATGTTATCCTCACTCTCTCTCCCTGACTTCCCTGTCTCTCTCTCTCTCTCTCTCACTGTGGCTGTGCAAAAAAAGGAGCAGCATAGTGACCTGCAGACTCTTTCCTGCATATCATTCCCCTTTTCTGTCCCATGTCCTGTCTCTCAGGATCAGACACACGTTTTAAGGCTCCGACTCTCACTCTCATTCTACCTGAACAAATATTAGATACTGAGTCTGAACATCAGGTTTCCACAGTTGATCCGTAGTTTGCACAGCTGTCTTTGGTGTAGTGGACACACTTCCTACTTCCTTACTGCCTTTCACAAATGTCGAGTTCAGTCTGTTTATTACTCTTTATTTATTAAGGACCAAAAGGTCAATTTGAAATGAACTTCTACATCAGCCAATGATGGTTCAGTAACCATCCCTGCTCCATGATAATAGAAGCTACAATCGATCAACTGAAATAATAATGTCAATAACACTTAAAATATCTGTATTTCTCTCTATAATGTGTAATATTAGGTTTATTTTACACTATGACCATGTATAATACTACTCTCCTTCAATGTCATAATGCATGTTTATTTGCATGTTAAACTTGTACACTTTATAAATTTATATGTTTTGTCTTTTTAGATTTATATTTCACTTTTATTCACATTTTTAAACTGTGTTCTTGTTATGTCACTTGACAAGACACACACACACACACACACACACACACACACACACACACACACAAGACATAGTGACACTTATGTCACTATGTATTGTGTTACCTGGCACAAGTGTTTGATCTTATTCTGATCTTATCTGATCAGGGCTCAGGTGCTTGAATGACCAATTTCTCTCTAATGTGTCTTTACTATTTATTATAGAAATATCACATTATTGAGGGTCTGACTGACAGTTTATTTCACTCCTCTCTGTCAAATCTATCTGTTCAGCTGTTTTACCATAAATATAACTATGAGTTTATTGAACACACTGTCATCACACAGCAGAAGGAACACAATGAGAGAAGTGCTGTGCACAGTTACACACATAACAGCAGCAATAAATTAATTCATTATTGAATTAATCCAACATGTTGACAGGATTGGTCAATAATCAACTGTCACTGCTGCTCTACACATCAGCTGAGTTAACATCTTCAGGATGATAACTGAGCTCCAACATAGGAGTCAGGACATTTTTATCTGCACAGATCAAATAAAGACAAACAGCAGAGAAGCCTCTACACACTGTCTACCCTGTATCAAACAGCAGAGGCAGCATAAGAGAACTGGAGTCTTTATGAAGGCAGTTAAAAATGGAGAGGGATTATAATGAATGGTGATGTCTGCTGGGTGTGTAAATAAGCAGCACCACATTCATTTGCCTTCAGGTGGAGAGTTAGATCAGAGGATTGAGGCCTCTGTCACATCTTTCTGTTCTACCAAAGTTTAGGGGCCAGACTCTTTCTTGGCCAGGCACAGTAGACACACAGGGTTAACCAGCTCCTGACTGATGGCAGCCATGACAGATCTTCTCATATAACTCTGTTAAAAGGTGAAAAAGTGCAAATTTTGCTCCAAGAGTGATATGTGAGTCTGTTCACAACTTGTTTCCACTGCCCCCTAGTGGCAAATATCAGGAATGAAGGTTTAATATATTTTATTAAAATCTGTGGTTTCTAACTTTAAAATATCCCTGGATTTACTCTTGATATTTCTGTGTGATCCAGTATTGAATATTGTGGAAAAAGGATTGTGGCGATTATTTGTGCTGGAAATCAGTGAGTACTCTGGATGTTTATTGCAGTTGATATAACCATTTGACAAGTTTCTCCAAATAAATACATTTGTGGCCTGTCAGTTGTCAAAAGAGGTCAAACTTGACCACTGTCATTAGACTATTCTGACAGACTCCAAGATCACCACATCACTTTTTTCTGTCTGTTTGTTGGTTCCACTTTTCTTCACTTGTTTTGTTAGTTAGTTAGTTTAAACATTATTTATCTCCAAGTGGAGCAACAGAACAATTTTGTACATCCAGAGAGGGGAAGACATACAGTTGCATTCATGTCATGAGATATCATGTCACCAAGCTTTGAAAGTAAATAAATAAATATATGTGTGTGTGTGTGTGTGTGTGTGTGTGTGTGTGTGTGTGCAGGCCGGTGCAGTGTTTAGCACACCTTTCTGTGTGAAGTTTGCATGTTGTCCATGTGGCTGTGTGGGTTTCTTCTAGATACTCCAGCTTCCTCCCACAGTCCAAACACATGCACATTAGTTTCATTGGTGACTCTAAATTACCTGTAGGAGTGTGAGTGAGAGTTGTTTGTCTCTATACGTCAGCCCTGTGACAGACTGGTGACTTGTCCAGGGCGAACCCTGCCCTTGCCCAAAGTTAGCTGGGATTGGCTCCAGCCTCCTTGTGACACTACATAGATAAGTGGTATAGATAATGAATGGATGGATAGATGGATGGATATATGTATGTATATAGACATGAAGCCATACATACTTCACATTCATACTTTCATACCATGCCCATTTTTTCCCAGTGTCCATATTTAACCTTTTGCATCCTATAAATCACCTTATTCATCAGGACCTTTTCCATTCTGTCAGCAACATACCCAGTAAATATCTGTCAGTACCTTTTGTTTCTATGTAGTCTCAATAAATCAAATGATATCTGTGTGTTAAGGACGATCTGTATTGCTTTATGTAATTCTTGCCAGTAATTCTTAATGACGAAAAAAAAAAAAGTTAACATTAACACACAGTGTGCCTTCATACAGGGAGTAATAAAGAATCTGACAACATTTTTCCATAACTGAATGAATGGACAAAGGGTTTACTGGCATCTCCGGTATTTTTCCTATTGATGTTTACGTTGTAAACATTTCATAAACGGAAATATTGATAAAAATCTTCCTTTTCTAATGAACATCGTTCTATTAGAGTTTGTAAAAACATAATAATTTTCCTAAAATCTATTGTCTATTGTAAATCTGAATCATATGCACACCAACCATTTTTATATTTTCCAATTCATGTTCTGCGATTGTTTCAGTGATTTTTAAGGAGCAGTGACTTTGTGTCAGTGTTAAAATTCTGGGGTATTCTTTTAATTTAGACCGATTACAAAACATCCTCACTGAGTCGGACCAAAGTAAAACATTTCCTTTGTGGTGTCTTTGTGCAGGAAGCGAGCAGAGGGAGTGAAGGATACAGCCAATGATACCAAGCAGGTGTTGGATGTGTCTGAGAAGGCCATAGAGAAAGCAAGGACAGCCCTGAAGGAGGCGCACAACAACCTGAAGAGGATGAGGAACACCACTGCTGAGGTACAGCCTGTCTGAGAAGTGACATGTGTTTGTGTGTGAGAACTTACATGCAAGTAGTGCTGCTTTTATTTTCCAACGTAGAATATTATTTCTATTCTTCTATTCTCTTTAATGTCTCATTTCCTCCAAGCTAGAGGATAGGCTAAGGCAGCTGGAGGATAAACAGATGGATGTCATGATGCGTTTAGTCAACCTCTCCATGGGGGTGGAGGCTCTGAGGAACAAGACGGAGCTAAACAGACAGATGGCAAAGGACGCCAAAGCACTGGCCAATAATGCCACTCACGTAGCATCCTCGCTGCAGGAGGTGAGTGTGTGGGCAGCGAGTTGTGTTTGTGCTTTTATTTTGAAAAAAGTGTCATATTGTGAACTGTACCAGTAATTTTTAGAGTCATATTTAACAACGTTGTGTTGTCTCCCAGAGCCTCAATGACACAGAGAAACGTTACGAGGAGCTGAAGATGAAGGTTGACTCTCTGGGTGGGGAGGCTGGAGGTCTGAACAGCATCAACCAGAGGGTAATGGACATCAAGAAGGAGGCAGACAACTTGTTGAATAAAACCATGAATGGGATCAAACAACTGGAGAGTAAGTAGATGAAGCTGGCTCAATGGGTGGATTACACACACCACAAGTTTACCTCTACTCTTTTATAAACGATTTGCTGTGAGAATTTGGTTGTATCAATCAAGAGCAGGACGTGGAATCAATTGTCTTTAATATCCTTTAACTCTGTCAAGCTCAGTGAGAGAGAGTTGAGGGGAGAACCAGGACAGAAAAAACAGGATGTTAGTTATTGTAGTTTGTGCAGTTTGCATCAAGAGTCATAACTCACATAATTTCAGATTCATCATGACTTAACTGAAATGTCCAGCACAAATAAATTGTGCCAGTTTGGACAAATAGAACAAAACATAACTGCAACAGGGGGCACTGCTGTCTAGAGTCTGTGTGCACAGTCATGTGTCTGTCTGCATTATGCATGTTATTTAGAATGCAAATTAAATTTAAGGTTCAGTTTATTCAGCCATAAAATTTTGGAAATTAAAGTCCTGCCATCCTCATCAGCCAAAACATGGTATTCCTACAAACAGATAAGTAAAGTATGTACAATGAACTAATAAGGGAGGGGAAAGGTGAATTAGAGTCTGGCTCCTCCCTCCAGAGAGAGAATACTGTTCAGTATGTGTGTAAACTCCATTTGCTGCTAAGACAGTTCCTTTGATTCAATCCTTCATCATGATGAAGGATGCTCACAGCCAGAGCCAGAGGCATTGTGTTAATCAGGTTGTCCGTCCTATTCTTGTGATATCTCTTTAACACCTTTAGGGGACTACTTCTCACTTATTATTCAGTAAACATTTTCCTAATAATGGTATTTCAAGTCTTTCTCAATACAACATGATCATGATCAGTGCATCTAAAATCCACGCCCAAGTCCAAGTGTCAGACCTCTGTGACGTCACCTATTGGTTTGTGAGCTGCTGTTTTGAAGCTGTTTCAAGTTTGTAATTTGTCTGTCAGCCATCTTATTTTTTTTGGAGGAGATGGTGGTGGTGAGGAGACCATCATTTAAAAAGTCTTTAATACAACATGGTATTAATTTTTTGAATGACGGTCGCATTCTCCATCTAGCTATCTATCTATCTATTGATCAATTGATTGAGAATATTGAAAATAGACCATAAAGCAGGGTATGCATTAGGGGGCGTAGGTACAGACTGTACTTCAAGGATAGAGTACAATTCAATTCAATTCAATTTCAAATGTCTGTAAGGATAAAATGAAGTGATGAGGTCAACTGCACTGTGACATCGTAATGTTCTGTAACAACAACATTCTACCTTATTTAACTCAGGAAGGAAAGACTGGCCATATTTCCTGTAACTTGGAAGGTCCACCAGCATATATCTCTTCTTAGCTGTCATTCTGAAACATTTTTCAACCATCAAGAAATCAATGTTAATTTAATACCATGTGTACCCCTCCAGCATGTTGTGATCATTATGTCATATGAGTGTTTGGCTAAACAGCTGACAGTAGGATTGTGTCTGAGACCGTTTCAGGTCACTTAAAATTGTTTCTGGTTTATTAAGGAAACCAGGAACAATGTCAGACACAACTCTGATGGAGGCAAGTTAGTGAACAAATCTTAGTGTCCTGGATCAGAGTTCTGCAGCATGTTTCCACTTTTATGGACTTGTAGTGACTCTCACGCTGGTTTGCACCTCACTGCATGATTTCTGAGGCAGACATCACACTCACATCTACAATACTGTGTCCTCTGGATAAATGATAAAAGATTTACTCAGTGTGAGCTCTGTCTCTCTCTGTGGTTGCAGAACTGGAGAAAAAGTTCAAGAATAACGAGCGGCGGATGCAGAGGCAGCGCACGGAGCTGGACGAGCTGAAGGAAAATGCGACTGTGGTGCGGGACGAGATTAGGGAACAAGTGCAAAAGTACAGCACCTGTTTGTGAGGATGTTACAGTTCCCTGTTTACCGTCTGTTGCTGCTTTAGTCCAGAGCAGAGTGGACAGCGGACAGAAAGTTACATCATCCAGGAAATAAAATCCTGCTCTGTGCCTCCACTCTGCCACTGGTATTTCAACTTTTACACATTTTACCTGTTAAGTGTTATATCACAGAAAACTTCCTCTGTCCACGTACTGTACCACTTTTCACTTCTAGAGATCAAGACTAACCTATGTGGTGTTTATGTCTTTAAGCTATTACATCAGTTGGATGAGCTGTGGAGATTTGTTTTGTTTGTTGATAATTGATTTCATGTATAAGAAACAGAAGAAATATTACAGTGTGTTATGAGAAAGTTGTTATTTTGAGCAAAAGTGGATTTTAAGATTTTGTTTGTTTTTGTTGTAATTGGACCACAATTTATGATATTTACATAATGACTTTCCTATTGAGAAATATTTGGAAAAGTTTGATTTTTAAAATTAAATTTTGTTTTATTTTTCTTACAAAAGAAACTCTTGACTAAAAACATTTAAATACATACACAAGTATTCATGTAAGCTAAATGATGAAGACAAATAAATTTGATATAGAATAAATTCATGACATCACGAGTCTTGTTTGTGTGATGATGTGTGCAGAACGTTCACTAAACCCAGTTTTGACTGCATATACAGCCATTACATTATGACCACCTGCCTAATATTGTGTAGGTCCGCCATTTGCCACCAAAACAGCCCTGACCCTGGAGGTCTGGATCTCTGAAGCTGAGCTGTGGTATCTGGACCAAGAAGTCCTGAAGTTGTGGGGTGGATCCTCCATGGATCAGACTTGTTTGTCCAGCTCATCCCACAGATGCTGGATTGGACTGAGATCTGGGGAATTTGGAGCCAAGTCAACACCTTGAACTGGTTGTTGTTCCTTGAACCTCCTCCGTGTTCTTCAGTTCCAGTTCTCCTCCAGTTCTGATGCTCATATGTCCATTGTAGGATCTTCTGGTGGTGGACAGGGGTCAGCATGGACACCCTGACTGGTCTGAGGCTACACAGCTCCATACACAACAAACTGATGCTCTGTGTTCTGACAGCTTTCTATCAGAACCAGCATGAACTTTTTCAGCAGTTTGAGCTCCAGTAGCTCTTCTGTTGGATCAGACCACAGGGTCCAGCCTTCACTCCCCACCACCATCACTGAGCCCTGACCCCTGACCCTGTCTGTGGTCCAGTGGTTCTCCCTCCTTGGACCACTTCTGGTAGGTCCTGACCACTGCAGCCAAGGAACATCCCACAGAGCTGCAGTGTTGGAGAAGCTCTGACTCAGTCGTCTCATCACAGTTTGGTCAAAGTCAAAGTTGCTCACATCCTCACACTTGACCATTTTTCCTGCTTCAACACATCAACTTCAGGACTAAATGTTCAGCTGCTGCCTGATACATCCACCACTGACAGGACCCATGGTAACCACGTAATAACTGTTATTAATTCACCCATCAGAGGTCATAATAATACGGCTGATCAGTGTATAACACCTCTGCTGCAGTAGAACTGTTGCTTGAATTCATTGTCACAAGGGGGAGCCTTTGTTCAGCTCCCTGTACCTCAACCCCATCAGCTGTTCACTGCACACAATTTTGACATCTTCCTTCTATCCAGAGAAACAAAGGTCTAATTAACGATAATAATGATAGGTGTATCCTCCTTGGTTGAGCCAGTTCCAGGGCCTTGTTGTAGGGTGCTGTCAAAAATTCTTACAACTGCTTTTCTGACAATGCAAGTCAAACTGTCTGCAGTAAAAAGGCTCCTTCACAAACCTTCTTAGGTATTTCCTTTTAAGTCAAGGCTGTGTGTGCACGTACCACTCTATACTGTTCTGGTTCACCCTCACTGCTCTCATCTTTTTATGGCCACAGCACAGAGCTTTTGGCAATGACAAATTCAATTTAATCATTAAAAGTGCTGAATACATCATCATCATCAGCAAAATATACTTTGAGTGTGAGAAATAGTCACGTGGTCTAGTAATCAGGAGTCCTGGTTTTCCTGATAGTGGTCTCAGTTCATGTCCCATTATATGAGAGCAATTACCATTATATTTAGCAGGACATGGGTCATCTCTCACCTTTGGATAAAAATGTCATTAGTTTCCTTTGTTTATTTAGTACAGTTCATCTTTATGAACTATATTTTTGTTAATTTGGGTAACACAGGGCACATGAAATTATTTAAATAGGTAGTCTGGATGAGGACCAGCATTCACCTGGGTGGGGTCGGCCCATGGTTTCTTTCTTGATCAGATCAGGAGACACAATCCCTTTGTTCCTTTGTTTACTGTTCATTTGGACAAAAAAATCAAGAAATCTTAATGGCTTTGTTCAGATTCAGATGGATTATTTTTGCCTGCTTAAACCACATACCTATGGTACATCAGTGTTTTTTTGATTTTATGTTGCATTTTCAGTTTGTTCAAGTTAAATTAAACTCCACTGATGTACCAATATAGAAGCAAGATTCTGCTGTTGTAGCTGGTGGAGACAGAACTATTGTTACCTACTTCATATTGTCGGGGAGTGTCCGAGGGGTTGCAAGGCAAGAGGCAAATGCCAAAATCCAAACTCTGATACACAAATTAGTATTTTTGACCTCTCATTTGTTGAATAATTTTACATGTTTGTGCATCAAGTTGATATTTTAACAAAACCAAAACCATGCAATCACCCTTTGGTGGACTGACCAAAATGCGATTTCCACATGTGATCAGCTCTGAAACGTGACCAGGCGTCTGATGGAGACACTGTTTGTAAGAAAGTTTGCAACCACTGGTTTAAACTTCAAAAATATTTTATAATCTTATTGAATGTGTCTTTGTGCAGTGGAGTCAAAGTTTACACAGCAAGTAGATGGAAATAGAAATGACTTGTATCACTCAGTGCAGATTTAGTGACCTCATGCTCTCCAACATTTCTCTTCCATGCTTAAACCAAAGTACAGGTCTGACCTGAACTCCTGTGTGGGTGTGCAGGGTCCCTGCAGGAGGAAACGATTGCTAACATGTCAACCAATCACAAGCTCTTTTTCTATCTACATGTCCACTTGCAGTTACTCCTCTGCTGCTCTCAAGAAGTGGGGCTGTTCTCTGTAGGGTTCTGGCACTGGATCCCTGGCTCTAACAAAGAGAGGCTGTCCTCAGGGAATGTGTAATATGACAGAGATTTACAGCAGGCTTTGTCCTGCAGAAGAGTCTTCGTAGAGGTGAGGCTCAGACACCTGTATCAGAGTGAACACCTGTACACTTGACAAATTCACTGGGTCAAACATGAACTACATGATCTTTTTTTTTCTTCTGATGATAGATCTGAGCTTTGTTTCCCACCACGTGACTTACTCTAAGTCCTTAAAGAAACCACCTGCTGGATGAAGCTGATGTTCAGAGAGAGAGCAGGGAACTGAGACCTGTGCACGGGCACGAGCCGCCCCGGGTGCAATCAAAGGGAATCTAATCCGTGCAACAGGGAGCGCGCATTCCTGCTGCAGGTCAGAGCTGCACGGTGCACGGACAAGAGGCTCGTGGGAAAACATGCAGTGGGTTTATGGAGGGAAACCTGTGTCAGGAATCAACTTTTCTAATCAAAAGTCCAATTTAAACTTAATTTGTGACCACAAGCATAAAACAATGTTAGTTCATGTCATCACTGCAAAGTTGTTTTTTAGTATCTTGCATCTTGACATTGTCTGTAAGCTTCAGTTTATAAAGCTCAGTGACCCAGTGTCACAGTAACATGTCCATTTCTTCTAGTGGCAGCAGTTTTCCTGCTGCTCCACTGTCCATTCAACCCAATGGTGGTGTGTTTTAATGTTTGGTTGCCCACAAAGCACCATGGGTTGTGCTGTGTTGTTTTATAATGATAAACTAATTTGTTGGAATTATTATAGTGGTGATTTTCAGGACATCGTTTTTCTTGACAATACAATGATGAATGAAGCTAATCCAGGGTGATAGTGTTAACAATTTAACAGTGGGGACTCTGATAACTGAACTTTTATTCAAAGTGTATGTGCAGATTTAAACTGCATTGGGTGTTCTGTTCATACTTCATTTATATATAATATATATGTTATATTTTACAGGTTGACCTGGGGAATCGAACCGTCGACCTTCTGCTCTGCGGGGCCGCCTCCCAGCTCCGCTCCCTGAGTCCACCTCGGGGTTTCCTGCGGATCTGCGCAGGGGCAGAGAGACGCTCCGGCAGCAAGTGGAGCAGGAGAGTCTGACCGGACTGCCCCATACACAGCCCCGGAGCGGACACCTGAACCGGGACCAGACTCGGTGAGTCGCTCCTGCGGGGGAGAACAACAACAGCCAGACAGAGGGACACGGTGGACAAGTGGTAACGTTTCATCTCAAGTCTCATCTGAGAGGAGAGATGTTTTTCTTTTATTAACCGATTTAAACAGAGGAGGATTTCACTAACGGTCGCGGAGGCTTTTCGTTAAAAACTGAATGTAAGTTTAAAAAAACAGGCGGAAAAGTCTGTGAAACACTCCTGAGTGTCCCCGACCTGGAAATACAACAAGCTAACGTCACCCAAACTTTCACCCTTTTTAGTGAGGACTTCTCCATCACTGTTTCCAGCCCGCAGCAGCGTTAAAAGCCCCGGCCCGGGTGCCGTCCGTGGGCTCTGTGCTGTGCAGCTCGCGGTGACGGTTGACTTGGACCCTCTGTGTTTGATGCCACAGGTTTTCCTGCTGCCCCGCGGGTTGATGCGCGCTCAGAGATGCGAGCCTCGCTGCTAACGCTGCTCTGTGGTGAGTAGACTGTACACTTTGAAGTCAGCTAACTCCTCAGAAGTCACCCAGTCAGGGTGTATGGAGCGTCTCCAGGTCACTGAACTTCATCGCATTAGTCTCATGAACGTATGGAGCTTATATCTCCTTGTTAAAGTCTGTGGATGTGGAGCTGAGGTCCTGTGTTGCTGAAACAGGATTCACGTGAATCCACTGCTGGATTCTCAATGATCTCAATGATTTCACTTGCTCCAGAGGATCCAATTCAGTCAGATCGCTCTTTAAAGTGGTATTATCTCAGCCCACTGGAAGAGCTTTAACTTGTTTTGAAATGAAAAGGATTTTAACACAGGAGAATGAGCAGCTTTATCCTTTAAGATCATTATTTTTGCAGTGTAAAAGCTGGGTAGACGAAAAATCTCTTTGCTATTCACTATATCTATTACTTAAGGTAGGGCAAGTTTATTTGTATAACACATTATCACACACAGAAGTCACTCAATGAGCTGAACAGAAATAAAATAAGCATAAAAAATTTTAACAGCCATTAGCAGATGGTCCCAGCAGTGAGCAAGCTAGTGATAATCAGAATCTGAATTTTCATTTCCCCACACTAAACTATGCCTTGTTTCTGCCTGTTTTACGGATTGTAACTCTTCCATAGTGAAGAAAAAGCAAATTTGAGCAAAGCTTTAAAGAGTAAAGACCAGAAGAACAATTTAAAAACAGGTTTATTCTTTTGCATTTTGCTGTAATATGTCTATGCACTATGCACAGTACCTGCAATCACAAAACAAGTTAAAACTCAGGTAGAAGCAGCAGCAGCAGCCTGAACATGCTGGATGTGAGGCTGATGGGTGAGTTGGCCCCTACATATCCCTGCACAGAGATAAGATAGCTGATGTTTCTTTTTTAGGGCTGCCGGTGCCCTCCTGGTCTCTAGGGTCATCCCGGTCTGTCTCCCTCACTCTGTGGGTGGTGTCTCTCTGTTTATGGTCCTCCTAAAACAGCCCAGCTGAGTCCGCAAATAGAGACACCCACTCCATACCTACCTACAGGACTGTTTAAGACCCTTCTGCGATGCGTGTACGTGTCCAGCACTACATGTGTATATGTCCAGATTTAAACTAAACACTCACACACAGTATCTGATAAAAGCATCTTTCCACTAGATTATTTAAAATCTCATTTGAAGCCACAAAATATCTGCAGACACCTGTTTCACTCAGTGCTATCAGTGAGCTAAAGATTAATGTGAGTAATGACCCTCAATAAAACGCATCTTGATGCATTGTTCCCTAGAGCTAAAAGACAATGGGCTCGTTGCTCCAGTTAAAGTCTATTAGTGGCTGCTGTTAGCACCCGGGGTCCCCGCAGGCATCAACCCTGATCAGCACGGCGGCTCTTTGTGATGCCTGACAAAGCTTACTCGTCACACAGCGGCCATGGCAAATTTTTCTGCCTATTAATTTGCTGTTGTTGATTAAACTCATCAATGTGTAGAAAGCCCACATTGCAAGAAGGTACAGATCCTGGGTCACAGACTAAATTATACCTTTTTATTTTTGTGGTTGCTGCCTATTTAGTCGTGAATAATTAATGCTTCAGAGCGATCTTAGTGAAGTTTTCAGTTGCTGACACATACGTAGATACCTTCATGGTTAAGGTGCATAACCACAACATGCTTCTTTCCCTTTGTTTCCTATCCCTCGCTACACTGACAGCAAGAGTTTTAAGAGGCTCAAAATTGCTCAGTGGATCTGTTTTTTCGGAAACTAAAAAAGAACAGACGCGAGGAAACTTATCCTTTAAAAACAGGCAAACCAATTTAAAAATAAACAAACTGAGTGGATGAAAGATCAAGAGGAATACATTCAGGAAAGCATCATCTGCAGTCTAGGATTTTTTTTGTTTGTGTTTTGTTTGATTGCATCCATGTCCCATGTTAGTGCTTGTTGGTGGCTTTTCATCTAACCACAGGTTGCCAAGAACTGGTCTGGTTCTATGTGATCTAGTTCCTCAGCACTTTACCACTCAACATTTACCATAGAACCTGAGTCTCCTAGAGTTAAAAGGTCAGAGATGCAGAGTAGTGGTGGAGGATTTTCTGGAAAGGATAGAAGTACAAAGGAAGTACAAAGAGATGGAAGCAGCTGAGAGAGTCTTAGAGGAAAAGAAGAGGGAAAAAAAAACAGGAGACAAGGATGTGTGTTAGACCGTAAAGGTGAAAAGTGTGTGTCTGATGTGAAGTGTGTGTCTATAAACCTTACACACTGTCATTACTGAGATAAGAAGCTGTCTGTTCAGAGTCCTGACGCCTCAGAGGACAAGCTGCAAGGTCAAGCCAAACTCCCAGGTCAGGGATGGGGTTAATTGGTGTGTGTATGTGAATGTGTGAGTGTGTGTGTGTGTGTGTGTGTGTGTGTGTGTGTGTGTGTGTGTGTGTTTGTGTGTGTGAGTGTGAGAGAGAGACAGGGAGAGAGTGAAAGGACTCATGCCGATCACTGTGACAAAAGAACCAGCAACCAGCAGTGCCTCCACTCCTGTCTTTTTCTTTTCACTTTCTTTTTCTTTTTACTTGCTCTGGGGTGGGGGTGGACAGAGGACCTGTAGGAAAATGGTTGTGTGTGTGTGTGTGTGTGTGTGTGTGTGTGTGTGTGTGTGTGTGTGTGTTTGTGTGCGTGTGTGTGCGCACATGCACATTTGTGCATCTGCAGAATTTCTCTTAAACAAATGTCATTTTAAGGCAAAAGAGCATTATACCTCGTTTTAGCATTACCACGAAGACATTGCTCTTGCATGCTGTGGTGTGAGGTGTGAGGGAGGGACCAACTCATTATTGTTCTTCTGGAGGAAGGAAGGAACTAGGAAGGAAGGAAAGGAAAGAAAATGTGACATGAAAGAGGATCTGGGTATACCTCATGATGCAAAGTAAATCCTCTGTAATTCATCTCTCTTGCAGTTTTGTGTGTGTAGGAGTTTTGTTGAACTACTGACATCCTCCTCAGAGAGAGTGTGTGTGTGTGTGTGTGTGTGTGTGTGTGTGTGTGTGTGTGTGTGTGTGTGTGTGTGTGTGTGTGTGTGTGGGCAGGTGAGAGCCGGTATTAGGCAGTGGGAGTGAGACAGTGTGTTCCCAAAGCCTTTGTAAGCGACAGCCTCCGGAAATGCGCAGATTCCAGAACAATGGTGTGGTAAAGCCTACTAACCACCAGCACTAGAGACAGAGAGTGAGAGGAGGGAGAGAGAGAGAGAGAGGCTGAAAAATTAGAGGGGGGGGGGGGTTGTAGAGAATCAGGACAAAGAGAAAAGAGGGAGAGAGAGACTTCAGGGTGAGGGAGAAGGGGTGGGGAGAGAGAGGGAACAGGTTTGTTTATATGAAAGGACGGTGAGTTAGGTTTCCCCATCCTGTTGGCAGTAGCTTTTCTGGATGAAAGGAGGAGGTGGAGATAAAGGAGGAGGAGGAGGAGGACTAGAGGGGCAGGATGAAGGGGCAGGGAGGAGGAATAGGAAATGGAGCTGGACACATTAAAAACAATGGGTGGCTGGTACAGTGGTGGACCTGAATGGACCTGCTAGCAGTGTGGAGGGGAATAGGTAGATAGGGAGAGAAGAGGGAAAGAGAGAGCAAAGAAAAGCAGTAATGTTTTTAGTAACATACATTACATGTGAATGCAGTGTCAAAGACTTGCTACAGAGAAACGCCTCTTGGTTCTCTCTCTTCACCTCTGTAATTTCATTTTGTGATTCTTCCATTGCTGCAGACCACAGACTCACTCTCTGAGACACCTTTTAATTATCTAGTAGCAGACAAGCAGCAATTACAGCGTGATGCTGCTGCATGACAAGGAAGAAAGGAAAAGAGGATAAAGAAATGATGTAGTTGATGTGAACATTATTTCTTGAAATAATTTAGATTTCATATTTTGTTGTCATGGACAAGAGGCTAACCTAAATGTGAAGTGGTTTCCTCTTGTAGCCCTGTAATCACACACACAGATGCACAAAGTCCAATAAAACCTTGTGGCTTGTAAAATAAACCAGCTGCTTCATGTCTGTGCTCCATGTCTCTGTGTTTGACATTGACATGAGAACTCCTGGCAAGGGAGGATGTGTCCCTGTTAGCTACATTAGCTACGGTAAATTTGTGCAACTGCTGGCTGCACAACTAAAACTAAAAATTAAAATGTAATTGATATTGCAATATAGCCAGGTCCAATATCCAAATTACAGCAGCTGCAACATTTTTGAGAAAGGAAAAATGTGTCACAACATTGTTGTCACTATTGTATTTCAGACACCTCAGCCTACAAATCATATTTTCCAGGCATAATGGAACATGTATGTTTGGTGCAAGACCTAACAAAGATTAGAGCTTTTTTGTTCTCAGTTAAAATAAAATGCAAAATTTGCTGCAATTGTAATATCTGTCAAAAATAATTACAATATTTTTTTGCATGTGGTGCAGCCCTACTTGGTTGTATAAGTGGTTTATGAAAAACCATAGTTTAGTGAGAAAACTTTAGGATGTTTGCACCTCTTATTTTTGTCTGACTTGTCTCAAATAGTAACATTTTCCTTTAATGTGAAAAATAATTAATCTGTAAATATTACTGACAATTGGAACTTCATTAAAGGAACATGCTGGTGGTTATTTACAGCAGTTTGTGGCTGTCACACTAGAAAAATAACTACAGATCAGTATCACATCATAATGTGAAAGTTTATTATTATAACAAGATGCCTTTCATCAAGGCATCTTTATCTTATCAATTCCTGTAAATGAGTCATGTTCTTCTAATAACACAAGTATGTATGTCATAATAATGGGAAAATGTCTCATTGGTTTAAATTAAATTCAAAATATCCACCAACAGACTATAGAAACTTACTTATACAGTTATGTACCGACCAGCATGAAAGCCGCATGTGCATTTCTAAAACATGTCAAAGCTCCTCTGGAGCCACAGAAGACATTATACAACTGTCTGAAGTGTTTGTGGCTGATTCATCAAAGTCACACTGTTGTGTAGTACAGTAACATACAACAATGACCCTGACCCTAAACCATTTACAATAACAGAAACAGATATTATGGATTATGCAGCTTTTGGAAATTCTGCAAATTGCAAGTCTAAAAATTGATTTTCATGATTCAGATAAAGAATTTGCTGTAAATGTGGGAAAGTTGCATTCAACAATGTTTGCCAGATTAGATTTTTTCCTGCTGTCTCACATCTCAGTGGAAACACAAGCTCATCAATGTCACTTTAAATCTAGGGCTAAAAAATGACCTTGCACACATGCACACACTAATTGCTCCCCTGTGTCCTCTTAATTATACCCTGTGCTTTCGGCCACACAGAAGTTACTCTCCTCTCTCTAACACAGGAAAGCAATTTCACCATTTAATGGTCAGACTCAATGTAATTACATTTTTGAGCCCACATGAGCTGAAAAATACAAATACTTAGTATATGCAGACATACGCACAATAATTAGTCAGATTATTTAAGGTTTGCAGAGGGTCACTGAAGCACACATGCAACACACTGAATACAAGCCTATACTAATGACAGGTCCCAGGTAGTTTCCCTCTAAGTGAAGCCAGATTTTCTTCATCACAGGCTGTGATTAGCACCTACAGCAAACACATCTGCACTCGCCGTCGCCCACAGCAGCTGCTGAGCACCAGGGCAAACACACAACATCCGTGATCACTATCCAAACCCACAGTACCTCACTCTCCATGGCTGAGTAACTGATGCACAAGCTACTTGACCGACAGGCTGTCAGCCATGTGTGCCCCATTTGTGTTGGTGGCGTCAGAGGAGAATTTTACAGATATGATCATTGTAATTATTTAAGTCCCACTACACTTCAAAAGCTTCAAAAGGTACTGTGGCTGCACTGTTATGTGATTGCTTGTAGATTTTGACATATTTTTTTAATTGTATCTTGTAATGCAATTTTCCAAAGATGGTCTGACGATAAAAACTGTCAGAGGTCAACAAGACTGTTAAAAAGGCTGTTTCACATTTATCTCTGTAAATCTTCAGTAAGTGCAGGCATGTGAGGGATTTTCCATCCAGCACCACTCTCCACCGTCCACCTGTTGCTCACGATGCCTTGTTTCATATTTCTTCTCCTACACTGAATGATTCAGACATCTCCAAGATGGGACAGGAATGTGAATGTCTCCTCCAGCCGGACCAGCTGCCTCCCATTGCCATGCCTTGTTAATGTAACGGTCTGTGTAATAGCCAGCGTCTGGCCTCACTCACTGAAACCTTTCTGTCTGCTGCAGAGCCAGACAGGCGGTCAGTTGCAACAGCTGAGGAAGAGTCAAAGTCTAAAATATGTAAAGAATGCAGACCAGATAAATAGAAGTCCTGTGAATTTAATATTTACATGTAAAAGAAATATTAAAAACAAATCTGAGAAACAAATATTTAAAAACTGTTGTCACGAATGTCAAATAATACTTGGGGTCAAAAAGGTTTTTATATAAAAACAAGTGAGAATTTTTGGTCGTCTTTGAAAAGGTTGGACGTTCAGTGCAGCTTTTGAAATCCACAGGGAGCCTGTTCCAGAGTCAGGGAACTTAAAAACCGGACTGTTGGTTTTAGTCCCGAACCAAGGAAAAGTTAATGTGAGGGGACGGATCAGAGCTCTGTGGTCACACTTTCTGATCAATCAATCATATTGGTTACAAACAGCCAGTGGATGGATTTTAGTATATGTGCACTTAATCCCATTTTGAGGGGAATCCTTGTTGCAGTGTGTAGTTGTCCTGTGTGGAAAAAGGTGACTACAGTGTTCGCACTGGCAGGGCTGCACAAACAAAACAAAAAAAAATTTTGTTTCTTTTGGACTTTGTCAAATATGTTCAGATGACTAGCTGAAGCTGAGTTGTAGAGTGATGTGTCATCGGTCATCATTGTAAAAAAAACAACAGGGCCTAGTCCTTGGAGAATGCTACAAGAAATACCTCTCTGGAGTAACTCTGCTTTATATATGAACTTTGAACTCACTAAATTCTATGACACGACAAATGTTGAAATTGTTATTTTGCAGTGCAGGAATGTCACATGGACCAGGCCTATTTAATATATCTTAAAATAATCCTATACTGGATTTCTTGTGCCCCCTCTCTAGCTGTGGGCCTCTAGCTATGTCACCACCTTTCACATCATTTCTTTGGACATCTTCCTGTCCTCATTTTCAAAAATGATGCATAACATAAAGCTTCAAGATTCTGATTAAGAAAGGGTGCGGGGGTAAAAGAAGGTGAATGGCAGGGCAGAGAGGGGAGTCCGAGCTGCAAGAAACAAGAGGTAGGAGGCGAGAGCTGAGACTAATAAAGAGGCGAGGAGGGAGGAGAACAGCTGGATGTTTGGCTGTGGGAGTTGACCATCCATCAGCTAAGTACAGAGCAAAGAGATGACAGAAATGCAGAGAGGGAGAATGTAAACCAATTAGCTGAGAAGAGTTAAAAATAAAAGGCTGTTGACTTTTCTCTGCCCGGGTTTTAAAGTTGCTGTCTGATGGCGCTAAATATATCTGTGCTGCCTAGTCCCACACTTGCTCAGGTTGGGTATGCAGCTCATTGCCTGTCTGAAAATGATGCTATTCTTGTCTGGTCACTGCCCTGGGCGAGCTGATACTGGATCTGACCAGGCTGTTATTTTCATATTCTCTGCCATGTGTTTAGTTTATGCTCCTCCAGTGTTGGTGCCTCCCTCAGCCAGTGTGTATCTGTGGTGTTTCTTTTGCATTTGTTTGTTTGTTTGATTGTGTGGGTTTCCTGTGTTGTCAGTAAACTGTGTCTCGCTTGCCGGTTCTAGTGGAATGTGTCATGTTGATGCCACATCCCTGCTCCCACCCACCCCAACACACATCCACCCACACACACGGACACACACGCACACACACACACACACACACACACACACACACACACACACACACACACACACACACACACACACACACAGACTACAGGTCCCAGAGGCGTGTAGGTGGAGAAACTCTCATCAGTGGCGTCCAGTGGAATGTATGGCTGGTGCAGGTTGTCATGAGAGTTTAAGGTTTATTTTAACTCCCACACATAGCATAGCTACTCTGTCACACCAGGGCTCCAGGGCAGGAGCATAGACAGACACATTGTCTCCTCAAGCTTTTATTTTATGTCATGTCATGTCATGTGAACTATGAGTAAATAGTCATTCATTCATTTTAATGATCTTTTTTCAACCGCTGCTGTTCCAACTTGACCTTTGTATGACCTGCAGTGGTTGGTTTTCAGATTTAGCCTGTCACTGCGGCCTCTTGTCAGTTCAGTTCTTTGGGACCCCTGCAGAAGCAGGGCCTGTTAACCTCCCTTGAGATAATCCCCCTCCCACTGGATGTTGTCTCAACACTGAATTGACTCCTGATCAAACAGCATCCGTGTAGTTGCAGGGTGCTGTTGTCTAGTTCAATAAACCCTAAATAATCCAAGGTCAATGGCCTGTTCCTGTTTTTTTCTAAACAGCTATAAACTAAAACAAACATAATAACTGACAAAAATCTGCCTTTGGGTGCCCAGAAAAAATAGAAAATACAAATATTCCCTCTATTAGTTCTAGTTTCAAAGAATAAAAAAAAGTTTAAATGAAATAGCATACTAATAAACTTAAAAAGGCAAACATGCTAGGAGCTGAGAAAAAAGAAAAGAATAAACGCCATGTTGCAATAGTATTTTATCATTATTATCATCATCATCATCATCATCTTTCTGAAAAGATGGTTCTGGATGTGATTCAATAGAAACATTTAAAAACATTTAAGCATCTTAAACTGAAAGTCTCATTTTTAAATCTGGAGACAACTTCATATTTTAACAATAGGATCCTAGTCTCTGTCTGTAAATGAGCTACCTAAATCCCTCTCTGATGTTACATCAGCACAAGCTTCATGAAGTCTTGTGTGCTCCTTTGGCAAGCAGATGGGCTTATTGCTGCAGTGTTTGATCTGAGTTTAAAGACCAACCGAACAACAGGTCGTGTTTTGCTGCCCTCTGTGGTCAAAAGTTTCAAGCCTGTTTCACCTCTCTCACATCAGTGGGGTGTGTGGTTGGTTCTTGTCAAACCTGATTTTTTCGACCTGTTACCACCAATACTGATGTCTCAGTATTTTGAGGAGTACACCTATACGCACTACAGCAGGTCAAAGACAAGATTTTCAGGGTTTTTAAGCAACTCCTTGAAAATCATATATATAAAAGAACCAAACTAATCTATTTAAGAAGTTTTGGATTCGTTTTGGTCTTCACACAAGGGTTCATACCCAGATGTAATCCTGTCCGTCCTGGAGTCAGGCAGCCTGCCTATCTAACCTTCACCACTGCACTACACTGCAGTACAGTACATCTTAAATTTCATCTTAAATGCCCAGGAAACACCCTGTAGGTAGTAGATATACCAGTAACTGTGAGGGTGATTTATTTAGATGTTGAGTTGAAATGAGGCTCCGTCCTTAGGGAAGTGCTCATTGTGGTGAAAACTGTGTTGCCAATCCTATCAATATCCCATCAAACAAATTTATAATTAAACTAAATAATTTATAAATATAGATTATATATAAACTAGAGTGTATGAAGTGTTGCTGTCATAGATGTTCTGTATTTGCTCCTTTATTCACCACTTTATGACTGTGAAGAAGTGGCTCGGATTCACTAGTTTGTGGACAAACCCGGTTTCATGTAGAGCTTCTTATCCTGGAGACTTTCTCCCTCATTTAACCTTGGTGTTACGTGCCTATGTAAGCTCATAAATGGGTTCTGTTTGAGTGTATTTGTATGTTTATAGCATCACTCTGCACTGATTTCTCATGTTGACTTAAAATCATTCTCCTTTTTCCTTTCCTTTTTCACCCCCCCCCCCCCCCC
>CM076651.1:24639378-24680543 GCA_038496675.1 Rachycentron canadum
CCCCCCCACCAAGTCCTGGCTGCTGCCGTTGGCCAGGAGCCGGACCACAGCCACGGTTGTGCTCATGGCAGCTGCTACCCGGCAACGGGGGACCTGCTGGTTGGACGTGAGAAGAACCTGAAGGCCTCGTCCACATGTGGGATGAGAAGAAAAGAGCCTTACTGCATTGTCAGTCATCTTCAGGTCAGTGCCTGCGTCTGACTGTGAGCTGAACACATCAGTTTCTTTTCTGCCTCTCTGTTTCTTCTTTCTACATTTGGTCTGTGCCTCTGGTTTTCTCATTGACCTCTTCCTGGCCTTCTGAAGGATGAGAAGAAGTGTTTCGACTGTGACTCCAGACGGCCATACGACCCCGTCTACAATACCATCAATCACCGGATAGAAAATGTCATTACCACCTTTAAACCTCACCGCAAGAAGTCCTGGTGGCAGTCTGAGAATGGTGAGAGGACACAGTCACTTCACCTGAGCGAACAGATCTCATGTACAATACAAACTAATGCAAAGTAACTGTTCCAGTTTTTGGAACCTATAAGTGGTCTTTAGCAGACATGAGTGTGAGAAGATAATACTCACATGTAGTTCACAGTGTGCATAGTATACTCATTGGCATGGAGTGTGAACTTAAACAGGGATGTGTTGTCCCAAATCAAACACTGTCATTGTGCAGTTACCAGAAATGACAATCCCAGCATGTGACCCTGAATGCCGTCTGTATGCCGGCTGCTTTGCTCATTTTAAAATGAATTATGATGATTCCTGTGCATGCCTGCTGTGTCGATATTGATAATGATAAATAGCGTAATCTCAGCTTTCATTTTAATGGCCAATTTTGCAATTAACCTTTGATTAAAGCTACTTGTAGTGCTCCTAAATGCATTAACAAATAACCACTGATATCACTGACGTAGTTCGGCCTTCCCAAAGTTGGTAGTATGATAAAATTAATGTGGCCTTGATTTGTATGTGTAGCTAAAGCTATTAATACATGAAAGAGAAATAGAGCGGAGAGAATGAAGGGATATAAAAAGGCGAGGTAGTGGATCCTGATGCAGAAATACTTTATTTGGAAAAGAACAAGATCCTAAAGATTTATTGAAGCCACAAGCAGCAAGCAACTTTAAAACACACACACACACACACACACACACACACACACACACACACACACACACACACACACACACACACACACACACACACACACACATTGTGGCCAACATCCTCTGACCAGCTACAGATGGGCTTAATGACAGAGTAGGCCCTGCTCTGGCAGACCGACAGAGAGAGGGAATGGAGATGACAGGGGAAGGAGAGAAGTTAAAGCGCTGATGGAAAGTGAGAGATGATGGAATAATCAAGTCAGAGTTTGGGACAGAAGTGAGGCAAAGGGACGAGTTAAACTGATGTATTTTCAGGTGCCACATAAATCTCCATCACAATGAGGGAGTGACTGTGAAGCTCTGTGTGGAGCGGCCAGATGCACACAAGGCTCATTTCAGCTGTCTGTGAGCCACGATACTGTAATGGAGTGCTGCCGATGATAGCACTGTGCATCACGAACAGACTCAGAATAGAACTGAGAGAAACAGAAGAAGAAGAGGGGGGACAGGAAGCATAGAGACTATTTTTGCTCCTGGTTGCTACTGCTTTTCCATGGCATTTGCGTGGCATTTCTATGGTGAAAGTGGCAGTGTGCACAGCGAGCCTGTGTGATATGGATGACAGTGGTGTGATTGTGTGCACTGACTGATTGGAACGGTCATTTCCTAGGAGGCATGCAAACATGCAAACATGGAGGCATTACAGGGCACTGTGCGTGAGTGTCAACTAAATAGTGGAGCAGGTGTGATCTGTCTTTACTGATTGTGTGTCTGTCTTTTTCTTTCCTTTTGAGCCTGCCAAAAACTGCTCCCATTAGAAAGTTTACTCATTCCTTCATTCATTTACTCACTTCCTCTCTGCTCTCCCTCTGTTTGCCACTATCTAATGGGCCACACCCTTCTTCTCTTTCCTTCCTGTGTCAACTCTTGATTTGTGGCTGATTGATGTTGTGTGCATGTGCATGCATTTATTGTTGTAGTTGGGATGGTCGACCAGTTGGTAAGCTAAAATAACTATCTACAAAATCTGTATATCCTCACAGCTTGTTATGGGCTACAGATGCTCATGACTAAATTCCAGGCTGTAACTATAAATTTAGACCAAAAATGTTGAGAGCATGAAAGTCATTTTTCCTTGGCATGCTCATCAGTGGTGCATCTTGGGCGATGTATAGTGGACATCTGTAGTAGTCATCTTTAGATAGCAGTAGAGAACACAACATTTGTTCTTAAGCATATCAGAGGAAGAGCAGATAATTGCGGTGGAGGGTTTCCCCATCCTTTATGACATGTTTGCTTACAGGGATTTAAATAAATAGCACAAAGATACTGGTTGACATGTCTGTTCCCTTTGCGAGCTCTTTAAAAAAAGTTTAAAAGACTAAGCTTTTCAAACAAACAAACTTAAACGTAACTGTCTATTTCATCTACATCAGAACATCTTGATAGGGCAGCTTTTGGTTCAAACATATAGTAAGAAACCAACCATGACCTAAAAGAGACAAAAAGGGCTCCATAGTGCCATAGAGTCAGGTGAAAATCTGTGGGTTTTTCAACAGATTTCATATTAAACACAGTTATTCAAGCCATTGTTTACATAAGAAATAATTATCAGTTTAGCTTTAATAAAGTAGATGTTCTTTATATATATACAGGATGATGTACCATCCACTCACTGCATCTCTACTTTGCTTCCTAATGATCTCAACTCTGGTTAAGGCTTTTACCATAAGCCTCAGTAGAAAACTAAGGAATCCCACACACCGTTGATTACTTGAACTTGTCACAATAACATGGTTTCTTAGTCCTCAGACCCACGGCAAGATTCAACATTTTTGGTTTTTGGTTTTCTATTTGGTTTTCTATTCATGTCAGGAGTTTTTGATCCGACACACCTGTCACAAAGATTTTATGGTGTGCAAGAACTTTTTTTCAATGGCTATAATCCTCAGGAAAGTACTGTGTGCCACACATGCATGCTTTAATTACCTGCAAGTTATAAATGTTAAAAAGGTGATTTCCCAGGATGCATGAATGTGTGTAAGCACATGTGTTTCTGTAACCCAGTAGGCATCTGGAATCTCTAACCATTAGCATTTTTTTTGAATGTGTTAATGAGAGAGCTGTGTTGTGATTTCACTTGGTGTCACTACTTTAAAAGTTACTGGGTTGTAGAATGTTAAATAGTAAGATATAAAATTCATGTGCAGGAGCGGGAATCTCCTCTTGGCTTTGTGCTGCACAATTACGACAAAACATGAACCTGAGTGAAAGTGGTCCTTGGAGTAAAATGGCCTTTCAGAATATTATTCCTCCACAACTCAGGAAGTGTGTGGGCTTGTCTGACTGGCTCGCTCCATTTCTCCTGCCAAGGCTGAATGTGTTTTCCTGTCAAGATGCCATTCCTCCAGCCAAATTCACGGTTCCTAATTCACTTACTGCTGATAGTCTTTCTACTCTGTCATCCATCTGTTAGGATTGAATAATATTGATGGAAAATGAGTGCAGAAGTGGTTTATGAAGTATGGAGCTAACCAACATCTCTGCTTTACTGGAATGACAGTGAGAAAAATAATGCCAAAGCATCAATATACAATTAGTATACAATAAATATACCTAAAAAATACAATTTACAAAAAACAAAACAAAATGCACAAACCACACAACTCTTTCTGTCTGTGTCTTGTGTATCACTCCTTCCATGTCCCTCTCTCTTGCAGGAAAGTCGGACGTCTTCATCCAACTGGATTTGGAAGCAGAGTTTCATTTCACTCACTTGATTATGACCTTCAAGGTGAAAGTTCCTGCAGTTTTATCAACTTGACCTTCATCTACAAGCAGCTGAAAATAAAGATTTGTGTTGTGCTTTGTTGTAATAATTCTGCTAAAAAAATGACAACTTTGCAGGAAAGTATGTTGCAGACATTGTCTTAGATGCTCTTGTTCTGCAGACTTTTCGTCCAGCGGCCATGGTAATTGAACGGTCGGCAGATTTTGCTCGAACCTGGCAGGTCTACCGCTACTTTTCTCACGACTGTGCTACCGCCTTTCCTGGAGTCTCCCAGGGTCCTTTGCGCAACATTAATGATGTCATCTGTGAGTCACGCTATTCGGATATCGAGCCATCAACAGAGGGAGAGGTGAGTGATTGATGAGAAGCAATTGTGCTGAATGAAAGGTTGAGCGTGCCGCACAACATTCAAACTATAACGGTCTCACTGAATAAATGTAAAAAATATATATATTGTTCAATAAAATTGTAGTAAATGTATTTTTAAATGGAAGCAAGTTTGTTGTCTTCTGGGAATCTGGGAAATGGGCTTATTTTCATTTTTGTCAAGACTTACATAAGAAGATTGATGCCACTTTCAGTCTATCAGCCTGGGGTGCTCTCAGAACTTTAAAAGAAAATCCATTTTACAGTATGTTTATGTACAAATAAAAGGGATATGATATGGTAATTAGTAAATTTAAAGCTGAAGTGGACAGCTATTTCCCCTGCTTCCAGTCTTTATGCTAAACTAAGCTAAACATTACTGGCTCCAGCTTCATGTGTATCCCAGAATGTCCATGACTCCTCTAGATCTTTGACTTTAGCAGGACCTCACACACCAATTTCCAGTTCAACTGTTGTCAAACAGATCCTGCATTTGAAAACAGCATGAAAAGCAAAGAGACAAGAAAAACAGGAAAATCAACAACCACAAGCATTTTACTGACCACATGTTCTGTCACACACTGAGTGTGGCTCAGGCTCACGCTGCATAAGTTGCTACTTTTTCTTAATTTAACAGTTCAAGTCTATGTAATGTGTGTACATAATAATGATAATGATAACAGTGTATTCCCTGACCTAGGTCATCTACCGAGTCTTGGATCCAGCCATCAGGATTGAGGATCCATACAGCCCAAACATTCAGAGTAGGTCACATATACATATATTATCAGCGGTGCTGTTTGGTGATTTAGTCACATCATTTTTATAAAATCAGGAACAGCAAAAATGTGCAGCCTGATTACACTACATTGTTAGTCAAAAGTCAAGAAAATTACATCCTGTTCATTTGTGACTTGTATTCACATTTGTCACCTTAAATCAAACTCCAGCAGGCACAGTTAGTGCTTGTCATCCAGCTGTGACACATTACGGACTGCAACAGCCCATCTCTCTGGGGTGTGAAACATGGCCTTGCTGTGTGGAAGACATGGAGAGATGTGAGAAGCAGCTGTTTCTCTCCCACACAGCCTCAGTGTCCTGGCCCTTATGTTTAGACTGGCAGGACATAAGAGCTTTTTCCCGAAGCTCGCACTGGGTTTTTCAATGCAACAGTTGAGGTTGACTTGTTCTCTTGTTAAATATCTGGATATAACTGGCCCACATGTCGACCTCTGACCCCCCTCACAGCTGAACAATCTTTATTTACTGTTGGCTGTTGTCAAGACAATGGCTCAACAACATAATTGTGCTTGTTTGTTTGGTTCTACATCATTTGAGTGAGAGAGGGATACCTTTTGCCCTGAGTTTACCCTTTGAGCCAAACTTCCTTTTAGTACATATTCTGGCTCCTTGATTGGCAGACCGTGACCCCCAGTCACGACCCTGGACCTAACCATAACACTCTTTTGGAGATAATCCATAGCTTCAGAGGAGGCATGCCAGGGAAGTTCAGTGGAACAGAAAGTGATTTCTGTCTTACTCCCACCATCTTTGGTAGCATTTCAAATACATTTATGCAACCAACTACAAATCAGCTACAGCCTGAAGTAGAGCTACATTAACAATTCTTTCAAACATTCATAATCATGTTGTAAAGACTACAATTAGAAAATAACTAATATAAAAAGAAAATTTCAGTCAAATTTTGTATTGGGAGTTTTTGTGCATAAATTCTATAGAAGTAATGGCTGCATGTCCAAAGTTGCAGCAAAAATATTTGTTACCAACACAAAGAAATGTCAACTGAGTTTCTATTAAAACAGTTTAGTATTTGCTACTTAAACAATGATTAAACATTTTTGGTTTCTTCTTTTGACAACAGAATCTATATTAGGTCGATTAAAATACTAAAATTAAAATTCTCTGATCCTTTGTCTTTTCTTCTTGTGCCAACGTTAGGTCAGCATTTAGTTTGTTCAGCACTTTGGGTTATCTCTAAATACCTGTATAACCAATCAGCTACAGCTGTAGTTTGTGTTTATTGGTAATGAGCAAATGTTAGTTGTAAAAATACAATTGCTAACTAACAACTTGCTAAATATTACCTGCAAATCATCAGCATGTTAGCACTGCCATGAAATATGTTAACTAGCTGATATTAGCATTAACTGAAAGCATTACTGTTCCTAAGTCCACAGGGACACTTGAAATCTTGTAATGAATTAGTACTGATTTATTTTTGTCGATATTTTTGAAAGTTTATTTGATGAACAGTATAGCTGCTAAACATCAGTATGTGGTGTTAGCATCTTTTTACTCATTACAATCAAACATACATATTTCACAAATCTATTGAAACTTCTTTCCTAGCTCTGTGCATGTTCAGTTAGACAGAGCTGTTAATATGTGTCAGTGTAAGTTTCAGCCCTGCTGAAAGCTGCCGTTTGGCTGCTGCATTTGCTGCTGGCTGATCTGTGGGACTGTTCTCCAGGCTGCTGTTTCTACACGAGCAGAAACAGACACTGTCATAGAGTGGTGGAGCTGGAGGGATTAGCTCCTGTCTGTCAGAGAGGGATTTTATTACTGCAGATAAAGTCAGCGGGATAGAATTAGAGGGTCAGAGTTTGGAAGAAACTAAATCCTTCCATGAACCATTTCATCCATCTTATTGTAATGCTGCTGCTTCAGCTTTGCAGGAAGTCAAAAATGACTGGAAACTCAGAATGCTTTTAAATGCTGGTCATGACCAAGGTATTTTTTCAGACTCCAGACTGCAGTTGATGGTGCTATACTGATTATTAATGTTCATAATCATAGTATATATGCATTTTTCTGTCTCATTTAATAATCCAAAGAGTAGACTTGCTTTCCCACTACATTAGCACCACTACTATAACCAACTACTGTAAGTCAGTAGTGTTGGTTGGTTGTAATCTGTCTCCACCCTGTAGCCACTGGTAGCGTAACTGGAGGTCACAGGCATTTCCTCCACTGTTGGGAGAGTGGGCCCTCGGGAGCAGAACAGCTCTAGTCATTTTTAAACTATATTGATGTGTACTAGTTTGTGAGTGTTTGTGTGTGTGTGTGTGTGCGTGTGTCTGTGTCTGTGTGTGTGTGTGTGTGTGTGTGTGTGTGTGTGTGTGTGATGAGTCCTACTGGTGAACAGCTGGACTGTAACAGCAGTGAATGTTCCATCATTGTTATCTTTGTGTGGGAAGAACCAGTTCAACACCACATTCTATTACTGTCCATCAGATTTTCCATCTTCTGGAAATTAGTTTGAAAGGTTCAAATGTCATCTGGATGATTAGTCCCTGTGAGGAGTTGGATGTATGATGGGACTGTTGAGTCACATTCACCTAGAGAACTAACCATTTCCAGCAAATGGTAAAGGCTTTATTTTCTCTCTAAAAAGCTGTCTGAAGATCTGAATGTGCATTCTGACTCTTAAAATACATATTTGAGTATCACGTATGTGTGATCTATAATATGATCATTTGAATCAACATGACATTCAAAACAGTGTCAGTTGTACTTTTTGTTGTTAAGGTTAGCATGCTAACACGCTAAACTATGACGGTGAACACGGTTATTATATCAGCTAAACATCAGGATGTTAGCATTTTCTTTGTAAGTATATTAGCATTTAGCTCAAAGCACAGTGGTGTGCTGCAGCCTCATAATAAAGGTGCAGTGAAAAAAGTGTATATGTCAGGTTAATGATTTTCTGAATCTGTTAAAAATCAACAGTGACATGTTGATCATTACACTTCATCATTAGTTTTCATTTTTTATTTTTCATAATTTTTCATCATCGTGTTGTTATTCATCCTGTGCCTACAGGTTCATGAAGAGATCTCTTCTAAAGCTATTCCAGAGTAAGAGATGAGAGGAAAAATGATCAAGTCTTCATTCTCTGCAAAAATATATTGTAGAGTTTATGTTAAATGTTTGCAATTTCCCCACTGTGGGACCATATAAAGGATAAAATAAAGAAATTGAATTTGAATTATTAAAAATGAAAGAACAATAATCTTTTATTGTCCTATGAAATGGTTGCACCTTATGAAATTGTAAAAGTACTCACAAAATAAAAATATTCAACACATCATCAGGATTTAAACTGCACCTTCAAAAGTACGCCTTCCTGTTTCTCTCTTTGTCCAATGCAGTTTAAGTTCCATTTAACCTCAAGGTGCCTCAAACACTCAGAGGACCAACTAATCCTCAGACCATCCAAGATCATTAACTGTTGTGTTCCCATAATGCTTTGTCAGTTTTGTCATGCTCCATTGGTACTGACTTTGTCTTCCTGGAGCAAAGGTGCTTCTGTGTAATTTGATGTGTGGGAATTGACATCAAGTCAGTTTTTCAAATTACTTTATCCCACACACACTCTCACATGAGACTAGCAGTCTTTGGATAACAGTGAACTTTAATTAAATTCCAGTGTCCATTTGAAAAGAAACCATCCTCATCCTCCCCCACTCATCCTCCTCATGTCTTCTTCCCATCAGACCAGCTGAAGATCACTAACTTGAGAGTAAACTTCACCAAACTTCACACACTGGGAGACAACCTGCTGGACCCAAGAGCAGAAATAAAGGAGAAGTATTACTATGCCATATATGAGCTTGTTGTTCGTGGAAACTGCTTTTGCTATGGCCACGCCTCAGAGTGCGCCCCGATCGATGGCATCAGGGATGATATAGAAGGAATGGTGAGTTTTTCACAGTATAGACCTTTAATTAGCACAGTTTCCCCAGTAATTTACTCTCATGAGTTCAAAGCTTTCATTTCCCATATAGACTGCTGTAACTCTCCCTCTTGTCTCTTTTTAAGGTTCACGGCAGGTGTGTGTGTAACCACAACACCAAGGGTTTGAACTGTGAGCAATGTGATGACTTCCACAATGACCTGCCCTGGAGACCAGCTGAGGGACGCAACACCAATGCCTGCAAGAGTGAGTCCAGAAGAGGAAGCACAGGGGACAAAACATCTAAACTTAATCTCTAAATATCATTCGTATTTATCAAAAAGATGTCACAAGTACTGTAACTTTATGATTGATTATTTGTCAGCAGGTTAATGTGGCTATAAAGCACAGTGGCTATTAATACCTAAGTTAGTGAGGACTAATGTTTGAAACAATAACCTGTTTTCCAGAGTGTAACTGTAACGGCCACTCGACCCAGTGCCACTTTGACATGGCGGTGTACTTGGCCATGGGTAACGTCAGCGGAGGGGTGTGTGATGGCTGTCAGCACAACACCATGGGACGCAACTGTGAGATGTGCAAACCTTTCTACTACAAAGACCCCTTCAAAGATATAAGGGACCCACGAGTCTGCATAGGTGAGTGTGTGTTTGTGTACATCATTAGACAACTAATGGAAGATGTATGTATGAAATATGTGTGACTGCTGCCGGTGTCTGTTAGTCCTTCTTTTAACTCCTGAAGAATCCTCATCATCACATTTTTTTCATGTTTTTAAAATTTTTTTGAATATCAAATTTATCCAGTGATAGCTTCCTCTGCATTGCAACTACATTGCAAAGAGGAACAGCTAATTGCCAATTTAGTAAACAGCATTATAAAGACAGCCAATGTTCTTCCTGAGATCCAGTCACACTGCACATGAACAAACAACATAAAGTTATATTCCAGCACATCATTCAAAACACAAAGTCCTCTAACTAATGCATTAAAACATTCCACCTCCACCTGTCTGCCCCGTAGCTTGTGACTGTGACCCGGATGGTTCTCAGAATGGGGGGATGTGCGATAGCCACACCGACCCTTCCCTTGGCATGGTGGGAGGTCAGTGTCGTTGCAAGGCCAACGTCGAGGGGCCACGTTGTGACAAGTGTAAAATCGGCTTCTTTGGCCTGAGTGCTGAAAATCCTCAGGGCTGCCAACGTGAGTACACTCTTTGTCAGAGCTTAGACATACAGAAAACAACATAGAAAGGTTATTAAGACCCAGTTTGTCCAGCTTGTGTAATCCTGAAAATTTATTTTGTATTTCCATATTGTATTTAAATACATTCACATCACCCTTATTGCTGATAGTACACAATAAATGTTGTGTGGAGACCTCATACTTTATGATAAATGTTATAATGTGGGAGACAAAAGAAATCAAACTCCTGTTTCTAGCCTCAATAATAAAGCCATATTTACATAATCTTTGTTTGGTGTTCAGTTCTAGCAGCCTTGTAGGTGAATTATATAGAAATTGAAACAAAAACTTTCATTTTTTCAGCCATGACCAGAATCTGCAGGTCTTCCTCTCAGACCCCAAGAGCTTCCACCAAGGGGACAGTGCAGATCATATCGCTCATGAAGTTTACACAGATTAGAGAGAATTTAGTGAATTATTCAAACTAAAAATATAAAAGAAGTGTGAGGTAAACATGTCACCAACATACTCAGTGGAAACCGGGCCCATGTCTACAAGAAAAAAATACTAAATGTTTGTTTAAGTTTGTTTTGACTGATTTATTTATTCATCACTACTTATCAGTGTGCTGCAGTGACTAGTTGTCTATGTGTGAGAAACCTCATTGGTTTCACCCTCCACCCTTTAGCTTGCTGGTGCGACAACAGAGGAACTGTGTCAGGCAGCTCCCAGTGTGACCCAGTCAGTGGAGACTGCTTCTGTAAGCGTCTTGTCACTGGACGCAGCTGTGACCAGTGTCTGGTAAGTCATTACTGTTTTTTTTTTTTTTTTTAATGTGTGATATTTTCATTCTCTCCCCCTGTCAGTAAGGTAGTAATATGACAATGAATAAATCACCCACCACATTTATGATTCATTCATTAACTTTTCTTTGTTGATTTTCTTAACCGTTTCCAAATTTTGGAAAAAGTTTGTCTCTTTTTTAACCTCCAGTCACTTCATCATCTTCTATTTGATACAGTTAAATTTGAACATAAGCCTGAATCTTCTTCCTTAGTGCTACTCACCTACTTTACAGTTCACACTCAGTTTCTTTCTCCTGTTTATCTCTCACCTTCTGCCCAGCAGCCAGAGATGTGAGGTGACAAAGCTTCCTGCTATAATTCAACCTCATGTCCCAAACCTACTCAGCCAGGAATAGTGTAGGCAGGAATGTGAGCTCCTTCCTGGGCTCTGTGTCTAAAATTAGCCCAGGGATTTGAGGCTTGTCCGGTTGGTGTGGGTTACAGCAGGCCTAAAATGGTCAGGCCATGGACCTATTCCGAAAGTGGATCTTATCGTCTGTGTGAAACCTCAACGGTGGAAATAATATTGTGAAGTGAAAACTTACCTTACTATCACTGTGGTGAAAATGTATCTGAATAGAGATAATACTGCCAGTATTAAAGAGCATAAAATGCCTTACTGATGACTAACATTAATGTTTCAGTTTTCCAGATAGCTGTCAAGTCTAACAGACTAGTGAGAAAAAATAGACCAGTATCACTGCAGATGGATGATAGTAAGGCTCTGTCCACAGATTTGAACTGGGTTGATGCAAATTCTGTATGAAAGTGACCAGAAACTGATAAAACACTAATGCAGAAACACCATATCAAATCAGCTGTTTTTGAAAGAGACAATTTCATAAAGTGAAGTGAAGGAAATAAGGCAGTAATGATGCACCTTAAAGCTAAGAGCTGGATACATGTATGACTCTCACATACACGCACAGCTGTAGATAAACTGCTGTTCTCTTCGGTCTATAATAGCAAGGAGGGTGATGAATCATGTCTGTCTGGAACTAACATCTGTTCTGTCGTCCTGTGTCAATCGCTCTGTCCTCTGTCTGTCCTCCTGTGTTTCTAGCCAGAGCACTGGGCACTGAGCCACGACCTGAATGGCTGCAGGGGCTGTGAGTGTGACATCGGAGGAGCACTGGACAATCAGTGAGTGGCGCTGTAGCTTCAGTCATGACTCGTACATCATGTTTGAGGCGGTTAGAAATTAGATTACAGATGTTTTTGTCTTTAATTGATTACTGCCCCCAGAGAAGCAGCGGCAGCTTTGTGCTCTCAGATATTTGCCTCCATCTTTACCCTGGTGTAGTAATCCTCTACAGCTCTTAATATATCTTAATTAATCTTCTGTGCCGCTAGCAGTTAATATATTCTATACAGAAACACCTAATTCAGTCACCTCATGACAATGGAAACAGGAAAGTAGGTCTGTTGATCAGTCCACACTGAAGTATCTCAACAACTATTATATCTACTGCTGTAAAAATTTAATTCAGAAACACTTGTGGTCTTCAGTGGATGAATCGTTCTCATTCGTAAGATCCCCTGATGTAACACTATCACAATTTGAAAATGTAAAACTGATTTAAGATGCTTTTCAAATGCAGTTCTTAATCCCTTGTACAGATGATGAAACCAGAAAAGTGTCGTGGATCTGGGTCTTCAACTGTGACTCTTCTTAAACATGTTGACTCTGCTGCCTGTTGTGTTGTATTGTATGTAGTGTTCAGGGGAACACACTATCCTGTGCAGTGTCAATGAAGGCGCTCTTCTCTTCTCTTCTCTTCTCTTCTCTTCTCTTCTCTTCTCTTCTCTTCTCTTCTCTTCTCTTCTCTTCTCTTGTTTTTCCTTTTTCTTTTGTTTTTCTTCTCTTTTCTTTTTCTTCTTTCTTTTCACCTCTCTTCTTTTCTTGTTTCTCTCTCAGATGA
The DNA here is from genome assembly GCA_038496675.1 of Rachycentron canadum. Taxonomy (NCBI): domain Eukaryota; kingdom Metazoa; phylum Chordata; class Actinopteri; order Carangiformes; family Rachycentridae; genus Rachycentron; species Rachycentron canadum. The sequence goes on from CM076651.1 coordinate 24,652,308, forward strand.
ACTGCGCCATCATCAGGTCAAAATCTTTCATAACTGGAAAAAAAAAGAAAAGCATTTCCATCAGCTTCAGCTGTATACTAGCATATTAGCATAGCTTTAGATATAGAATTGATATAAGAAAGTGATGGTTTTAGTTGTAATTTAATTCTTCTCAAATTTGTCTCGTCTGTAGCTGCTCCATTGAAAATGGTCAGTGTCGCTGCCGCAGTCACATGACAGGACGCCAGTGCACACAGGTGGACTCTGGATATTTCTTTATGGCTCTGGATCACTTCCTTTATGAAGCAGAGTGGGCCAAAATGGGACAGGTGAGCCGCTTGTATCTGTCAGTACACACTGGTATTGGAGTGATTTTGTGGCTTTAGCATGGATACTGTATATATGAATATTCTCAGGGCTGTATGCTGGAGACCAGGGAGCACCAGCCAGGTCGCCCTGCCTCTTGGACGGGCATTGGGTTTGCCCGGGTACCCGAGGGGGGCACCTTGGAGTTCCTCATCAGTGACATCCCCTACTCTATGGAGTATGACTTGCTTATTCGCTACGAGGCACAGGTCTGTGTATTTGTACATGTGCATGTATTATCTCTGACTCCTCAGGTCAAAATGAAGCACTTACAGGAATGCTTGAATATTTTGTAAAATATGACTATTGTCTTTCCTGCTGAGAGTTAGATGAGAAGATTCATACCATACTTTTTCTGCTAGTTACCTGCCAAACTCAGTGACAAGACTAAAATATGTCTTCATAAAAACACCAATCTTTAAGAAAGCCTGGGTATCCTTTCCCCCTAAATCTAATCGTTATGCTGAACTAACAAGCTCCTGGCTCTAGCTTTATATTTGACAGACAGGTAAGAGAGTGATATGACATTGTTAAAACTATACTATAAGTATGTGCAGCTTTCCCTGCTAAGGAACATGCTGCAGGTTTTGCAGGTTTCAGATATTTGCCTTTAAATCATTTACATTATATCTTATTTTGTCTTAACCATTTTCCAAATAATTTTTGATTGATTTCTTATTTTAAGTCCAAACAACCACTTTTCCTTTTCACATTCATATTTCATGATCATTAGTTTCTGGCCACATTTAAACCATATAAACACTGATTTTGTCCAGATGCCACGGGACTGGGAGGAGGTGCGAATAACAGTGGTCCGCCCAGGGCCAATTCCTACCAGCAGCCCCTGTGGAAACACCATCCCAGATGATGACAGACTCACCATCTCCCTGCCGGCTGGAGCCAGGTCTGTGGCACACACACACACACACACACACACACACACACACACACAGACATTCATACTGTTCATAGTCACTGAATGTAAACTGTGTGTTGCCCAGGTTTATGGTCCCTCCACAGCCTGTGTGTCTGGAGAGAGGTGTGACTTACACCCTGCGTTTTGAGTTCATACGCTATCAGGATGCCAACAGCATTCTCAACGGAGCAGCCAATGCTATCGTCCTTGTGGACTCAGTGAGATTCTTTTTACATCTAAGTTATGAATAAGTTGTACTTTTTGTTCCACACACAAAAATCTCCCTCCTCTCATTTTAATAAATTACTGTTCTTGTCAAGATCGCCTTGATGCCCCGCCACTCCTCCATGGAGATGTTCAATGCAGGCGATCCAGCCTCCAACACCAGGAAGCAGACCTATGAGCGGTACCGCTGCCACGAGGGGGCAAAGAGTATGACCCGCCCGCTGATGAGTGACACCTGTGCCAAGCTGATCACCAGCATGTCGGCCATCATAAATGATGGGGCTTTGCGTGAGTGAAGAAAAGGGCTTTAGAATGCTGTTTACATTGTTTACAATGCAGAGGGCTGCAGGGTCACATGCTCCTTTTAATGAATGAATGAATGAATCTGACCTCTGTAAGAAGTATTAGGTATTACAGCAAAGAACGTTGGTAATTTACCAAGAGACCATAAACAAGCCACAAAAGTAAGTTTCACACTGGTAAAGCATAATGATAAAAATACAAACTAGACTAATTAGCCTCCACTTTATGAGCAGAATACAACAAATGTGCATAATGGGTTGTCCTAAATGTTGACTGTTGAAATGTCCCAGCGTTGGTGGACATACAGTGCAGCCAATACAGCACAGAAGTTAGTCAGTCAACAGATCTGAAGTTCAGATGCTTTGGCCTTAAGCTGTGAATTTAGTTCCTGGTCGGTATGAGTGTGCAGGATGTTCACAGATGTTATGGTTCAGTGACCAGATTCCTGTGCTTCTCTGTCCTTCTCCAGCTTGTAATTGTGACCCTCAGGGGTCTGTCAGCTCCATGTGTGATGTCCGCGGGGGTCAGTGTCGCTGTAAGCCCAATGTGATTGGTCGACGCTGTGACCAATGTGCTCCGGGAACATATGGCTTTGGACCTTCGGGCTGCATAGGTGAGAAACTAAGATACTGTGTTGTATTACAGCTCAGAGCACTCTCTTTTTGACCTGAAACCTGTTTTGGTCGATGCATAACATTTTCCCACTACTGTATCTGTGCTCAACTGCAAGTATAATATAAATAAAAATGAATTAGTGAAAAACCAGTAAGTAAATTATTTTTATCCTTCTTTTCTCTTCCTCCCTTTGATTCCTTCTCTGCTTCATCTCCTTCCATCATCCTCTCCTCCCTCCTGTACCTCTGTCCCGCAGCCTGTGGTTGCAGCTTGGAGGGCTCCGTGACTCGACTCTGTGACAAGTTCACCGGCCAGTGCCAGTGCCGTCCAGGAGCTTTTGGTCAGCGCTGTGACGGATGCCAGGCAGGTCACTGGGGCTTCCCCAGCTGCCGATCATGCCAGTGTAATGGACACGCGGACCAGTGCGACCAGAGGACCGGAGCCTGCATCAACTGCAGGGACAACACTGGGGGAGACAAGTGTGACAGGTGACGGTCCAGTATTTGGCAGATCAAGCTGCAGAGGATCAGATTTACACATGATACATAAAATACTGGTTTCTTGAATGTGTTTGTTAGTTCTGTACACATACAACAACATAAACATAACAAATATGAAAATGAAATAAACTGTGCATAGAACATAACACAAACAATTTGTATAGAACTGGAGCGAACACAGGATAAAAACGACCATGATGATAACAGCTGACTCCCTGCTGCAATACAGACAGGGGATGCACTTTTTAAATTTTCATTTTTAACAGATGTTACTCATACGAATAGTATGATCTTTTTACTTTCACTTATCATGTTTCACTCTGTTCCTTTAAGGTACAACATTATTTAACATTTTTAATTATTTGAAACAAGAAACTTTTAATAAACATTTTTTCAACTCAAAGATTTTAGACAGGTGTTGTGGACAGTAATTTAAATTGAAATTGAAAAAAGCACAATTGTGTCTGTGACGTGGCACGGGCCTCACCTAAAGATGAAAGATATCTGATGTATTGAAAAAGAAAACCTAAATAACAACTACATACCACAGTTTGTTTCAGTGTGTCATTGAAAAAAGATTGTTGTGGTGTTGGAAAAGCAAATCACTCATTCCCCAATTGGTATTGGGTTGGTAACTTAAACTTACTGTGAATACACCTCTGATTATGTAACATGGTATAAATCCTTACAATACTTAAAATACTTATTATTGACCTGAACTTCTATGCCGGGTACAAAATAACACTTTTGTATTACTCAGTCAAAACTGAACATAACATCTTTCAACTATCCTCTTGAATGTTGCCCATTCAGGCTCATCATAATTGTCATCTCTGTAGGTGTGCCAATGGTTACTATGGTAACCCAGTGCTGGGCATAGCATCCGGTGGTCAGTGTCGTCCATGCCCCTGTCCAGACGGGCCTAACAGTGGACGTCACTTTGCTGCATCCTGTTACCAGGACAACCGTAACAGACAAATAATCTGCAACTGCAACCAAGGTTACACAGGTAAACTTCAGGTTATTGTTGTCATCTACTGTCTGTTTATCTCTGTCTTGCCCTCATGTTCCACCAACACTTGTTGTTTCTCTTATTCATCATTAGCAGGAGACACTCATTAAATCATTGGTGTGTCCAAATGTGTGTGTGTGTGTGTGTCTGTTGTTATAATGACATAAACATAGAAATCATAAATCCTAACTTTTTTCCAGGCTAAGTGTCAAAGCTGTTCCACACCTAAACACATGAATAGTAATGCTGCCTCTTGGTGCTTCTCTTCATGGTGCCCTTTTTGTCTCACTGTTTTAGTTCTAAAACATGAATATAAAACCTTATTAAAGTGAAAAAAGAAGCATATTTGTGTCTGTGATGTGGCAGCACAGGCCTCACCTAAAGCTGAAAGATATATTGAACTGAACTGTTATATTGAAAAGTTTGTTTCAGTGCATCTTGTTTGTAGCAGAGTGGAGTTTTGTCTAAAGAAAATTATGTCACAGTATAAATAACTTAATATGAACAACAAAGCAACACAAAAACAAGTCTATAGTCACACCAGCAGCTCTGTGAGCACAGCAGTGCTTTGACCTCAGCCATATGGTCAGCGTGCGTTTCCCATGTTCTCCATAGTTATACTAGTACACATAGTTTTGTGTGTTAGCATATTAGCACATGTTAGAACTGTTTTATGCTAATTAAGACTAAATACAATGTGTAGTTCTCAACAGTTTTACAGAGGCCATATAACATGTTCTTAAAACTCTGTCTTTGAATTAGAACAATCAAACATTAAGGATTAAACTGAATGTAGGAGGAGAGGTAGCTTATCAATTCATCATCTGTCTTTTGACTTTTTCCTTTCAGTACTTCTTGTTGTTAACCAGCTATATAATTTGGTTCTCTAGTTTTTGCCATAGATCTAATCTTTTAGTGCAAGACTGAGATAGCAAACAAGTTATAAGCTTTTATTTATTGTAGGTTATTAACCAAAATTTTACTTTTTGGCAAATAATTTGTTGCCTCTCTTTCAATAACTTTAAAGCCTACCAGTGGGCCCCAACCCACAGGTTAGGAACCACTGTGCTATAAGAAAGGCTAGTAGGTGATCAAAATCACCAGGAGTCATGCTCTGAGAAGATCTCAAAAATCTCACAGATACTTATTATCACAGCCGTCATGTTTTTAGTCACTCTGAAAAAATATGGTTTCTCCAGTCGACCCCACTGAGTCAACCAGTGAGGTTATTTTCTCCTCCAGGGCAGTTGTGAACAAATGTTAGTCATGAAACTGAGATGAGGTAAGCATGATGTTTCTCATCAGACTTTGGTGAATGGTAACCTCTGTTATTTCCTCCCTCCCCTGTATTACTGGCACAGGGATTGTTAAACGCTCCGGGGTGACCATTTTTAAGCGTGAGTAATGATGGTTGACCCCCGTCCCATCCTCTCCCCTCCCTTTCACCACCCCAACACTTTACCAATCCTGCCCTGCATGGCTTCAGCACCCCTCCCATCAGTGGTGCTGTGCCACAGTGCACTCATGCCCATGTGTGAGACCTGGCTCAAAGAACAATGCCATTCAAAATAAATGCCTCGCTGTGACTCTGTGTCTTCTGCATGGCAGTAAAACTATATTTAAATGATATTACAAATGGTTAAATAATTTCAAAACAAGATTTGAACCAGGTCTGTGTAAATGTCTGAAACACAAGGACCTGACCCAGACTCCAAAAAGTTTCCCACATTCAAAATATTTGCCCTTCAAGATAAAAAAGAGAGAAATGTGTGTTTATACAGAGGTGATGGAGTCTCAGTCTGGGCCAGATTCTGTTTCCTGTGTTTGGGGTCGATTTAACTGTTCATCTTTATCTATGGATGAATTGCTGAGAGAAAATAGTTGTACTGATGTAGTCAAAGTCAACACAGGCGCACTGATGTCACTTCTTTAACCAGCCTGGCTTTTCAGATGAAGCACAGTAGAGAAACGCTGAAGGCTACTGACCCTCAAGTTTCCACTGTATCATTGTGACATATGACACGTCTCCACAGGAAACAGGATGTAGTTGACCTGAAAAACCAAAAGAAACTGTAGCTGTCTACATTTACTTTCTACCAAATTTTCTCTCCTTCTGCTTACCTCTTCTACTTCCCATTGCTCATTTGCTGTCATCCCTGCTCTCCATTCAACCTTCTCTCTTTTCTGTTTCACTTGAATTGAATCTCTATGTACTTCAACCTTTGTGCTCTATTCTTTACCTCCCTTCACGTTCTCATTCTTTCTTTCTCTAACTTCCTCCTGTCAGAGCCAAATATGTTAAATATTTCTTCTTCTGAGTCCAACAACAAATAAGAGCCTAAACAAATCCATATTATTATTTGTAAAGGACCTTTTATACAGGTTAGTGCTTCACAGACAACTGATAAGCTAAAAAAATCAAATGAGAGCACTGACAATGTGATATAATAAAACAGACTAAAAATATCCATATAAGAGTAACAGGTTAAAAAAAAGAATAAAATCCAATTTACAACATATATGCAATTAGATGAATTAATCAAATTGGTAATGACTAAAAACCTGGCAAAAGAGGTACATTTGAGTTCATATTTAAAGATTTTAACATGTCCAGCTGCTCTCAGGTCCTCAGGGAGACTTTTCCAGAGTAAAATCTGGCTCACCAAAGGTTTTAGTCCTGTACTTCAGAACAACAAACAGACACGTGTCAGAGGACCTGCACTGGTTCATAGAGTGGGACATAAATGCCTGTGCAAGACCATGAAGTTCTTTAAAAACATTTAAAATTAAATTAGAATTTGAAATCAATTATTTAAAAGAGACAGGAAACTAATGGTGTCATAGTTTATGGTGAAAGAATCCAGTACTCTGACTCTGTTGTAGCTGTGTAGTCCAGTTAATAGCAGTGTTACTGTCAATCAAAATCAAAATACACAGCAAAGTGTGTAGGAGCTGTCTATAATGGTGACTTTGATCTCTGTGGAGTTACTACATGACAAAAACCTAGAATCTAAATGACTGCTGACTAATGCAATAGTCATGTAGTATGATAATGTGTTGTTAATAATCCACTGAGCGTGTGATGGCAAACACAGTTAACTCACGAGAGCTGGTTAACAAACTTTACTGGGTGATGGTAACTGATTTTAGAATCACTGGATTAATATAACAGTGTTCATGCTTTGCAGAGATGAGTCAGACATGAGTTAAGACAGTTAAACATGTTTAATGACCTGTTGATTCCACTGTTTCTGCTTCCTGCTGTTTTGTTCACATCACAGATTTTTTTGCAAATATATTTAAATTCAAATAAAAGTAATTATGCTGTTATCAGACCTTGTTCCGCATCTCGGGTCGCACCATGACTTTTATGCTCTTCTCTGCTATTATTTCCCCCAAACTTAGGCGCTCGATGTGATGAATGTGCACCAGGTTACTATGGTAACCCCTCTCAGCCTGGAGGCCGCTGTCAGCAGTGTCAGTGTAACAACAACATAGACATGTCAGACATGGATGCATGTGACAGACAGACTGGAGAATGCAGGAAGTGCCTCTACAACACTGAAGGCCCCAACTGTGGCATCTGCAGGAGTGGCTACTTTGGAGATGCTTCCCGACGCAACTGCAGGAGTCAGTAACATGTTCATTAAAATGGTGTTTCAGAGAGGCCGTACCATGATGATGACATGTACTTCTTTGCCCCTCAGAGTGCACATGTAACTTCTTGGGTACTGAACGCAGCCAGTGTATGGAGCGTGAGGACTGTGTGTGCCAGCGTGCCACAGGCCAGTGCCAGTGTCTACCAAACGTCATTGGTTTGACATGTGACCACTGTGCCCCCAACCACTGGAACCTGGCCAGCGGAAAGGGCTGTGAACCCTGTGGCTGCGACCCCAACAACTCTGTCACCTCCTCATGTAATGAGGTATGGAAGACTCTGAATGTATTCAGATTGTGAATATGTTCAAATCCTCATTGACACAAACTGAACTGATGCTATTTTTTAATTTCTACCTTGCAGTTCACCGGTCAGTGTCAATGTCGTGATGGTTTTGGAGGAAAGACTTGCACAGACTGTCAGGAGAACTACTGGGGAGACCCCAGGACACAGTGCAGAGGTTAGAAATATCAACACTTTCATCCATCCACCCCTCCATTATCTGTACCGTTTATCTGTGCATGGTCAGTAGGGGTAAACCCTAGACACCAGTCTATCACAAGGCTGACATACAGAGACAAACATCCAGACACACCTACGAGTCATGTAGAGTCACCAATTAACCTGCATGTCTTTGGACTATTGGAGGAAGCTGGAGAACGTAGGCACACTCTACATACAAACTCCACACAGAAAGGCCCAAGGACCGCATCACTTTCATGCTTTTAGGAAACAGTGTAGTAGTTGTTATGAAGACGCTGAAATGACCACAGGATTCAATGCAATGGTTAAGTGCAGTGGCTGACAGATGGCCACAGACAGCTCACCTCTGAACATACAAAAGCATTATATGCAAAGAGGCTGCTTTTGACAAACACCAAAGTACACCTAAAAAAGATGTAGAGCTGGAGTTTGCATGTTTTCCATATTCATGCATGAGTTCCCTCCAGATTCTCTAATTTCCTCCCAAAACACGTACGTTCAGCTGGGATTGGCTCCAGATCCCCCATGACTCTGCACGGATAAGTGGCATAGGTGATCAATGGATGTTGGGATTTGTGTGTGGGTGGAGACCAAAGCCAACAAAGCAAAAATCAAAGCAAATATCAAAGCTAAGATCCAGAAACAGGTAAAGTTAATTATTCATGGAAGGCCCTAATAATTATTTACGACTATATTCAGGGGGGATATAAAATCTATTGCTGAAAAACACCAAGTGCCATTAAAACTCCAACATTTATGTCTTATATGTATGTATTAAAATTCTCTATTTGATTTTGTTTTTCAGAAAAATTACCCTCGATCACAATATTTATGATTAATTATACATATAGATGTAAAATTTAGGTTTACATGGAGAAAGTCTATTCAGAACAGTGAGATTACAACACAGTGAAATTTTTAGGTTTTTGGTGAAACTAACAACTGTCACCTTACATTGGTCTTGTAATTAATAAAAGCCACTTTTTTGCATTTAACATAATCGCAAAAGTGCAAACAATTGAGATATTTATAATTACAAACTGGGTCCTTTTGTTTCACGTTCACTGTACACTCCCTCCTTCTGTGTTTCTCCCCCTCCAGCTTGTGACTGTGACTGGCGTGGCATTGAGACCTCTCAGTGCAACCGCGTGACTGGCCACTGTGTTTGCCAGCAGGGGGTGTCAGGTGTCCGCTGTGATCAGTGTGCCAGAGGCTTCTCTGGCCAGTTCCCCAACTGTCAGCCCTGTCACCAGTGTTTTGGGGACTGGGATCGCATTGTGCAGGTGCGCTTATATGCAAAAGAGGGTGTTTCATCTCTATGGAGTCATAGTAGTGTCATTAAAAAAATAAAATAAATCTGTAAAGGAATAAGGAAGTGTGGAAATATAAAGAAAAGTGCATAAAAGAAGAAATAAATGTCAAAATATACAATTGTAATAATAAAACAACAATAATTAAAATTAATTAGTTTATTTATTTCTGATTTTAGAAATAAGCAGTGATTTATTTTATGCATTACTCTAATTTTGTATATTTAAAACTATTTACATTTCTTTATTTTAAATTGTATTATTTGAAGATTGATTTTTATCCCTTTATTTTTTGCTTTTGATATTCCTTGAAGGGCCGGGTTGCCAATCATTTGGCTGTGGGCAGGCCTTCCTTTCTAATAGTCAGCTTCTACACACTTTAATGCTGTTTTGGACGATTTTGGGAGAGACAGTTTGGCAGTTTTTTTTTTCGTGCATGCTCATTGTGAATGTGGTGGCAATTTAAATCAGGAAATGAAACATCATGGCAGAAGCAGACCAAGTTCTTTTGACATTTACTATTATATTTTTTGTCTGGAAGTCATGTCTGTGGCTCCACATTTACTTTGCACCTCACAGCCTCTTCCTCTTCCCGTCTGTTGGTCATTGCAGATATTGAAATGTTACACCAAAACATTTTCAAAACACAGTTCACAGGTTCAAAAGTTTGCTCCACACACTGAACAAGAGTTAAGGACCTTGTTGGAGAAGCAAGGGAAATAAGGGAAATATAAGGGGATAGAAAGGCATAAAAACTAGTAAATTACATTATAAATACATTTTTACAAATTCATTAGAATCTTTTACAGATGTATTCTTTTTTATGGCACTACTGAGACTCCATAAATCCTCAGCCAGCATGTGAAATACCTGAATAGGTCGACCATAATCTTAATCTTCACAGTGTTGTCTCATTTCCAGGACCTGGCAGTGCGTACCAAGGCTTTGGCAGAGCGTGCCCATGAGATTCAGACCACTGGGCTTACTGGGGCCTATGAGAAGGTCTTCAGAGACCTGGAGGAGAAACTCGCTCAAGCTCAGGGAATTGTAAACGCGCGCAATGCTACCGCTGCAGCCGTCGCTACACTAATGGAGCTTATTGAAGACCTTAGGTACGCCTGTTACATTCCTCTGCATTTTCACTATTTTTTCATGTAAACATATTCATGTCCAGTGAATTTTCTGTTACTCAGATCAGAACATTCCAGCAGTAATGCAATAATAAAGTGAAGAAAAATCACTTCACCCGACTAGCAGATTTATTCAATTTGTCCTATTGTAATTTTAAATGATATCAGTGTTACAGTTTACATCCCCTAATATTTTCTTGTCTTGTCTAACAGAGCGCAGATCAGTGACACCACTGACATCCTGAATCGTCTGGAGGGAGACCTAACCATTGTACAGGACAGCAACTCTGAGGCAAGCAAGGAGCTGAGTGTTCTGGAGCGAGAGGCTAAAGAACTAAACCTCACTTCAGAGCAGCTACACCGTCAACTGAATATCCTGAAAAACTCCAACTTCCTAGGTGAGAGCAGAGTTGTTTTCATTAATTGTCTTGTCATTTAAACTTTAAAACAATCCTCAAACTTCCTCCAACATGCAATAAGTGAAAATGTACTTTTTTTGCTTCTGGCGTCCTCCAGGTGCATACGACAGCATCCGTAGCTCCTACAACAAGTCTCATGATGCAGAGCGGCGAGCAAACGAATCAACAACCACCAGGCCCAGCACAGTCAGTCAGTCGGCAGACACCCGTCGGCGCACAGAGCGTCTCATCAGCGCGAAGAAGGACGACTTTAACCGTAAAAATGCTGCCAACAAGCGTGCGCTGGGAGACCTCAACAACAGAGCACAGGGCTTGGACATTAAGAAGATCAATGAGAAGGTTTGATCTTAGTCTTATGTTTTTGTAGCAGCTATTAGCCCAAGTAAAACATAATGGGATCTATGTGTACAGCTGTGGACAAGGAGAGAACATATACTTTATTTGCACTCAGGTAATAACAGAAGTGAAATGAGAGAAAGTGGTTTGATGTTTGTTGTTTTTTCTGTGGTAGTAACAATAAGTAAATAAATAAATGATGCTGCCTTTGAATAATCACCAAGGAAAAGTACATATCTACAAACAAAATGTCTTCTTTCAACTTGTCCACTTTCACCAGTTTGTGTAAAACATTTTTGAATATTTATGATTCATGGTTCACAGGGAAAATATGTTATCTCCACTTTTTTATGTACTTGTCTACTATTAATATTTATATTTTATGTTATTGAAGAATTCATCCACATTTTTCTCTGTCATTTCTCTTCCCTGAATTGAGTTTAGTTTAATTTGTTTCATTTAGTTATATGGAGTAACAAAAGTAAGATGTTTGCACTGGTTAGCATTCACTTGATACAGGTCACTTGCTTTAGCTCTCTGGAAATTTCACCTTCTGTTTTCACCAAAATCATACATTGTGTTTTGCCTTTACAGGACAGAACATACACGCTGTAATGCTGATTATATCCACACAAATACAAGTACATGTTTAACTGTCCCGTCAGGTATGCGGTGCCCCGGGTGATGCTCTCTGTGGGGAAAGCCCTTGTGGGGGTGCAGGTTGCCGTGACGATGAGGGAAACCGTCACTGTGGAGGCTTGAATTGTAATGGTGCTGTAGCAGTAGCTGACAATGCGCTGGAGAGGGCTAAACATGCAGAGAAGGAGCTGAACAAAGCCATGGGGGAGGTGGAGGGACTCTTCACCAAGGTATGTCCCACAGCCAGAGGAGAACAGTTAGAGTTTATACCCTGTTTCACCTCAGCTGTTTCAGATATGCAGAATCACACATGTTGGGCTAGATAAAACACTGATGATTTAGTGCACTTTATAGCAGTACAGATGCATTCAAAACAGATTTGTGTGAAAAAGTGCACACTAAGACAATCATCACATAATCAATTATTTGCATTGTTTTATAACTCAAGGTGAAAAGTAGTAAAGACAGCAGCTGTGGTGAGTTGTTCTGTCACCCTGTTGCATCCTCCATAAGCATGTTTTCCTTTCATTCAGGTGGCAGAGGCCAAGACCAAGGCAGAGGAGGCCAAGGGCAAAGCCCAAGCTGCTCTGGACAAAGCCACAGCCACCAAAAACAAAGTGGAGCGCTCCAACAATGACCTCAGAGACCTCATCAGACAGATCAGAGAATTCCTCACTCGTGGGTTTTTCATGACTTCCATCTTTTCTAACAACATATAGAAGAATCATGTCGGCTCTTACTCAACCTGACCATTTCTCATATCCATCTGTCACTCAGAGGAGGGAGCTGATCCAGACAGTATTGAAGCAGTGGCAAACCGTGTCCTGGAGCTCTCCATCCCTGCCTCGCCTCTCCAGATCAGGCATCTCGCTGATGAAATCAAGGAACGGGTTCGCAGCCTTTCGAATGTGGATGCCATCCTTGAGCAGACGCAGGATGATGTCCGCAAGGCAGAGCAGCTGCTGCTGGATGCCAAGAGGGCAAGGTATTAAAACAGAGTCAGACTTAAAGTAATATGAGCAAAAAAACATTCTGTGGTTGTTCATCCTCAAATCACCTGCTATCACTATTACTGTGTTGTTTTTAAGGCATCGTGCTGAGGGGGTGAAGACCACAGCAGAGACAGTGAAACAGGCCTTGGTGGATGCTAAGACTGTGCAGACATCAGCAGAGAAGGCCATAGCTAGTGCTAAAGCTGACATTGACATGACTGAGGCCCGGCTGGCACAGGTAACTCCCAAAAAACAGAAACTGCACTCAGATATGAGTCTCAATACTGAGGTTAACTCTACGCTGGTTGTTAGGGTTAAAAACCAATGGCTGTCAGTCAATAAGTCCATCAGTCTATTTTCATGCACATTTTTAATTCCAATTTTGAGTGGCTGGGGTGGAAATTTGGTCACAAAAAAGTCACAAAAGTGTTTTCCCTTGGCTCAGGTGCTAAAAACTAAATGTGTCAAAGTGTAGATAAGAAATCTGATTTGTGTAGAGCAGTGAGTACATGTATGTTTCTCGAATTTGTGCATCAATGAAAAAACGTAAATATCATGTTTTGGTCATATTTTCAACTGTTTTACACCAGTTGAGGTTTGGCTTTCAATTACTATGTTGTTCTACTTTATTGTAGAGGCCTAATGGCACTCAACTGGAAAATTGGATTGAATTAACTTGACACGTTCAACTCAACAATTAATTAACTAACACGCATTCATTTGCATTTTGTTTTGCCGATTTTCTGGACATTGGCCAGGTGGTTGGATCTTTGGCTCCAACCTAAATTTGGATCATTCTTGCAGAACATTTTCTTCACTAGACTAAAAAATTAATCATCAGTTTTTTTTTTTATAAAACCCTGCTCTGGGGTTGAGCTAAATGTCACCAGTTATCAGCCTGTTAACTATCAAACACTGACAATTGACAATGGAGAAAATCATTGACTGGAGGCTGAAGACCAGACACATCAAGAGCACCCCTTGTTAACTTGGGCTTTGTGAGGCAAAAGATCTGCGTTTTATAGCGGTGAATAGATATCTGACTGGATTAAGCTCAAAATAAATTTTAAAAAAGCTCTTTCCACAATAGTTTTTCATGCAAGCTCACCACAACACTACTGAAGTAGTAGCCCTGTTGGTTTTGGGGATGTTTGGGAACTCCCAACATACTCACAACTCAATAAAACTCACAGAGCACCTAACCAAGTGCTCTGTGAGTTTTATTTTTGTATGTAGGTTCTTGGTCTGAAAAAGAAACAGTGATTTAAAAGATCAAAAAAGTATTAATTAAAATCTCTCAATATCCTTTCAAAGGTTTTTGGCAAATGGCTCAATTATTCATACAGCATCACATAACACATAATTATCATGCAGCATTATACTGTAGTGATGTACATGTGTTACCAGAATACAGTGAGCAAATCATTGGTTCCTCTAAAATGATGTTCAGTTTGCATTCTGATCACACACATATGGCTTATAGTGAAAACACAAGCCTTGTGATGATATTATATATATATATCTTATATATATTTTTAATATTTCAGAAGTCACAGAATTCATTTTTCCTGTATATACTCTCCTTAGATTGAGTCAGAGACATCCAACAGTGAGAATGACCTGAATGATGCCATGGACCGCCTGGGAACACTGGGACAGCAGATCAATGCCCTGAAGACCAAACGTGCCAACAACAGCATGGCAGCGGCCCGAGCCGAAGAGACAGCCACCATGGCACGAGACAAGGCAAACGAGGCCAAGCAGGTGTGTGTCTGTGTGTGTGTTTGTGTGCGCCTCATTACAAGCATATACAGCTGATATAGAAATAAACCTTCCTTTTGTCTCGATGCCCAGATTTTAGATGGCCAACTGACAGATAAATACCATGAAGTGCAGCAGCGGGTTGACACCAAGGCCAAGGCTGTGCAGGATGCCAAGAAGAGGGCTGAGAGCCTCAGAGATGAAGCAAAGGAACTACTGAGAGATGCCCAGAACAAGCTGCAGAGACTCGCAGGTACTTTGTAACATCTGTGTGTTTCTGTGTTTGTGTGTCTATGATGAGAGATACAGAGGCTTAAAGTGTGTTTTATGTGTTTGTAGGAAGGACACATTTTTTTCATTTAAGAAAAGCTGTTGTAGCATTGTGTACAGTACAAAGAATCTGAATCTGTTACAGAGTTATACAATTATATTTAGCTATTCACACTGGATGAAAATTTTTAAATGCAGGTTAAAATTAAAAAATGAGAGCCAGTGACAATCAACTGCTGGAACCTCAAGCTATAGTTTCAATTCCAGACCACTTACTTTTACTTAACTTTACTTATATTGCACCGTTCACAGAGCGTTATGCCATTCAAAGCACCTCAAAGGTGACTAATGACTTGTGGGGACTGATGCATGAAAAAAAGAAATCATAAAAGCAAAATAATAGATTAGACCATAAAAGTACAATTGATAAAAGGCAACAAACACAATACTGTAAGATAACTGTCCTGGCTGGGGCAAGATCATAAAATGCCTCAATAAATCAACACTCAACATCAACTGTAAAAAGTCTTTTCACCATCTGGCCAGACAGACAACTTGGAGGTATAATGAGCTGTGATGTGAGATAAAAAGTTTGTATTGTGTCTGTGTTGTATAGAGAGTGGTGGTTGTACTGAAGTTCAGCTGATAAAAGGCAGATTTTCAGACATACGCCTTACAGTGATGAAAAGACCCACTATCCGTGTCTAGTCTTTATGCTATGTTAACAGCTGCTGTGATAGGAAAGTGTTCAAGATCTTCTCATCTAAGAAGAAAGAAAAGAAAGAAAGAAAGAAAATAATGTTGAATTATGTGTCATGGTTGACCATTTGACTGTGGATGGAGACAGAGAGACAGAATTTTTGATCAGTTTTATCCTTGATGAATTAAAATGACTGAAGAGAATCAATAGTGTCTATGTTATAAAGAGAAACCGACACATTAAGTGTTTGGCCAGTATAGTCATACAAAGAGATGTCGTGCCTTCTTCTGAGCTCATAGAACAAAAGTAGTGGGCCTAAAATTGTTCCTTGAAGAACCTGATCTGATTTTAGTGTTTTGAGTTTTTCTCTACTCCTCCATGTGTTCCCTTTGGTCTGGTTAAGAGACAGTGATGATCAACTGGATCAATATCAAGTGGAATAAATCAAGGAAGACTTAAACTGGCACAACATGTATGGCTGTGAATGTATGGCTCTGTAACCATTCCTGAAATTCCCTGTTGTCACAGAGCTAGAAAAAAACTATGAGGAGAACCAGAGGAGGTTGGAGGGGAAAGCTCGTCAGCTAGATGGCCTGGAGGACAGAATGCGAGCCATCCTCAATGACATCAACAAACAGATTCAGATCTACAACACGTGCCAGTAACTCACTTCTGCATGTCGTATGGAAATGGGTCCATCGTCATGTTATTCTGCCATTTCCTTCAGATACAGGAAACTGCCAACAGACTTTGAAGAAATAAAAAAGAGAAGAAAGCTGGGGTAGTTATTTATGATACTGTGAGTGAATTTTCATATTTTTTTGTCCAAACTGTCTTGTAAGTATTTAAAAACCAGTGGTGTATTGAAATACATGAACATACCCATCACTGAGTATCTGCTCTCATATATTTTAGTTGCATTTTAATATGTGCACATTATTCTTGCTTTTTTTTTAATAATCTGAAATGTATCAGTGTTTAAATTTGTATTTTGAATTTGAAAAATGACAATTAAGCTTTAGGAAAGTGATATAAACATTTAGGTGAAAATAACGATTTACAAAGAAGCTGTGGTTTAAAAGTCTTTTAAAAGGGTGACAGCTGCAACAGCAGGTCATTACGATTTTCTCCAGTTTTTCTATCAACTCTGTTACTACTGATACATACATCTGAGCTGTGCTCATATTTCAATCATCATTCGACATTAAATCAGAGTGAAAATCTGTTCAAATTCAATGTTGGTATAAAAAGCTTACATTTTTTTATTGTCAAATAAGCCACAAAACAGAGAAAAGTGTATCTACACTGGAGTCTAGTGCCTCTGTAGGTTAATGGACATGGCTTTTCAGTAAGGATGAACAAACAAAGTCAGTGTATTTACATTTAGGATAAAAATTTCACCCACTTTAGTGCTAGAAATCATTCTTCACATTTGCCTTTAAAGAAATAACAGTAGACAAATGGTTTGATATGACCACGTTATGTGAGAATTAAATCAATGTTTGTAAGAGATATAACCCTGCCCACAACCCACCTGTGCCTGCTGTAGCAGGATGACTGTGCACTGATACTATAGTACTAACATAGAGAGAGTCTGTATGAACCATCTCTACAGCCGTCAGGTAGACCTGATGAAACAAGCTCAATGAGAAGACTCATACCTCGTTCAAAATGGAGCTGAAGCCAGGACATGATTTCTAAGCTTCACAAACAGATTGAAGATACAGGGACAACAGCTACCCTGGCCTCGCCAATCCACTGTCCAAGAAATCTGCCTACCAACACCTGTAAACCTCACTCATGAACACATCAACCAGCAGAGACTAGCAAGTCACTGTTCCTGCCCCGGAAATACACAAACTATTGAGTGTTTTGATCATCAAATATACTGTGATGGAATATTTACAAGCTGCAGTAATTGCTTCTTCACTGACATGACATAGTATTCTACAGTGTGTACAGTGTTTAAATGTGCCTTATACTGTGCCAGTATCACAGACATTTACTCATGTAGTGTTTGCATGACAATGTGTGTTTTAGGAAACATAACGAAACATTTCCTCCAGCCTGCCTGTCAGCCAGCGGCCTCGTGACTTTGACCAATTTAACCAACTGCCAAAGCAAAAAAAATACCAAAAGAGGCTTGTGTAAAGTTTTACAATGTACAGTTTTGTGAATAAAGCTTAAACAGCTTAACATTTCTCTAGGTTGAGGAAACGTCTTTGAGCGTCATCATCAGATCACACACTCTGATCATATGAAAGGTCTGTCCCATTTTCTGACCTCCCTGGTCCCTGTCGTCTGGCCTGAATGTGTGTGTGTGTCTGCGCGTTAATTGAAATATAACTGAAATTGCAATATGCCCAAGTGCAAATTCCAGTTTGCAGGAGCTGTCATTTTTTGACAAAGGCAAAATGTATCATGTTTGTTTGTTAGCGTTACACCCCAGCCTACACCACACCCATAATCATATAATCATCATCCATCCATCCATTATCTATACCACATATCTGTCAAGGTCACGTGGGGCTGGAACAACCCCAGCTGACACTGGGCGAGGGCTGGGTTCACCCTTGGTCATTTTAAATCTTTTTTCAGTGAAAATAAAATGCAAAAATTATTCCAACTGGAACCCCATTTTGCAATATCTGTCAAAATAATTTATATTGATTTTTATTTGCATATCATGCAGCACGAGTGTGTGTTCACCCTGCGGGGTCTGCAGGTCTATAAGATGTCCCATGGCCCATTTCTATTTTTGTGCCTTACGGGTGCAAGACCTTGATGTGCCCTTTGGCAAAGTCTGCATCTCTGCAGCTGTCTGTTACCCAAAGATTCAGACTGCAAATACACAGATCAGAAGCACTTGACTTGTAATAGTCTCATCTGTTTTCATTTCTCTGCACATTCACTGGAAAATACTACTCCAAATGATGGACTTATTTTTTACTCCTGGTATAACGTAGTAAACACTAATGAACCCAGGTTATGACCTTGTATACATTTTTTTTTTGTTTTGTTTTGTTATTTTCTGGTAATAAGTAATCAGTGTTGTGATTATTTCTCAGGATGTTCTTTCTGTGTAGACATGCTCTGGCAGCATGACTACAAGTCTGCATCACTGTCAACATCCTGTTAGTTAAGGAATCACACACTGTTCAGGGTGTCATATGGGACGAGGCCCCTGTCTAATAATAGTAGGGGCTTTGATGAATTATGGCCACGGCTCTAGCAGCAGCAGCCCCCCCCCCCCCTCAGATGGGTCTGGGATGACTATGGATGATCTGGGATGCTCCACAGTTGAAGCAGACATTCAGGGGTACTGTGTGTGTCTTTGTGCTAAATTAAATTAACATTGGTTTATTTATAAATGTGCACCAAATAGGCATATATTAACCACATGTGAATAGCTGCACACAAATAACCAGGGGCCTTTAAGGGCCATGGAAGCTCTGGGGCCCCAGAGAATTTTTCTCTAGTTTATAATCTGGGTTTGTTTACAAGAATATAGCAAAGGTCAGATACAGTCTTACATGTTTGCAAACTAAATTGTTTGTTTCAGCCTGATTTTAATGTACTGAATAAACTGAAACGATGTGTATATGTGTGTGTGTATAAGGGAGAGAGAGGTAAAAGAAGAGCGACTGATCACGTGAATGCGCAAGCCAGGAAGTGGTCGATGCGCGCACTCATTTCAGGTTTGGCCGGACAGTGGAGTATTTTGTTGAAGTAGGATTCACCCCGCACGGGCCGAATGACAGCAACAGACAGAGCAGTTCTCTAGTTGGGTTTTTTTTTTGTTGTTGTTGTTGTTTGTTTGTTGCAATTTCTGAATTAAGTAGTTTAAAGTTTCCAGAAATGGGTCCCGGATAAAGGAAAGGAATATTCCAGAAACACCGTGGACTACGGGGTTTCGAGTGCGGGAAGGAGCACAGCGGCCCGCGGCCGTGAAGGAGCTTAGCAGCCGGTAGTAGCAGAAGGAGTCGCCGGCCATTGTGTGTCAGGAACGGAATTCTCACCATACCGAAGCCCCGTAAGTCTCCCGTCTTAATGTCAGTATTAATTGGACTTTTTAATCTCAGGCGGGCGGCAGGTGTCAGGGGGTGTCATGTTTTGGTGTGTGTTTAAAATGGGTAACCATATCAACCGTTTCTTGTCAGCTAGCGTTAGCCTGTTTGCGGCTAATGACGTTAGGCGTTCGGAGATTGAGGAGCGTTTGATTGTGTGACCTGCTCTGCGCTGTGCTGGGAGATACGGGTAGGAGACGTTGTGTAGTGATCATACTGATACTGTTTAGCCTTAAAACGCCCATTGGCCAGATGGAGGTTACATGTGGCTGGTTATTTCCAGTCATTTAAGAAAATACATTTGAAATAGCTACAGTTTTGTGATCTATACCCGTAAACACCGTCCATGAATTGTATTGGTCCACGCTCCCCAATGTGTGACAAGTACATTATAAAAGTAACCTGTCAATGTTAATGGCCGGATGGTATGTGTTTATTTCAGTAAATAGGCTTAACAAAACATAAGCTTGGGAATATAACGTCGTTTTGGCACCATCGACATCACCGCGTGTAGTTCACAGATATATGACAGCCCCCAACACATGTCTTAAAATAAACGAACCCCTCTGGCGGCTGGCTAACTTACCCGTTACCAAGCTAACAACTCTGGGCACGGGAAGCTGCATTGTTAAGCTTGCTAGTCAGCTTAGTGAACACAAGCGGTGTGTTCAGTGAACGTGCTGTGTTGAACGCCGAATAAAATGGCTGATTTAGCTGCTGTCCTTTGTTTGTCATTTGACTGTCCAAGCTAGCAGCTCGGTGTTGCTATGCTAAGGAAACGAGGCAAGGCTCAACGTTCGGCTAACGTTATATGCAGCCATATGCCTTCTGTTGCGAGACATGTCCAAGTATCGTTCAGCATTGATGTTTAAACACTGCTTCGAGTTCATTTTGAGTAGTGGGCCACTCTCCTTCCCTGTATGTGTGCGCCTGCATTTGTAGGTTCCAAACATGGCACAGACAGGTTATCATTATTACCTGGGTTTCTTAACGTTACACTGTGTTAGACCCTGAACACAACGCGCATACTGATGCCAAACAATACTGAAGATCTAGTCACGATTACTAAGTGACTCTCTGCCTTCTGCCTTAGATCCCCATCCCTCACTAGCCTTCCTGATTCTGTTCTGGGAGAGTTCAGACCAGTATCATCGCCAAGATAGCCGGGCCAGGCAGGAAGAGGCACACCTCAGATCCAGACCCCAGCAGCGGCAGTGATTCCGGCGACGGGCGGCCTGTCAGCGCCAAGTGCCTGAAGATGGCCAGTAGCGGTGGTAGCGAGACAGTGGGACGTCGCGGTGGGGCTCAGCAGAGAGGAGGCAGCGGCAGGGACAGCAGCTCGGACCTGTCCTCCAGCACCAGCAAGAAGAAGCAGAAGGACAGGGCCAATCAGGAGAGCAGAGAGGCCAAGAGAGCAGCGGCAGCCGCTGCAGCAGCAGAGGGGGTGATTGCAGAAGTCAAGAAAGGTAAGAAGGACTAAACATGTGCAACACTAAAACATTTATTATTGATTCAATTGAGATTATGTTTCAGGTTAAAACGTTCCTAAAAAAAATTGGAATAACACATTATTACTACACTACAATTTATTTATTGTGGTGTCAACCAAGTTATCAACCTAAATGTACTTCATGCTAATATAGAAAGTTCAGTGTATAGACCTAATTGACAATTGTATCACATCTTTAGATGAGAAACTGAATGTATTTTGTTGTGCACTTAGAAGTGTCCAGGAAGAAACCCATCATTATACCAAGGGTTTCCTCTGTAGTTTTCTTGTAAACAAGGTCATATTTATAGTCACTGTTTTTCACCAAAATGTACTTAAGGTCTAGCAAACATACTGAATGCACATCCCTCCACATAACAAGTTTAAATGCAGATGTTTGAACATTTAAAATGTACATTGTTTACATCCACGTGTGTTGGTGTGCAGTCTTTCCCATCATCTTCCAATGGTCAGTGAGCAGATTATTGTGATAAGTGTGACAACAGGATAATTGTTGCGTGTGCATGTGTGTCCTGCTATGCGTGTATGACACAAAGTGGTGAAGCTATTGTCATGCCAGTGTCATGGTACAGATTCATGCTGATTGACAAAGCAAACATGAATGTAAACAAATCACCATTTAAAAGAATTGTCATTGTAAATGTTTGTGAGGAAAAAAGAATTGGTAACATAATACAGCATATTTGTTAGATCTCAAGAGTGCACTGTGTTTTAGTGAGACACACTTTTCTTTGTTTACAGGAAAACTTTTTATGTCCCTGTAATGAACAGCAACTGCTAATATTTGTTATCAACTTGCACAATAACAGGATTTACTGATGTAAGATACCATGTGATATTTGCATAGTACTGTTGCGTTAGTTTTGTGTTTATATTGTACAGGTGCAGTTTTTTTAATAGTTATGCTAATGATGCTACAAGTATAAATATAAGGGCTGTAATTTGGCATCACTATCAGGGAAACACATTTAGAGACTGCAGTTATGGGTGTGTTGCAGCTGCACAGTTCTGACCACAATTCTTTTGTCATTAATTCATTCTGTTGTTACACAGTTATGACATGAAGTATTCAACATGAGACACTTAAACATAAAACTCCTTTCACTTCAGTTATTCAGGAGTTACTCTAATCTGCAAATAGCACAAAAGTCATGTGTGATCAGTAATCTGTAATAAAAACAACACACAGCCTTGTTGGTTAGTTCCAGCTGGGTTCCTTTGATGCCTGAAAGCTTTTTTGTATGAGCGGATTACCTTGTACATACTGTACTTCATTTATGTGGGATGTGTCTCATCAAAAAGCTTTTTTTTTTTTTTTTTTTTTAAATTGTGTATGTGTGGATGTGGAGCTTTTCTCTCTTATTAAAGTGCTTGTGGCTGAATGTGCATATTATTGTAGGAGGGGGAGGAGAGTTGCCATTCAGAGGTGGACATCTTTCACACACTTGTGTTTAGACATTAAGAACATATCAGCGTTTCTCGATTCCAACATCTACCTCTAGTGGTAAAACTTGGTAAACCCTCATCTCAGTTTTTAGAGATGGAGCAAGAAATTATCTTCAAATCTTGCATCACCTATAAAGTATTTATTATGGGTATTAAGGTATTCTGCACAATGCTAATGTTCATCTCTGGAGACAGAAATGCTGATGAAAGGCATATCATATTTCCCATTAGCCATTGGCCAGACAGCCTGGTCATTCACATAACCATCACACACCAGTCTAAAGTTGGCCAAGGTGCAAAGAAAAGATGCAAACCTTGGTTGGTTTCCTTTCATTTTATATTTGCTGCCACTGAACTGGTTTATTAAATGCTGAGTATCTGTCAAAACTGAGTGAGACTGTAAGGTATTCACACAGTGTCTGACCTATGAGTCCATGTGGCATAAGATGAGGAATTTGACTTTTGTGTAGAAAGTAAGTTGTCTAACACTTTGGGCATGTCTGAGTGCATGGAAACAAACTAATGTTTTTTGTTTTGTTTTTTTTATTTGTTTCAGGTGGCCATTTCAATATTTCTACATCAGAGCTCAAAGTGGAGATTTAATGCTAGACAGGTGACAAATTAAATGAAAAATCTGTTTCTACACAGGTTTGCTGCTTAGTACAATTAAGCTATTAACATAATCATGGTCTGTGGCATGTATGAAAATGCTGAGTCAGCCCAGTTGATTTTGTATCAACATGTACAGCACAAGGTAAAAATGATGATGAGGAAAAGCTTCAGTCACACAGACTGGTCAACTGGCTGCTTTTGGTAGGAACAGTGACTAATGTGACATCTGTACTTAAATCTGAGAAACATGTTAGTAAATGATATACAGGTATTGTGGTTGACAGTGCATGATTTGATGATCATAAAGCTCTCATTAGTGAGATATGCAAGGAAAAACAGTAGCGTAACTCCTCAGGTGCCTCAGAACGTCAATGCAGGGCCTCGTCAGACAGAACAGTCCATGGACAGTTACAAAAAGAGGGATGTTATAGTTGGGCTGCAGTGCAAAACCCCTCATTACAAAGATGAAAGCAGATTTCAGTGGTGTGGAAAAAAACAAACAAAAAAAAACAAAAAACAGAAGCACTGATCTGTAGAGGTGTGGGGAAAAAAAATGATAGGCGATCTGGTCAGATGAGTCATTCTTCACCATATTCTCAACAAGTGGGCAAGAGAACATTACAGGCCTTTAAAGCTTGACCCTTACAGTGAGGGGATCCAGTGGCTCTGTCATGCTGGGGAGGGTGGTTTGGGTCCATTTGCTCACTTAGTTGAAAGGGTCACACAGTTGTTCTCAGTGATCATCTCTATTCTCTGAAACATTTATATCCTGATGGGAGTGGTCTCCTTGGCCCCATCACCAGATCTCAACCCAATGGTGGGGAAACGCCAAATGAGAGAATAACCCATGGACAAGTGGTCTTCATCCCTCCAGTAGAGTTCAACAACTTGTAGAATCTGTGCCAAGTAGCAGTGAAGCTAGAACAATAAGAAGCATAATGATTAATTTCCCTTTAATATGTCACCCACCTATTGATATTATTTTGAAGACAATACACACATATAAGGTCAAACAAGACCCCATCTGTTTTTCCAAGTCCCCCTTCCTCAATCTTGGAAATGAGAAAGTGGACCTTATGGCATAGTGTCATTAGTATAAGATCTATTGATGACAAATTAAAAGAGACTGCTTTATCAGTGACTGTATGCCTGATACTACACTTCATAATTGACCATTGTCAATACTGACACTGGGTCCTGCTGGATTTGGTCTTTGTTGTCTTTGCTGCCTTGCGTGACTAGCCTTTGCTGTCCTTGCTGAATATCACCAGAGGGCAAATAATGATGAGCTGCACTACATGAGAACTACGCTGTGTTTCACTGACTGTCATGTAACTTTACTGGATACACCTTCATTTATTGATACTTTACTTTGTTTGGGTGTGTATCTCTGCAAAGCTCATTCTGTTTTGAACTTTGTATGGTGTCCCACTGCACAGTGTATTTATGTTGCTGGTTGTCTGCTGATGTGCTGTAATTCTCAGAATCCTAATCTGGGAAGTTTTGGTTTGTTAAGGTCATGGGAACACCCTGCTCTGTCACTACCTGTCACTGCTAACGCTGTCAGTACAACTGTACATGGTGTAAAACCATGTCTCACCAGTTGCTTTATTATACTATCAGAAACACTCTTGTCCATTGTATGCAAATGTCAGAAAGCTCAAGGGAATGAGAAATGGTTGCCATTGCCAGCACAGTGAACATGTTTTATTACATTTGTTAGATTTGACACTTGTTGCAAACTCATTCACTGTGTGGGCTCTTAACAGGTTTGGGTACATTTGAAGTGTTATTGAAGAGGCTAGTTAATGACCAAAGCTAATGTGATAATCTTCAGACCCACTAATAGTGTTAAGAAGCTGTTAATAATTGCCCATATTCTAACGAGGCAATCATTTGACTTGGCAGTATACCAGACTGTACACAGCCTCCTGCCACAGTAGGTCCAGACTGACTCTTCCCACAGATGTCATATAAAACTATTGAAAACTAAACTGACTACATTTATGACCAAAGTAAATCTGAGACACTCCATATGTTCTTAATGGAGAACTAAACATCTGTAATTTAACCTCAACATAGATGGGTACATTAGGTGTTCTTTGCAATAATTTAATTTAATAACTCAATCATTTTACTTGAATTCAATTTTACACACATTATTGATTTTTGCAGATAGAAATCGCAAGTCCAATGTTTTAATTTTTCTTACGGCAGTGACCGACTTTCTGTCTTAAATCTATGTAAGTTAGTATTTCATTGTGTTAATAATGTGTTTATGTCTTGATTGTCACTCTCTTGTTGTACCCAGACATGAGGGTACACTGTGGCTCCACTGGAAATACAACTGCCACCGGCTGGAGGGGATTGGGTGTTGCTTGTGACCTTTTTTAGAGCGATTAAGTTAGAGAGAGGGGGGGGGAGCGCGAGAGAGAGAGAGAGAGAGAGAAGGAAAGTTGAGGCTCCGTAGTTGTTGTTGTTGAAGACTGTGATTCACATGAAACTTCTTTGCCAGCAGGGTGTGTGTTGCTCACTCTGCTGTTTTTTTTTTTTCTTTTCTTTTTTTTTTTTTTGCGTGATCATTAATTTTTACTTTTCACAACTTTGAGGTCACCATGAAAAATGGTACATTTATTTTTCCTGTCAGTTTGCATTCTTGATTGTGTAAAAAGTGAGAGTGGGGCTCGGTGGCATGTTTGTTTTTTGCACGTCATTTGCTTCTGTTGCATTTGTTTATTTGGCCTTGAGTCTGTATGGCACACTAATTTTAGATTTCCCTTCTGTGATTGCTGAGTTGACTGCACTGTCTGCTTTACTCTGCCTGTGTGCACTGGGCTGACCCACATGAGTGCAATGGTATGGCCTATGTGAGCAGGTGCATTTCAGTGTGTGTGCGTTCTCTTAGGGTAGCAGAGGTACAGTATGTACCATTGGCCTCACCTAGAAGCTGATTTTTGCCTGACTTTCTCTAATTCTGTATTGCCAGATGAGATTCTCTTATTTGAGCTTTAAAGTGTTTCTGCAGTGTCCTGTGACTTTAACATGTGAATGTTTTTGGTCATAGTGCAAAGTGAGTTGTGTATTATTCAAGCTTGTTTCACATAGATGTGACTGTGTGTTTCCAGATGTGTTTGTGGACTGGAAGCAGAATGTGAATGAAGTGACGGTGAGACTGCGCTGTGGGGAGGGAGTTCAGAGGATAGAGGACATCAGCACAACCTTCACTGACACACACTGCCATGTGTGCTTTCCAGGTGAGTCACAGGAAAGCATGCAAAAACAACAGAAAACACAGCAGTGAAGCATAAATAATAAATTGACTGAATGTTAACATAATATCAGAAGGGGGGTCGCCCCAGCTGGTTGGGCTGGTGCTCCCCTGCCTGCCCCCACCCCACATACATAAATACAATTGTTATAATCTGGATTATCATTGCCATCTAATATTACATTACTATTGTATTATATCATATTATCACTTATTATGAACCCATCTGTGTATATACACGTGCATTATGTGCCTAGACGACATTCTGCTATTTTCATCATTGTTGTTAACCTCTATTATCTATTTTATATTATACTTTATTAAAACACACACACTGATATCTCTCCTTAAATACATTTTTTTTGTTTTGTTTATGATGTTTATGGTCTTAAAGTCATGTCCTCTGTTATTTTCTGTTTGTCACCTTTTCTCACCAATAAAAAAAACAACAAAAGATGGGTTAAGGCCTTGTTGAACTTTAAACATATTGTTTGTATGTTACCCACACATGTTTTAATTTCAACTTATCTTTGTCTGACATGTATAGCTTATCTTTGCTGCAGGTTTATCATGGTCCAGCATGCATGTTTTCATGTTTCAGATGGACGGCAGTGGAGCTGCCAGCTGCAGGAAGAAATTGAGGCCTCGTGTAGCAGAGTCCAGTACAAGGAAAAGGGAGGTTTCCTGCACGTCATCATGCATAAGAAGATTCCCTTTCACATCTGGCCATCGCTTAAGGTGGGTCACATAAGAGGATGACTTTATTTTTTTCATTGTGTGAATACATTTGTGTCTTGTTTTTATCTAGACTAATGAATGTTCATGATATTTAATTATTTTGTGCTGATAAAATTTTGATGTAAAAATGACATTTATACTGTAAATAGGATTGGCAGCCTTTGGTCAAATGGTAAACTGGCTCTGCTGTTTGTGTTGCTTTAGTCAAACAAGAAGGAGAAGGAGAAGGCAGCGCCCACAGAGGCCAAAAGTGACAAGGAGCTGGAGATGAAGCCTGTTGTCTTGGAGTCTTCAGAGAAACCTAAACCACTTCATCCTCAGGCTCCATCCTCTCCTGGACACAGTGAGTCAAGACGCAGCACCGGCAAAGCTGAGCGAGGTGTCAAGCGCTGTCTGAAAAACAAACCAGCGTGTGATAAAACCACTACAGACTCTGTAGGGGTGAAAGGTGGAGCTGACGAAGGCTCAGCCACCACCAGCAAGCCTGTTACCACCACCAAAGGTGAGCAGCAGCCTCAGGAACCCAGTGCCAAGCGCACCATCATACGGCCGCCCAAGGCCACTAAGGAGGCAACATCAGCTGCTGACACACACACTGTCAAGTCTAATGGTAAAACTCCACACACACACCTGCCCGCTGGTCGGAGCCCACAGGCACAACGCAGGGATGGAGACATTAGAGCAGAGAGACTAGGCAGCGGTCAGGAACAGAAACCTGAAGTTGCTGCCACTGCTGCCAGCCATACCAACAAAACTCAGGTAAACTCATGTTAAAATGCTTTGCAGTTATGATTTATATATTATATTAAGTTCTTGCTTAATTGTTGTTTCATATATATATATATATATATATATATATATATATATATATAGATACACACACACACACACATCATTTAATACTATAGCATCATATTATATTAACTTCATAAATATGGGCTTAACTGGTCAAGTTTTACTTAAAAGTAGACCTTTCTCAGA
>CM076651.1:24680800-24811072 GCA_038496675.1 Rachycentron canadum
GTGTATAAGAGACTATATATATATATATATATAGATACACACACACACACACATCATTTAATACTATAGCATCATATTATATTAACTTCATAAATATGGGCTTAACTGGTCAAGTTTTACTTAAAAGTAGACCTTTCTCAGACTAACTGGTTTGAACCCTGTGAGAATTTCAAACAATAAGCGACTGCATTGCTTTATTTGTTCATATAGAAATAATAATTTGTTTATATAACATTGTTTTAAACGATATAGTCCACAACTGCAGGACTGGAGTTGAGTTTATATAAATAAATATATATATAATATTTGGATAATTCCAAATAATTACTTCAAATCATTCAACACTGAATTTATAAAGTTCCAGGCAATAACATCATCTGGTCTTTCTGGCCCCTCCTTTTTCAAGTTTCCCTAGAGCTTTGAAGAGATGTGCCATTTAATGAAACATTATTACAAACGCCCCACCTATGGACTGCCTCTGCAGACAGGCTCAATGTCCATGTTGGTGGTGAGCTGTCCTGCAGTATGCTCACACAGCTTACCTGATCCAGAGGAGTGGACCAGACATGAGATGTGTGTGTCTGTGCTTTGCCTGTTGTGTGTAGCGTAGTGAGGTGTCATCACATCCTCTATCAGAAAAGGCCACCGTGCAGGTGTTTGAACTCTCTTTTTCTTCTTGCTAACTGCAGAGGAGAGGGGGAGTATGAGAAACCTCTGAACCTTTAACATCTTAGGGAATAAAAATTATTCTCTTGGGAGTTAAATTAAATTTCTCTCTTTGATTCAGGTGGCAGAGGAACAAAACCAGTCCTCAGACAGATCTGGAGCATCAGCACCTGGCGATGAAAGCCAACCAGCAACTCCCATCAGCACCGGTGACTGCCTCAAACCTGTTGACCTCAACAATGAAATGGACTCTGCTTCTCCTGCAAGGCCAGGAGACAGAACAGACTCAGAGCCAGAGAAAAAGCCTGTTGAGCAGGAATCGGAGCAGGATACTCTGATCTGCCAGCAGCTTGGATCAAAAGAGACAGTACCAGCACCAACTCATGGCACGGCTGCTAGACGAGGCCTGTTGCCCGGTGTAGCCCAGAGGCAGGCCAGCTGTGACGAAGAAGAAAAGCGGGACCAGTCAAAGGAGGAGCCTTCTCTGGAAATTAAGCAGCAGGAAGGTGAGTTTAACATACACATTTTGTGCTCATCAACACAAATAGTGTGGGGTTTTAAACCAACAGCTGTGTTAAAATACCCTTAAATGCATTTCCGTGGAGAAGGAAAACAAGGCTACATACCAATATTTATCACCCTCTAAACTTTTGAAGGTAAATGTTTGTTTGGTAAAAGTCCAACAAAAATCATAATGTCTTTTTTCAGTGAAAATGCAAATCTATCATCTCGCTGGAATCACAATATTTGCCAAAATAATCACAAAATATATTTTTCCAAACTGTGCAGGCCTATATGATTATCTGTAACTTCCCAACTTCCCACAGTCCCAGAGCCGATGGTCAACCTACAGTTTGTGAAGAACGATTCGTATGAGAAGGGCACGGACTTGATGGTGGTTAATGTTTACATGAAGGGGATCTGCAGGGACACAGCCAGGGTCATCTTCAGGGAACAGGACTTCACCCTCATCTTCCAGACGAGGTAGTCAATGTGTATGTGCTACATATAAAGTGTGGTTTATCCTGTTTATCCTAGTGGATAATGGAGATCTTTCTGTGTCGTCCTTTTACAGCGATACTAACTTTCTGAGGCTTCATTCAGACTGTGGACCAAACACAGTCTTCAAGTGGCAAGTTAAACTCAGGTAAAGTTGTTTTGTTTTGATTGATGATTTTCAATTCAATTACATTCAATTTAAAAACTAAATATTGAATTGAGCACTTGCAGATAGCAGAGATTGCATGTTCTCCTGCAAAGTTGTGTGGCTGAAGTTTGCTGAATTGATTAGTTTCAAGAAAGCAAGTCATCATTTCTTTGTATAACCAGCAAATTGGAGCAGTTATTTGGGCCGACTCCAGAGCTGCACCAGATCAAACAAATAAAATAAATAAGGTAGTACCTGACACATACTGATGGCTGAAAGTCAGGTTTGACTTGGGATCACAGTTCAGTGTACCAATTGTTTTTAATTCTTTCTTTTATTATTTATATTTATTGCTTACATGACTCAAATGTTTGTAGTGTAGAAGAGATAAAGATTATTTTGAGAGATTTATTCTGTTTTATATTTATGAACTCATTGAAGCCATTAATTAAAGGACCAGTTGATAAAGCTGACTCCACTGGCAGAAATTGAATTTATTATTCATTATGTTTTCATTAGTGCATAATCACCTAACAATTAACAGCATAGATGTGTTTGTCAGCTTAGAATGAGGTCCTTAAATCTATGTAGAGAGCAGGTACTCTTCCATGCAGCCCGCCATGTTGCATCGCAAGTTTTCTACAATATCCCAGAACAGACAAAACAAACACTGGCTGAAGGGAGGGACTTTTGCATTTTTCCATTAGCTCAAGGCCACTGTGGGTTTTTGAAAATGAAGGGTAAGGGGATGGGTCCTGAGTACTAGATGCCACTAAATCTTTTACACTGGTCATTAAAGCACTGGTTGCTTTTCAAATCCCAAACACTGTCAAGATCAGATCTAGATCATTCCCATTATATAAGTTAATCAAGGTAGCTGACGTCCTCTGTGTCACAATTGAAATGTTTAAAATGTGTTAAAATAATGAATATATTTATATTTCAGTGGATGAAACACTGATCATAGGTTGGTGGTGAGTGAGTCAACTCACTGCCCTTTGTCTTTTAATCTGACCTGTCTGCTTTCCTCCCATGGTGCTTCAGGAACCTGATCCAGCCTGAGCAGTGTAGCTACTCCTTCACGCCATCCCGCCTGGACATCACCCTGAAGAAGAGACATAGCCAGCGCTGGGGGGGTCTGGAGGCCCCTGCCACACAAGGTCTGCTGTTTTAGTGTTTGCTTTAGGAAGTGCATTTTATTATTGAAAGAGTAAGTTTGACATCATGGTTCTCCCACACAAAGAGGAGACATGTCTGACCATGTGTTTGCATGAGAAGGTGTCCTGAGTGCTCCTCACGTGTGTGCATGTTCGCTGTATGTGTGCTCTTCAGTTGGCTCTCAATGACAGGAATTTGAACTCTGTAACTTAGCCAGTAAGTAGATCTGAGTGCCAGTCTGATCTGCCAGACCTGTGTGGGCTGCAGACTGGGTGGCCCCATATTTAGTGTCCCTGAAGAACTAAGAAGTGGTTGAAAGTGGGAAAAGAGAGTTAATTTTACAGGTCCAAAAGTATTCAGTTGATACACAGATTCTAGAGTAAACCTGTTTTAAAAAAATAAAATAAAATTTAAAAAAAATGCATGAGCGATTGCAGTAATAAACAAATACTGAATGAATATTTACTTGCGTTAAACACTTGTCCTTTAATTTAAAGGAAAGGTGATACATGACTGTCCAGTGGATTTGACCTTCATCTTCTAACCACAAGCTCCATTCTCCTTTGTTTAAGGTGCAGTGGGTGGCGCCAAGGTTGCTGTGCCCTCCAGCCCTGCCTGTATGGAGAAAAGCCAGCCAGGCAGCAGCCAGCACAGCCTCCCAGCCAAGGAGGAACCTCCGAGGGTTGGGGAGGAGAAGCCCAAGGCGCCTAAGGCATCATCCAGAGTGGAGGATGGTGGTCTGGATACTGTAGCCCCTCGTACAGTCTCTGAGCATGTTGCAATTACCAAGCCAGAGAACACAGTTACCACGGTGAGTCACAAATTAACTTCAGATGTTGTGGTGTTGATTTGTATCTTGGCCTTTTTGTTTTTGTTGGCCTGTCAACTTGTCATGATAGTTATTAATGTTACTGTTGGGATTATTGTAATGTTATTGTTCTGTCTCAGCCCAAGCCTACCTGCATGGTGCAGCCCATGACCCATGCGCCTCCTGCCAGCAATGAGCGTCATGAGGAAGAGGAGGAGAAGAAGGTGTGTCTGCCTGGTTTTACAGGATTGGTAAACCTTGGCAACACCTGCTTCATGAACAGTGTTATCCAATCCCTGTCCAACACCAGAGAACTCAGGGATTACTTCCATGGTATATTATTTATTGCACTGCTTTGTTTAAAAAAACCATTAAACTTGTACTGATGCATTTTATTGCCATTCTGATAAAATGACTTAAGCTCCTGTCAACCAAACACATTTATTCTATCTTTGATCTTGCTGCCAAAGACACAACCTTTTTATATTGCTAAGAAACACAGATGGATACTTAATACTGTTGTGATAATTATTGCCACATTATTAGTAGTTTTTTTTTGGCTGCTTCTGCTCATAGATGGTCTAGTGGCTACTGATATGGATGCAGTAATGGTGCTAAGTGGCCCCCAGGGGCAAATTTAATGAGTCAGTAAGTTTTTATTTGCACCAACCAGATACAGTTTCTGCTATTCCAGCATTTAAAAAGTAAAAGCAAAATATAGGTCACCAAGTTTTTAGACTTTGGAGTTTTTGTAAAAACATGTGGTGTGGTTGAAAGAAAATTGTTCTCCATGTATCACTGTTTGTCCATATATGTCCAAGATCTCAGTGACTGCAGTTGATGTCTGGCCATCATGTCATGCCTGTATTTTCTGTGTCCCTGTAGATCGAGCATTTGAGGCAGAAATCAACTGCAATAACCCACTGGGAACAGGAGGCAGGTTAGCTATCGGCTTTGCAGTGCTGCTCAGGGCCCTTTGGAAAGGAACACACCATGCCTTTCAACCCTCAAAACTCAAGGTATATGAGGAGCACCCTGAGATATTCTGTATATGAAATACATTCAAAATATTTCTCCTTTTCTGTAGTGGCTAAGACATTTTTTACTTTGACTGCATGGATCAAACTGTTGTAATGCTTACAGAACCTACGCTGTTTCTTCATGTTGTTTGTAACATTGCAGGCAATTGTGGCCAGTAAAGCCAGTCAGTTTACAGGCTACGCCCAGCATGATGCTCAGGAGTTCATGGCTTTCTTGCTGGACGGGCTCCACGAGGACTTGAACCGCATCCAGAATAAACCATATACAGAGACAGTTGACTCAGACGGACGTCTGGATGAAGTAAGTGCTTTTTCTAACCTGAGATTCAGAGGTTGGTACGTTTGCTGTTATTATAGTGATGTTTTTGTCAAAATTAGTTTACAGATTTTAAAGTATAATGGTTTACTCAGGATAACAATGAAGAAACCTATTAAGGCCCGATGATGGTTTGTCTTTTGGTGCAGGTGGTGGCAGAGGAGGCGTGGCAGAGGCACAAGATGAGAAATGACTCCTTTATAGTGGACCTCTTCCAAGGCCAGTTCAAGTCCAAGCTTGTTTGCCCCACATGCTCCAAGGTAAAACACAATACGTTTCCACTGCTTCTCTAACCTTGCAGTGATGACTAGGGTACCTCCTTTCACCTTCACTTCTATCTTTCTCTTTAGGTGTCGATCACCTTTGACCCCTTCCTCTACCTGCCAGTCCCACTACCCCAGAAACAAAAGGTGCTTTCAGTTTTCTACTTTGCTAAGGAACCCCATAAAAAACCCATCAAGGTAAGATCAACTAATTGGTTCCTAGTCTTTGCTTCAACAGCCATACTGACACTACAGGAATGTTGTTTTGCTTAGAGGAATACATATGATCCAGTCTCCAATGTACATTTGTGTTTCTCTGACTCCAGTTTTTGGTCAGTGTGAGCAAGGAGAACTCCAGCACTGCTGAAGTCCTTGAATCCATTTCCCGGAGTGTGAGGGTCAAACCAGAGAATCTGAGACTTGCAGAGGTAAGATGTTTAAAATATTCAAGATTTTGCACTGTGATAGAAATTTCCACGATCGTACTGATAATTAGACTTCTCTCAGGTGGGGAAGAACCGCTTCCAGCGCATGTTCCTGCCATCCCATTCCCTGGACACAGTGTCCGCCTCTGACATGTTGTTCTGCTTTGAAGTGCTCTCCAAAGACTTGGCCAAGGAGAAGGTGATTTTACTCAGAGTGCAGCAGGTAATGAAAACCAAGTCCTGATTGTTTAGTTCCATGGCATGTTCACATATATTAGTGGGTGCAGATACTGAAAGGTCTTTTTTTTGCCCTTCAGAAACTCCAGGTCCCGAATATCCCCATCTCGAAGTGCGCCGCCTGCCTGAAACCTCCGGTGTCTGAGGAAGACAAGCTGAAGCGGTGCACTCGTTGCTATCGTGTGGGCTACTGCAATCAGTGAGTTCTCCTCATGTTGTCCTCGGCCTGGCACTGTGTTTTCCAATGTACACAAAGTCATATGTCTCCATTTCACTCTTGCATTAAACCCATTAACTTTTATACATGAGCATGTTAACTCTTGTTTGTGGTCCACTTCTCAGAGTATGTCAAAGGACCCACTGGCCCAATCACAAGAGTCTGTGCCGGCCCAACATGGAGAATGTGGGACTGCCCTTCCTGGTCAGCGTGCCGGAGTCTAGACTCTCCTACACCCGCCTCACTCAGCTGCTAGAGGCTTACTCCAGGTACTGGCCTCACTTACAGTCCTTAGTACTAATCGTCAGTACAGTGTAAATTAGGCACGTGAGTGTCATGACAGCTTAGTAAGTTGCTATGACTCATCTGTATATAGATGTTGTCACTAATTCCCCTTGTTACATGTTTGAATAATTGCTTCAGTCATTTAAAATCATAACAGCAATGTTACCGGGTCAGATCTACAAATATTTTCTTCATGTTTCCAACACAACACAAGTCTGAACCGGACACTGTCAGCTAATGGTGACTTATGCACAGAGAGAGATTAAGTACAAGTCTTGTTTGCCTTATTCAGAGCACTGTAGTAAGGTCATTTTCACTCAGTTATTGTTGTGTACGCACAAAATATCAGTTTCATAAATATTTGAACACCAGTCACTTTAATTTCATGCCTAGATGTTTCTCATGTCAGTTTAATCTGCAGAACATGTACTCACTCAGAAGATACAAAAATAACCTGGTGTGACTATAATAATCAGTTTTCATTCAAACTAACTTATTGTTGAATGAATATACTTCGCATAAAGAATGTGCAACTGAATCTTTTTATTCTGATGCATTATCTGACATTAGAAAACAAACAGCATACTTCACTGTCTAACATCAAGTAGTGAAATTCAATTCAGTTTCCTTTATTTGTCCCACAGTGGGAAATGGCAGTGTGCAATGATCATCCTCAGCTGAGGCTTCAACAGCAAATGAAGTCTGTCTGTGATGCAGCCTTAGAGAGATCAGAAAATACTTTAAGATAATCGCCTTTCCCACTGCTATCTCTATTATGTTTCCATAAATGTCCTGTCTAAATAAAGGACCATCACTTTAAAGGATAGATAACCTCAGCAATATTCCCTGTCTATAATGTCTAAACACAGCTTGTGATATAGAAGCACACACTCAATCGTTTCATGTCATTTCACTTCTTTTTTAAAAAAGAAAATCTATAAACCCAATTTGCTACATGGACAGAATTGGTCACAGGGAGCTGCTTTTATGATAATCTGACACCCTGATAGTGGAAGGAAAGTCGTGTGGTGAACATTTAGAAGAAATAGATGACGTTTCATATAATAGTATGTATTTAAAGCACTCAACATGACTTCATATCAAAACTCGCAGCTCAGTGAGGAATCATTTACTTCTGAAATGTGGCGAACTTATTTTTCTCTATGTGCAGGTTTTCCGTCAACGTGTTCCAGCCTCCTTTCCAGTCAGGCAGGACATCCCCTGAAACGTCTCAGTGCCGGGTAGACCTCCCTGCAATGCCAGCCGGCTCACCTGAGCACATTGGGTCTGGGGATGAGGCCGTCGGTGGTAGCAGCGCTGTGGGGGCAGGTGATCTAGAGGTGGAGAGCCAGTCCTTGTTGCCTGAGTCCCAGGCAGAGTATGCTCAGGCCTCAGCCCTCCACTCTGTGGAGTCAGAGTCCCTCTCCTCCTCCCAGACCTCCCTCTCCCCCATGCGGACTGCAGATTCAGGATTCTCTGAGCCAGTTTCTACAACTTCCTGTTGCTCTCTGGACCCTCATGCTGAAAAAGAGACGTCCTGTGAGAAGGCAGTGCGGCCAGAAGGTGATCATACAACATACGGGTGCATCAGTGTTGTTTTGGGGTTTTTTTGTTTTGTTTTTTTTTTTAACCTTTTGCATAACCTTGTCTCTCATTCTTGCCACATTCTGCAGCTGCAGTAACAGGATACCAGCATCCAAGTGAATCAGCATCAGGTCATGCCAGTCAGTTCTACATCTCTCTGCTGGACTCTAACAATAAGGAGCAGAGGCTGGATGAGAAAGGTATGACAGAACACTCTTCAGTACTGATGTTTAGTGAACTCCACGTTTGATAAATTCCGCATCTTTATTTGTAATGTTAAGGACGGTAGTTATTGGTGCTTTTATTAGCTATAAGCTGTTTTGCTTTGCTAACTGCAGCATCATTTTTCTCCCTCCTCACCAACCCCTCTGTAGAGGACTTGCTTGTAGACCTTCCAGAAGACGTGACCCTGGAGCTGGTGTGGAAGAACAACGAGCGCCTGAAGGAGTACGTCCTGGTGAGCTCCAAGGAACTGGAGTATGAGGAGGACCCTGGCTCTCTGAGTGAGACGGCCAGAGCAGGACACTTCACCCTGGAGCAGTGCCTCAACCTCTTCACCAAGCCTGAGGTGCTGGCACCAGAGGAGGCATGGTAGGAACCTTTTTTTTGTGATTAGATAATGTAATAATACAACATTGAAACGATCAGTCTCTTTTCTTTCTGGTTTCTCACTGTCCAAATCTGGATATTTTGAGTAATTTATTGCAATATTTCCTCTTTTGCCATCTACCCAAAACTTTGGGTTGGATGATAAAGTTTTCAGTAGTCCAAAGCTGACTGATATTTACAATTACATAAAATGTGAGGCAGCAGATTTGGAGCAGTTATACCAAAGAATTGTCAGCAGGTTTGATCATAAAATGATGCAAATGCTTAAAATAATCAGAAAGAAATCAGAAATTTACAATGGAATCTCAACAAACGTGACAGCCATTACAACATTTATAACATTTGATTATCAGTGATGCTTTTGTTTTAGTTGTGAATCCGTGTGCTTTGAATTCTGTGGTCTTTCTACACATCTTGGTCTTGGTCTTTTTTTGGGGGGGAGCAAAGCAAAGTAAAACAACGGTCTGCATCTCCACATTATGTTTTTAGGTACTGTCCGAAGTGCCAGCAGCACCGCGAGGCCTCCAAGCAACTGCTGCTGTGGCGTCTGCCCAACGTTCTGATCATTCAGCTGAAACGCTTCTCTTTCAGGAGCTTCATATGGAGGGACAAGATCAACGACATGGTGGACTTCCCCGTCAGGTAAACGCACTTTTTTTTTAATTTTTTTTTTTTTTTATAGTGTTTAAAGCCTCATGCATTTGATTTACTATATTCTCTTTCTTTCCTCTAGGAATCTGGATCTAAGCAAGTTCTGTATTGGCCAGAAGGATGAGATGCAGCAGCCTCCTATCTATGACTTGTACGCAGTCATCAACCACTATGGTGGAATGATAGGAGGCCACTACACGGCCTACGCCCGCCTGCCAAGTGACAAGAACAGCCAGCGCAGTGATGTTGGTGAGCGTGCCATTGATCCTTCTCACAAGCATCATTTCTCCCTGTTACCAACCTCCTCCTCTACTCCTCTAACCGCCCTCCAATTCCTGCAGGCTGGCGTCTGTTTGATGACAGCACCGTGACAATGGTTGAGGAGAGCCAGGTGGTTACGCGCTACGCCTACGTTCTGTTCTATCGACGGCGAAACTCCCCTGTGGAGAGGCCACCACGCTTCCTCAGGCCTGTGGGAGCTGAGTCACCTACAGCTGCAGGAGCTACTGCCAGCCAGGTGAGGGCGCCACCACCACAAGATTGAGGGCCTGAGTCTGTCAAAAGGCCCCTCACACCGAAGAGCAGCAGCCAAGGTTTAGGTTTTACCCTTGCTGTCTTCTCCCTTGGCTACCCCACATCTAACACATTTATCTTTTCCTCAAAGTGAGAAGCTGATTTATTTCAATTTTCAAGATTTCACACAAAACCAAACACACACACACAAACACACACACACATCTTATCCATCACACAATATCTCTGGTGATCAAACCAAATTTACCAGGTTAATAAAAGCAACATTATGCCAGTGTATGTATGTATGCCACAGTGCACGATTAAACTGAAGGTGTAGAAAGGGTTTAAACTGGGCTCTCTCTTGCTCGCTCGCTCTCTCTCTCTGTCTATCTATCTATAGATATATATACACACACATACATACATATGTATGTGTGTGCGCACACACACACAGTTCAGCTCAAAGTGCTTAACATTTGTAGTAAAGAAAATCACAGGCTTAAAAATGGTAATGTACAAAAGGACGTTTTGTGCTTTAAAAAATGACGATTCATAAAGTAGCATTAACAAACAATGTTACTAAAAAAGATGGTATCATGTCCATTCCACAAAATCTAGATTGTCTCTTCTACCTTGAGAAATGACTCCAGCTTCTTCACCAAGAGCCATGAGTGAGTTGAGATGAAGAATATATTCGTACACAATTCCAATGTGTTCAAATGCTCCTTTCATGGAGCTGGAGCAAATTGACATATGTGTCCCCCACTGTTGAGGAATTAGCCATGTTTGGCAGGTGCTAAAGAAGCCAGAGTGATAAGTGCCTCTGAGAGAAAGAGCCTCTTTTCAATTGGGCTTGATGCGAGCTCCTGCTCCAAGATGCTTAATAACTCCAACCCAGTGGGTTGATAATGAAGAGATCCATCACTGAAATGTTGTTAATCTCAGTTCAACAAAGCTCAGCTGTCAGGCAGCATTAGCATCTCGTGACATTTAGGTTTTCAGTGGAGTGCACTACTACAAATGTAGAGCATGATTTTTCACTCTGGATGATGCATTGTGTTTTTACAGTTCGCTTCTATTACTCTCTAGGTTGTTAGGTGTTACCTTGTGATGCTGCTAATGGAATGAGACTGTATGTGGATCTGTGGGGTAAAAGACAGATGAGTGGTTCATTTTAATGACTGAACAAGCTTATTAACTTCTATATCTGCTGTAATGGTCAACACTGAACCTGAACTTTTTCTTCTGACACATACTTTGTTGCTTGGTGCATTGTACTTATAGAAGATGGCTTTGAGAGACAGTTAGAATTTTCTTGTTTTGATTTATTCAACTGTGTTTCACATCTAAATAATGTCAATGTTCTCCATGTGTCCATCTGATTTCTAAAAGTGTCTCAGACTGTCTGATGTCAATCACCACTGAGCAGCTTCCTGTAATCAACACATTTAAAGGGAAACTGAGATGAGATAGATCAGTTGAATGTCTTATGATAATCGTAGCATGTTAGACCACGCCTTTTCCCAGAAGCTGACACCGGTTTCCGCCAATCGCAGGCCTCTCTAATATGGCGGGAACTGGCGGAGGAAGAGGAGGGGCTTGACGAAGGCCCACGCGGACTGTTCCGCTCTGCACTGTGGAGGCGACAAACGCAGAGGAACAGAGACGAGGAAGATGAAGACAGAAGTGATGGGTCGGTGCGGCGGCACCGCGGGCAGAGGATGTCTGACTATCCCGACGACGACTGCGTGCGATACTTTGTTCTGGGCACGCTGACGGCAGTGCTGGCTCTGCTCGTCAACCTGGTCTACCCGCTTCTTTACAAAGCCAACTGGACCTGAGCTCTGGCTGGGTGGGGACTTTGGGGCCTTCAGCAGCATGAATGCGAGGTTGTTCAAACAAGTAGAGGTTAGATATAAACTGGAGAGGAGGGAGGTTCAGTTTTGATATTTCCACACTCCTCTTCAGCTAGTAAAATCTATTCTATCCAACACGGCAACACTGACGTATGAACTGGACTTAGCTCAACCCTTTAAATGATTCTGCCACTATTTCACACTGTCAGTAAAAGAGTGAGTCAGAGACACAGTAAACATTGTCAGCCCCTTGTAGTTAGAGCTTCTGTCTGGTACATTGAGTGTAAAGTATTCACAACCTTGTTTTCACCTGTGTAACTTTTGAACAAGGTTTTTAGATTCACATTTTGCCACCAGTTCTCAGATGATCAGCTCTGACAGCCTTAATCATCCACACCTATATAACATGAATGATGTAGATGTCACTCAAGGACCAGGAAGACTGAGATGTGGTTGAAAGCTCACAAAACACTATTAAGTAGGTGTTTTAGTAAAGCCTCTGTCTAAGAAGCTATAGAGAGTTGTACTGTAATTCTGAATAATGAGAAAATGATCCCGGTGCAGAAATTAACTGGTGTCTTTAGTTTTTATTGCACTCATCCTCCTCACTCTGAGGAGGAAGACTGAGATGAGTTTCTCTCTCATCCTCCTCAGAGTGAAGAGAAACCTCCTGCAGAACGAGTAAGAAATGAATATGAGGAATATGTCAGAGGAGGCAGTGACTCATTTTAAAAGTGTTATTTCATGAAGCAAAGTACCTTGTTTTTTTTTGGTTTTTTTTTTTAGTGTGACCAGTTACTGTTGTCTCTTGCTTGTCCTCACATAAAACATGTATTTTGGGCCTTAAAATCAGTTCTGTTCAGCTACCGACATGTTTTTAACGAGTCTCTCAGCAACATGTGCTGCAGTTAACTGACGTGATTTGTTTTATTTCTCTTTGTAATATTTGTTTTGTTTTTTATTGAAAACTCTCTCACTGTCTGTTTTTTAGTTATAGAAGTTTTTTAAGCCATAGACAGATTTTTAAGTTCTCAGGATGAATTGCAGTAAGACGACGCACTACAAAATAATTGAAACTGACTGATGGTGCAGACACTAGGGATTACCGTCCAGTTGTGAATGTTGCTTTTTTGTTTTGTTTTTGTTTTTTTAAATTGTCTTTGTTTTCAGTGGAAAACATGAGGTTTTGATTGTGGACAGTTGTGGAGCTCTGAAATCTGGAGTTGATCGCAGTACGTGAATATGGTTTTCTTTAAAAAAAAAACTCCATTGCTTCTTTGTGGTTTGCTGATGTTGTTTTAATTTGAAAATCCCAGAAGACATCCTGTATCACCACCTCAAAAATCTGAGGTGCCCTTTTGTTTTTTGTTTTTTTTTTTCTCTTGGACTCCAAACTGTCCACAGGTGATGTCTCCACTATACAGTCATTTAGAGCGAGTACTTGGGTCTCAGGGAAATCTTCTGGTATCAAGGCAGTGTAGATGTAGATGACCTGTGTTTGCCTTAACTGCTCGGTACATCACTGTCGGACTGTGTATACATGACTCAGATATATGCAAGACTGAAGTCTCTCTAGTTTTAAAACGAAACACTTTGATAGGTAAAGCTTGTGCTCAGCGTACATGGCCGTGGTGAGAGGATGAGATCTGAGGGGGTTCAGGACAAGCTTTGCTGTTTTTACTTTTAAACGCTGCTTTTCTTTTCTTGTGTGAAGTCGACTGGATTTCAATGGGCCTGGCTGAAGGACAAATGTGTCATCTGCTATGAAATGTTCAGTTGAAAGTATAATCATGATGTATTTTGTGAGGAAATAATGTCTTTGTAATATACTTTAAATAACTAAATTGTTGATAACATCATTGCAAGTACTGTATTTAAAGAAAATGCATAATTCCCTGCAATAATGTATCTGGATACCTCCATCTAAATGCTGCTTTCTAATATATATAAAGTGTTGTACTCCTTTTGAGAATAAACCTCCATCAGTCTGTAGTCCTCATATGTTACTGAAGTCACCCTCACCCTGTTCTCCACAATGATCAAATCTCCCACAGCACTAAACCAGCTTGTATTTATTCTTAACACTGGTTTATTTTACAGGCCTCTAGCCAGTCACTCTTTGGAACAGACCTGGATCCTGAAGGACCACCGTCGCTGACCCCGGAGGTGCCCTCTGACCTCTTTTCCCACTCCGGAGAGTGCACGGCGCCGTCTTACAGCAACATGGAGGAGGTGGACTAGATGCGGCGAGGACTGAAGACGGTGCAGACCAGAGCTAGTGATCCACGGAGGTTCCCCTGTGGAAGCTGCTGCTCGGCTGCTGACACGTCAGTGCTCATTTGTTACACAGGCGCCTGAAGAAGCAACAGCTGGGAGATCTGGAGGTGGTCTCTGAGGACATGACAGCACTCACCTGTGACAGACCTTCAGATGCACGTACAGACGTGTACTCAGTACTAACTAGACACACATCATTGATATACTCGCATAAATATACTCACCCATTGACAAAGACTTAACCAGCTGTATATGTAATTATATTCATCCATGTGTATAATCTCAGAGCTGTCTCCTGCTGGAGGAGTTCATCCTAACAGAGTCAGTGGTGCCTGTCGGCTCCTGCACACCAACGCACCTTGTGGTCTGGTTTCAAGCTAAAAACCTCAATGCTAACCTTGCCAGACCTTTTAATCCCTGACTACACCTACGGAGGATTATTAGGCTAAATTTGGGGAGTTTAAGTAAAGATTGTTTGTAAAAAAAAATTTTTTTTTGTTTTTTTCTTTTTGAGGTGTTTGCCTGGTGTGATCTGTCTGTGGCAGGGTATTTAGTAACATGGATTAGAAAGGATGAAAAGAGACGAGTGAAGACCTGCTACATTGTTTTTTTTTTTTTTTGTTTTTTTAATAAAGAGGGCACACACTTTCCTGTTTTTGTTCTTGCTTTGTAAACATTCATTTGGTTTCTGTTGCTTCAGCGGGTTTTCTTTTTGTACTTGTTTGGATATTCGATCCTGTGGATGAAATTGTCAGAGGCTTCAGTAGAAACTGAAATGTGCATGACTGCATGTTTATTCAGGCTGTAACCCCCACCCCCCCCATCTGAAACTAAATTTGATTTTTTTCTGTTTTGTGTGAGTTGTCCAGTCTGACCCTCTCCCTCCTTTGTTATGGATTGCATATATAAAGTTGGGATCATTAAGAATGCTGCTGTGGATACATATGAATGGTTAATATAAATAAAAACAATTTTGAGTATTGCTGACAGTTGTGCGACTTTTGTTCTTTTGGCCCAAAGGCCTCAATGAAATATGTAAAATAACTTGTTTAATAAACTAAGTGGGAGGTTGGTCCTCAAAATAGAGTGATGCTGAGATTTGGGCTCAAGATGAGTCTGTCAATAGGAAATCTATTATTAATCATCAATAAATATTAAGTTAAACAGTCTGTGGTTGCAGCCTGAGGACCTGCTGCTTTTCTCTGTTTATATTGTGAACTGAGTCTCTTCTGGACTCTGGACTGACAAAAACCATCACTTTGAAGATGTCACCCTGGACTGTGACTGACCTTCACCCTTAGGTTTTATAGGGTCAGTGAAAAGAATCACTGAAAAACTTATTACACAATAACAAAAGTGTTTGTGAGCAGATGCTCTGGTTCTTTCGGACTGAGCAAAGTGTAACTGACTGAAAGGCTCCGGGCCCCGGGCCCCGGGCCCCGGGCTCACACTGTGACACCTGCTCTACTGTGATGAGTCTGTGTCTGCTGTGAGACAGGAAGTGAAACAATGTTCACATGAAGATAAACAGATGTTCAAATCTCATGTTATTTAGAAATAGTGTAGCATATTTATTGTATGGATGAGTATCATTCAGGAAGTGATTGAATCATTTAAAAAAAAAAAAAAACAGTTTAATTAAGAGGATAAATTTGAGTGTGTTGAGACCACACGGGAATAATTTGTTATCTATTTAAAACGTATCCAAACAGGAAGCAGGTCGGTTCAGACACCGTGTCTGTGACCAGCTCGGGTATAGTAATGAGCCCGGTGCACCTGAGGGCGGCGCTGTTTGCTCTGTCCCGCAGCGAACATCCACTGAGCGGCGGAGGGAGAAGAAGAAGACGGCATGGAGAAGGAGGAAGTGTCGGGAAACCACTGTGAGTCAGACTGCGGAGGTAGATCGGTAAAAAGTGGGAGGTGAGATACTTTCCAACCACTGACTGTCGCCTCTTGTTTCTCACTCATGGCGGACTTCGGCAGCGACTGCAGCCGACAGGCGGAGGAACACGACGGGACAAACAGCCGGAGTGTCCCCGAGCCTGTGTGCGGGGCAGGTGATGAGCCCTCGGTCACGGTCCCTCGGACGCTCTGGTCCTCAAATCAGGACCAGAGGAAAAAGTTAGTTCTGCATGTGGACCTGAACAACACCATCCTGGTGTCGGACGCTGTGACCCGTGATGGGACCGTG
Source organism: Rachycentron canadum (assembly GCA_038496675.1). Lineage (NCBI taxonomy): Eukaryota > Metazoa > Chordata > Actinopteri > Carangiformes > Rachycentridae > Rachycentron > Rachycentron canadum. Next base: position 24,697,047 of record CM076651.1, read on the forward strand.
TCTGCTCTGGACTATTTCCTGTCGACTGTTACCTGGGGGAGCATGAGCAAAGACGGTGAGCTGGAAACTGACTCAGTCGGTTTCACACAACAATGATCGGAATCTGTTTGTGCGCTCAGTCAGGTGGTAACAACGACGGCATTGTCCCCGTGGCTTTAAGAGAACAGGCCGAATTCCATTTAAAAGTCTGCGAATCTTGTCGCACATCTCCCGAACATGTAAGCAGCGAAAAAGTTGTCAACTAAAGCTAAAAAGTCGACATGGATTTTAAATAACGCGTCATTTGAATTAGATGGATGCCGAGTAACAGGTCATTAAGTGTATAACTAGTTCACTAGTAAAGTCTTAATTTATTATGCTTTTATTACAAAAATCAGAAAGTGAATATTAAATGAGTGTTTAGTCAAATTAAGTTTGGTATAATGTGATTTAGACCCTATGACTGTTGGAGCACATTGAAATGTTTTTTTCTTTTTAAAGTAAATTTGTATTTACTTCCTATGAGCCCTGTCCAATTATTGTAATTTTTGTTCTTTACCCTGCAAGTGATCAGTGCTTAAGTTTGTCGCCTGTGTGCAGGAAAATGGGAATGGCTGAGTGACTCGCCCTCCCTGCTCCCACCGTGCCAGGATGCTGTCAGTTACTACTCCCAGTTTGGACGGATAAGTAGCTTCACGTCCACTGTGGGACGACGCTTCCGTAGGGTTCTGGATGAACATCTGGATCTGCTCCGCTGGCCTGAAGGTGTCAATGTAAGCTCCCTCCTGCAGAGAGCGGATAAGAAAGGGCGTAAAGACACACGCCGAGATATTAATTAACTTTAAATACACAATTACATGATATAGATTGCAAACAAAATACACAATAAAATAATGCACCAGCGGCTCATCTTTTAGTCTTTACCACAGCAGCCCTTTGCTGCATGTCGCCACTCTCTTCCCTGCATTTCCTGTTTATCCCACTATCGCTTTCAAAATGATGTGTATAATGTGACAGTCTTCCCCCAGACATTTGTCACAAAGGTTTCAGACCCTCTGATCCAAGCCTCTTTATCTTAGTCACCCTGGGGATTGTGGTGTCACTAAGTTTTAAGGTACAAATAGCCTCCATGTACTGAATACAGATTATACACTGACATTTTTACATCGCAGACCTTTAGAGCTCACTTTTCCTCTTCAGACTCTTCTGTCTGAACTGATCTGTCAGCCTCTGTTCAACATTTCGTTTCTGTGAGTTATAGACAGGACAAACCAGTCATCTGGTATCTGTTTACCCAGCAGAGTCCTTGGTGATACTAAGGTTTCGTTTCTTCTTCTCTGTTGTAGCCCACGTCAGAGGCGGGTCTACCTTTAACCACATCACGTAGTGGTCCTGTCAGCTCTTCCTAAACTATTAAATCAGGCTGATATTTGAACCTTTTAAATTGTGGAATTTCAGGAGAAGTGTTTGAGTTCAATCAAATATTTTTCTCTCTAAAAATCTAAATAAATGTAAAAATTCACAGTTGTCACAACCTGTTCAGGAGACTTTCCATTGATTTTATTTATTTTGTCCATCTATCAAGTTGGGACACCTGCAATTAATTTAATTTAATTCATTTAATTTAATTCAAGCACATGATTTAATGTAAAATGAAATTTGCTGTGCAGCCCTTGAAATGGTCTAACAATAACCCAACAATACGTAAAGCCTTCAGCCAAACCTAAAGCTAATTTTTTTGTGTGTGTGTGAAACTGGTTTAACTCGTGGTTAGTTTCAGCCACAGACCAGTCTGTTACACCTGCAAAGCAGCTGGATGCACTTGTGTGTTACTGACTGTCTGTTTCCTGCAGGGGGACAGAGAGCTGTCCATCAAAGCAGAGGACGGACAGCTGTACCACTGGATCCTCCCTTCCTTCTTCCAGCTGCTCAAAGACCTGGTGCAGGAGGGACGGGAGTTTGCCGTCCTGTTCCGAACCTTTGGAATTGACCTACCTCGTGTGCTGAGAGCTGTACACAGAGCTCTGAACGAAGGGGCTCATCCGCTCTTCCCTGATCTGCCTGAGCTGAAGGTGAAGACAAATCAAATGTGTTCATTACAAAGCCGCGAGGGCCGATTAGCTCAAATTAGATATTTTACCTTTATGGTCTTGAGCAAAGCGGATAAGGTCACTTTAAATTAATTGACTCACTGCATGTACAAATACAATTACAGCCACAAAAGACCTCAATCCTCCTAGAATCCCTAGAAGCCTAAAAACCAAATGGTCCCAAAATATCAAAACCTCCCATCAGTCCTTTCATCCAGTGGCAACACCCCAGAATCTGTCATGTCTAGTTTTTGTGTGTGGCCCAGTGTCGGTCACTCCAGTGGAGGCTTAAATGAATAAACTTATTAATAGAGTCCAGACCCTCCTTCAGTTTGATCTCTGCTACGCAGCTGAAGTTTTGTGACTGCAGCTTGCACAGCTTGTCTGGCCACAGACTGACAGGCACATAAACACAAGCCGAAGATTGAATCCACCCCCGTGTTATTGCCCCACGGAGGCGGTGTCCACAGGACCACATCGTACCATGATGACACACATAGACTCACAAGGTAGAAACATTACCAGCCACAACAGTGTTGGCTGGTAATGAGTTTGAGAAGCTGTGGGTGGGGGGGTTTGATCTCCGCCCTGGAGAATTTTTTACCACCACCCATGGAATAATTACATCTGAAGAAGACGAGGAATCTACAGCCTCACTCGCAGCTCTGTGGCTAACATGCTCATAATAGCAATGTTAACTTGCTGATATTAGTGTAGCGTGTTCACATACGAACATTAGCCTCAAACATCAGCATAAAACATGAAGTTCAGCTGAGGCCGATGGGTCTGTGTCACTTCAGTACGAGTGTCTGCGCCAACCACTGTCTGTCGGTAAAAGTGAACACAGGCTGAAAAGTGAAGCCAGTGCTGAGGAGCCTCAAACCTTCATCCTGTCTAATGACCATCAGGGGGCGACTTCCAGGTGTGTGTGTGTGTGTGTGTGTTGATGTTCCTGAGGGGTGTGTCGCAGTGAAGATGTTCTTTTGAAGAGAGTGACCTTCTCCTCCACACACAAGCATATGCATCCCTTTGACTAACTCACCAGAGGTGTTTCATGGTTTTTGTACCTGTTAGACCACTGGAGAGGAACACATTGATTTTCAGAGAATGGTGAAGAGTGCAATGAAGTGATGAAGGGGGAAGAGATAGAATCTGTCAGGCACAGCGAGCTCTCAGGAGGAGAGCACAGTGGAGATCTTATTCAATTTCCTGCATATTCATCTATGCATTTACACAGAAGGAGCAGCACAATGTGGTTGTTCAGTTTCTGAGTTGATTTCCTGCCTCAGTAAATTCTTGGGCGCCGTGACAGGACAGCAGCTTCTTTGTCGTTGTTGTGATGGATAATGAACGCAGTTAAACCCAGGGTCTCTGGTGCTGCCAGTAGCTACTACACCAACCAGTCCACCACCTGAATTAGACCTCGCACTACAGTTTCTAAGGGGGTTGGTTCCTACTTACTGTCTCTAGTAAACACTCAACATGAATGTAGAGCACTGTGTCATGAGGCCACATGGGACACAAACAGTCATCAGGGGAGAGACGCTCGAATCCTGCTGCGTCGCTGCAACAGTCTGCAGGAAGAGCAGCAGCTCTGCTTCCAGCTAATTACTGTCAGTCCATGCTAACATGCTGACCACGTGTACCACGCTCAGTGCCTTGCTTTTAGTGTGTCAGCATGTCAGCATTTACTAATCAGCCATAAACACAACGTACAGCTGAGGCTGATGGGAATGCTCTTTGTTTCATACACAGAAATGAATAATTGTAACTGTCATTTGCAAAATACAACACAATTAGGAGGCGCTGTTCCTGGTTTGTTAAAATCATACACACATGCTAAAATAAAACAAATTTCTAATATTAATAGATAAATTATACATTATTATACACAATCATCTCAGTGATTGTTGCACTAGTGTAGACGTGATACTTATGTGGAAAATTGCACAGGTGCTGTTTTTCATTTTGCGTGAATGTGTTGATTAAGTGTGTAAATGGGTTTAGTCCGAGGTCATCGGGTCAGTCGGGTGGTGGCCGGGTTGTGAAGAGTCAACGGTCTAACAGCTTCATTAACCATGACCCAAAGTACCAGACAAACGTTTGACCTGATGACGGTGCTAGATCCTCAGAGGGGACATCGTCTGGAACAGATTTCATCCATCAGGGGTTGAGATGCAGCACTGTGCAAAACTCATACACATCATGTGTGAGTTGAACTCATCGGAGGCTGCTGATATGTATAAGACCAACTTTCAATCATATCATTTAAAATGACAAAGATCACAGAATTTAACAGACATAAAATCATAATTTTGCATCAGCGAGGCCCCTCAAAGGGAAAACTGCATGTCGGCACCAGGTTTCCTCTGTTTAAACACAGATTTAGACATAGACAACATGTAAGTGCAGAACTGAAGTAATGAAGGTCTTGAAATGAGATTTTGTCACAGAGTTAGGTGATAAACAGATGATGGAGCTTTCAGGGACCCCGGGGCACTTTCCCACTGCAGCCTTTTGACCGATACTCAAGTTTTAAGATATTTGATTTACAACAGTGGCTCCAAACCTTGTCCAACTCTGCTGACTGACTATTTCACTCATGATATGTCTGTAATATATAAAAACATCATATGGACATGTTAATACTCTGACTCTGACTTTGTTTCAGTAACAAAATCTCCTTCTCTCTTTCTCTCTGTCTCTGTCTCTGTCTCTCTCTCTCTCTCTCTCTCTGTCTCTGTCTCTCTCTCTGTCTCTGTCTCTGTCTCTCTCTCTCTCTCTCTCTGTCTGTCTCTCTCTCTCTCTCTCCCCCCACTCATCTTGCTCTCGGCTCAGTTGAGTGTGAATTTGACTCCAGGCAAGATTCGCTGTAGTAAGAGAACGATTGTCCTGAGTCGAGCCGAGGACCGTGTGTCCACTCAAGGTGGAGAGAGAGGCCCGTATCAGTACCTCAGCTCAGTCCAGGGCCTGGGAGGCTTTCAGGACCACTTTGACTGGTACGTACTATATTCTACTCCTGAAAGTTAGTGGGTCTTGTGGCCTCTGTCCCCCCACCCAGCCTTTCCCAAACCTTTCTGTGCTCTTGTGTCTCATCCAGGTGGGCCTGTAATACCTTCTCCATCCGTGGGGGGAAGCCGTTGTGGGTCGACCCCTTTGACCAGACTGTTCAGCACATTTTTATTGATGACAACATCCGACAGAACGATAGGGATACCATTGTTTATCCCAAGGTACAGGTTCATAACTGCAGTTTGACTCAGTTTGTAGTGGCTGACAGTTCAGACAAATCTCTAAATGATGTTCTCTTTGTCACAGTTTTGCTGCCGCTTTTTAGCTCTGATAGACTTCAGGAACGGGTTCCACCATCGGGGAACCACAGACCAGCAGAACAGACTGGACTGAGATGGTGATGACAGAGGAGGATATTCCCTGGTGATGCTCCAGGGAATATCCTCCTCTGTTTAAGTAGATGGTGCAGACCCAGAGGTCACTCTGAAGGCAGCATTAGTGACATGAATGTGATTTGGACCGTGGGTAACCCATGAGGGTGGATGACTGAGGGCGTTGAAACATGAGGGGGTAAACACCGTTCATACCTGTCATTAAAAAGCTCCTTTGTTTTGGTGCGTTCACACCTTTACTTAGAGCTGCCTTCAAATCACCTGACACACATGTACAGGTCAGTCTGAACAGGGCCTTAGTGACACTGCTGCATCGTTTGCTATCCATCCATATCTGGGCATATATGGTTTGCATACAGTATATAAATATACACATGTATGGTCTAATTTGTTGGAGCAGTTTGTGTGGATATTGTGTTCTCAGCTGTGTTTAGAGAAGTCTGCAGTGAGCCTCACTGTCTCCCTCTCAGAAGGATTCAGGCAGGTGATGGATCCTGTTTTTAGCAGCACAGTCTTCCCAAATAAACACAGATCAGTGATCACAACATCCCCTCAGTGTACTGTACCATCCACTGTTGCTTTTGCAGCCATTGTGTGTGTTCACTGTGAAGAAGGTCCTGTTCAGACCTGGCATTAACACCAGTGTCAGGTGATGTGATCACACGTGGACAGATCTGAGTTCAGGTGTCACTGTCACTCAGGCCACGTTCAGAGCTGGTCGCATGTGGCCACAGTCTAAGTCTAGTGGAGTCACAGAGTAGAGCCACATCGAAGACTGTCCTGACGTCATCTCACAGTCTGATTAGTCAGTAAAATATTTTCAATTAAAATTCCTTATTAAACTAATTCAACCTTCAACCTCCCCTTCTCTCTGTGTCTCTGTCTCTGTCTCTCTCTCTCTCTCTCTCTCTCTCTGTCTCTCATATCCCCTGCTTTATGGTCTATTTTCCTCTAAATGGACCATTATTTAAAAAATGAACATCATGTTGTATTGAAGACTTGAAACTAGAGACTGAGACCATAAACTCATTAGGAAAACATTTACTGAGCTAATTAATCCATTTTCACATTGACTTCAATACAATCTGACCCATCCCCCACCTCTCCTTCCTCTGATGTCTCTCCTGTTTGTGTGTCTGTTTCTCAGGTTTTCTTGAACCCAGGTGGTGATGAGACTCGTGTGGCCTCCACCTCTGAGCTGTATGACGTCACCCTGGTGCAGACTGACCTCCTCCGGGCCATCTCCGACCCCAACTACTTCACTCAGCGGGTCCACATCTGTCTGGAGAACTATGAGCGGAACCTCCAGCAGGGGTCTGACTAGAACACACTTTTATCTGTGTGACAAGCTCCAGTAAATCCAGAGGACGGAGACACAATAGACCCTGTCTACTGACTTACTGAAGGATTGAGGTAATTGAAACACAAACATAGATCACAACTGGATGTTGGTTACATGAATAATTATGTTATTGAGGAGGATCATATCTATAATATCTTAACATTTAATATTGTGGAAAAGACAAGAAATGTGGCAGCTTTGATAAATGAGGTTTTACTTCATCTCAAACAATTAAAAAAAAAACCACGCAGGACAGCAGTGAAACAACCTCGGCTCATAGAGAGAGCACTCCACAGTTACTGTACTGTCTGCTGTCCCGAGACGAACCACCACAAAGAGTTGTTGACTTAATTAAGCACCAAATTGTTCAGAGCCGACTCTTTGATTGCAGCAAAGGCTCCGACTGATCACGCCACAGGATAATTACCCAAACTGAACCTTAATTGGGGTCAGAAAGTGTGTTAGTTGTCTAGAGTAGAATCCACCGGGGTTTTTATTTGTCATCCTCAGGGTTTGACGCACTCCCTTTATTTTAACTCTGACAGGTTATACTTGAATATGTCTAGACAACTGAAAGTGCATGACTATGTAACTTAGGCTGGTACTTCATGACTTTGGCCCAAACACAGTGTGTGACTACACACCATGTCAGGCACTGGTCAGTGTGGCCGAACCCCTATCGATGAGACATTCTTCAGGCAGTGTGAGTGGACAGTCCAGTCCTCTGGACGGTACTGACACATAATTAGGTTGAACGTGAGCTTGGGATGTGTTTGCACTGAATTATTTACTGCAGTTTTTATTCTTTGAAAGCCCCCCTGTGTGAGACATTTAATAAGCTTAATGTGTTATGGTAATTTTTGCTTTAAGAGTTTTGGGATATACAGTATTTATTGTTGAGCTTCCAGCAGATTTTTAACTGCTTTGTTTTCCTCAGGTCAGTTTTAGAGAAGCAGCTGAATGCAAACCAGTGGAAACGCTGTAACATCACAGTACTTTACCTTTGCTCAGTTTTCACGACTGACACTAATTCTTCCACCACCAAATTATGCAGCGAGTTCATCAGAACATCACAACACTGTATGTGTTTATCACAGAATAATAAGATGTGCATTTTAAAATAAAATGGTCATTAATCAAACAAGGCTGTCAAACAGTAACCACGTGAATTCTCATCTGAACAGTGAGCAGGTCGTTCCTTCAGGAGTATATGAACAATCCCAATGAGGAAAACAGTTGACTAGTAAGAATGACTTTCAAAACGCTTTGTGTATTAAATATTCAACATAGTGTGAAGACTTTAAACTATAGTGAACCCTACGATCACTCAAGGAAATGTGAGAACTTCATTGCTTCAGCTAGTTCTTCTGTTTTCAGTATTAAACTTTATTTAAAACAACAGATCTTATTTATTTTGATAGTTTGTTCTAAAACAGAGCACACAATGAAAAATACTTGCGCACATGTTTCATTGATTCAAGAATCTGTCTGCTTGGTAAAAAACAGTGATAAAACCAGGGAGCTTCAGAATGTGACTTAGAGATTTGCACTGTGTATTTAAGGAAAACATAGAAAGTTAGTTTAGCTCTTTGCATTAACTCTTGTACACTGACACTCTTCTATGAAAACAGTTATTCTCAAATAGTGAAATATTATGCACTGAAATCTCATCCAAACCACATGACATCAAAACTTGAAATGTTTTATTTATATACATTTTCTGATGTTAAATGTCTCCGTTTGCTGTTAAATAAACCTCAAAGCTCTTTGTTAAACCGATGGGTGCTTTGCATCATTACATCAGCACATTAACACCATGAAGCTCAGTGAGATCAGAGGGGAAATCGTGGGGGATCCAACACATCACTTCATTACAGATTTCCACATACGGTTCATGTATAGATCATCGATAAGATATTGATTGATTGATAGGTTGGTGTGACCAGGTCGGCTCCACTGGGAGTTAATTACAGAAGATGCAAAGTGTTAAGGGCAGAGCTGATGAGCATCTGCCTTGAACATTAAAGCCATGTGAGATACTTGTCTTGCCAACACATGGAAGCATGTACTCATCTGCACAGCAGCCTCCCTGCAGACACCTGCAGTGACTCCAACTGGAGATAAACGGTGGAAGCTGGAGACCAAGTGATAATGGAAACCCTTGAGATAAATCACTTCCTGACATGGGATTAAAATTTCTATAACTGGGCTGGACAGAGATGTTTGATGTCTTAACGCGGTATCTAATTGACTGCTTCATTATGGCCGAGGTCAGACACGTTACTGTGGGACGAGTCGTGTCTGGAGTGTGTCCCGGGCTGATGGTGATTGATGACAGCAGTGCTGCTGACCACTGAACATTCAATGGTTTACTTACAAAGCAGATGGTACAACAGTGTCAGCCATGATAAAGGGAACTGGTGGAGCTGTAATATAAAAAGTCTAAATCTCAGAGATTCAACTGTTCCTGTTGTGTATTCTCCTCAGCTCCTTCAGGTCTGTTATCTTCTGTTTTGCTCTGATTGGTCAGTGATTAGTATTCACTGTGATACCCAGAGAATCACTGTGAATACTAATTGAAAATCAATCTTTTGCACTTGTCATTTAATAACTCAGCATTTACTGCTGGGTATAATGAAGTTATAACTTCGCTGATCTCTGAATAGATAATGTGCTTCCATGTTTCAGCAGTTAAAAGATTTTTAAAAATCATGTTTTGTAAGAACATAATTCAGTACATCCTTATTCTCCAGAATGGAGCGAGTGTCACTTAAAGGGGCCACATGTATAAAAAACTGTCTGAGCTAACGTGAACTAACCTGGTAGTTTTTGTTTTAGGGTTAGGGTTAGACCACCAGGGTAAGTTCTCTCCTGGGGTAAGAAGCCCCTGCCCCCACCTCGATCACTACATTGGGTCCTTAAGTCAGCTCTATTTGGATTGATGATGGTGACATTGCTAATCTTTGAATAGCATCTAAATGATTTCACCGGTACAGTGAAGTACAAATCATAAGAAATGGTTCTGAGGTCATTTGATAGAATATTTCAACAGTAGGAAATAAGCATCTGTGTTTTTAACAGAATATATAAACAGTATACAAAGTTTTTTATGGTAACATAAGAACCACATAGTCATCGATTTTAGTTTGAGCTAAAAATATTTTTTTTAAGATGTGAAAGTGTCAGAGTTTGATTTTTAAGGAAAAATGCATCATTAATTTCAAGTATCCAGCTTTGCTAATGTTAGATTTCAGAGGAAATGCGTCCACCATCATCTAAAGCAATAATAATAATAATAATAAGATCATCGCTTTACAATATCTTCCTATTGGTTTAAAAGGCTAACTCCTAAGTTCATAATAACACTATAGCTAATATTTGCTTGCTGTAGCACTAATTTACAGCTTTAATTCTTTCCTTGTGCAGAATAAACATCTGTACTGATATTAAATCATTGAATTATTCACTTATTTTTGTATGTAACAGTGATTCAAACATCAGTGATAATTGAATTGCTTTTGACCAAATCTTTGTCAGTTTGAAATGAAAGTGTTCTAAAAACAATGTGGTTGAATGAAGAGTAACATCAACATTGGATGATAAAAGTTAATCCCATGCATAAATACTAAGTTTGTATTGTTCGAAGTGACTTATGAAGCTTTTGTACTTTGTACTTTTGAATATTTTGTACCTAGATATTCAAAATATACCCATTGTAAAGGAAAATAGCTATTGTTCTCATCTCTGACCTCACACAGTAACTGTAACTGCTGATTTACTTTCTGACCTAACTGATTTAAAATGAGGCAAATGTGACACGTGGTGCGTTTTATCTTCCTAGAGCAAGTGACTGGTTCAGCTGATGTTAGGTAACATTCACCGCTGTGAGATTCACACAGTCTGCACAGCCTCAGACTTTCACATGGTCCATCTGATGGTCATCACGTGCTAATGAAAATGTAAAATTAGAGGTCACAGCCCATTGTGCACTGCATCTCTTTGCTCCTCTGGATTATAAGAAAAGACAATGTTCATTAGGCCTTTTTCCCAGCAGACATTTTGACTGGTTATAGCGGGAAAAGCACCATAACATTTAATCTGCCACATGTTCATTTCATTGAGCAGCTCTTGAGCTGCTGTATTTGCAAAGTGCCTTGAGATAACTTCAGTTGTGAACTGATGTCATATAAAAAAATAGATTGTCTTGACTTGTAAATTGTGTCCCAGTGAACGTAATATATTCCAGTGAGTCAGTGCTCACAGCAGCAGAACAGCCATTAAATTGAATCAGCCACCATTAATGTCAGTAAACACACCTGAGAGAGTGAAACCTCACTCTGCTCAGTCCACTGACCCTTTCAGTGAAGAGTCACCGTCTCTTCTGACACCTGCCAGCTCAGATCCTCTCCACACCCAGTGATGCTGACTGAAACATGCAGGAAGAAACAGATGTACATAAATATCAGAGAGGATTCACCCATTATAATCCAATCAGTTAACATACAGGAGCTGAAACTGCAAAATACATACTTTTACTTTTGGTACTTTGATATAGTTTCATGTTACTTTCACTCAGGCAGATTGTGGTTTTGAATGAAGGACTGAACCTGGTTCTACGGCCCGAATCTGGCCCATATTCAGCATAATCTCCACGTTAGGATCAATCCTGGCGCAGAGAGTCGGCGGAAAACAGCTGGAATCTGCCCAGATGTGAGAGTGTATGGGCCAGACTTGGGTTGAGGTTCCAGGCAGATGTTGGGCCAGAAGTTTTATTTTTCTGTAATCCTTCTTCCACACGTGATAGATCCCGGTCTTTGTACCTGTGTATTGACTGTTCTGTATTTTCTACATGTAAAAAGGTTTTTTCCCCCCACTTTATTCCTGCTAAACGCAATAAAAGCAATTTAATAAAGCCGTGTTTTCGTGACTGTGAAGGTCCAGAGCTTCCTCCAGCCACATGAGGGCAGCAGTGCAGCTCTTGGAGCGCCCGCACCCTCCTTCCCCTCAGGTGAGTCCGGAGTTACCTGATGCTGAGCGGAGCCTGAGACCAGCGGCTGCTTCACTGCGTCTCACAGCAGCGGCAGCGAGAGTTCAAGTCAAAGTGGAGATGAGCCCGGGGCTGTCACGGAGGCGCGGCGGGGGACAGCGGCCACAGTGGGCGCACGAGTTGGCGGCGCTTTCGGGATTGCGTAAATGCGCACTGGTGAGTGAGTGAGGGGAGGAGAGGGACTAGGAAGAGGAGGCAGGAGGGGGGGAGAGGTTGAGTCAGTGGAAGGAGGACGATGGTAACTGTGGGTTTCGATGGATTCTGTCACTGAACAGGTACGCGACAGGAGCGACATTCCCGCCTTTGTCCTCATGTTTCCAGCCCCGACGCGCCTCTGAGACCGCGCACCTGGTGGACAGACAGGTACGGACAGTTGTCACCAAACTTTCCAGCGCTGTGCTGTGTCTGTGCTGTGTCTGTGCTGTGGTCAGCTGACGCACACACGCGCCTGCAGACTTTTTGGAGCAGATGCATCGCGTCCTCGCGCTGAGAGAGAGACTTTGGGTTGGTGCAGTATCGCGCTTCACCTCCGCGCTCTCCGTGCTCCGTGGGACGAGATGATGTTGTTGTTGGGCGTTGAGGATGAGGGCATCAGATGGGTCTGGTCGGGTGAGAATACTCAGTGTGTGCAAGTTTAAAGAAGTCCACGTTTAATGATGCAGATGTGTCGGTAAACGGTGGACGAGGATCGAGCGCCTCTCGTCAGAAATCTGTTTGGACGTCGTGTCCAAAATAATCCCACCGCAGGTCAGTATGTAGGTCTGGGACTTTGATCTGTCATCGCTGGTCATGTAGTCACCTTGTGCTGCTTTAGCAAGTTTGGACCAAAAAGAAAATTAAGGGCACGGACTTTGCCACTGCGCAGGATTTAGCGCAGTGATGCGCCTGTGTTGTGCCATTTGCTGGAAGCTTTGTATGTGTTGCGTGATTTTTGGTGCAGATCCGGGGATTTAGACGAGGGGTTTGCAGGGCAAATCCATCCAGCTGTTTAGTGAAATGTGTCTTTTCTAGACAATCTGCCGCGCTGCCCAACATCTGGACGTGTCTGTCAGTCAAGGAGCAGGGTCTCATGCAGTTTTCCAGCTGCTCCTCTTTTTGCAGAGTTGTGTCTTCAGGTGTAGAGAGTCGTCCTCCTCTGTCCTCCTCCGGGGAGGGATGAGGATGCTGCTCTCTCACTCTGTCTCCACCACCCCACAGTTTGAAATCACTCCCTCCTCTTGCTTCTGTCTGCAGCTTCTAAAGAGGCTGCTTGTTCCTCTAAAAGGCTCCAACTTCTTCTTTCACCCCCCCCACACACACACTTTTCCCATCTGACGTGATGTTAGCTCCTAACTTGTCGTGAGCTCATTTGCATAATGAGGATTACAGCTGACATGCAGGGTCTGGGCCTGTCTGGCTGGAGCCAGCAGAGGAGCAGGGTGGCAGCTCTCATTGTGCCAGCAGAATGCCACCTTCAGTCAGGCCTCCAGCTGAAGGCTGCAGGCTCTGCCACCACCAGTCCAGAAGTCAGGGACAATGACACATGGACTGTTTGACTATGAAATTATTCAAGCATGAAATTGGCTACTGATGTTGTATTTAGCTGCAAATTATTAGATATAAATGGATAAATTAAAATTCATGATGCTTTTTCCCCGAATGATATAACCATTGCAAATTGATTACTTTAGCCATTAATAATTTTAATTATACCATCATTTCTGTCTGGAGGAAGAAAACAATTTTTTTTTTCTTGTTAGTGTTTATTGATTTTTCTTTTAAAAAAATCTTGCTGCTTGTACTGCATAAACACTTAAGCCACCCACTTTACAGCTAAATTTATTCTGAAGTTCAAACCGCAGGTCAGAGCCCACAAGAGGACACGCAGTCCTGAAGCTTGTGTGTTTCCCAGGGCGGATGACTACATTTCACATCTGCTCTGCCTGCTTAGCTTGTTTTCTTATCATCTTATTTAATGTTCTGCCATCTCTCTCCGAGTTAACTCTGACACCATTATTTTCTGGTCATTTCATGCTGATTTAGTGGCTCCTAGTTGAATTTGTTGCTTGTGATGTGAGACTTGTCCTGCTGCTGGACTTGCTGTTGTCTGTGTTGGTAACCTGAGGCCTCATTTCTCAACTTGTACAGGTTTGCGTTTAATCCACATGTGTGATCACAGAGTCTGATTCTTCAGTTTTGTTTTGTACTTGAGAGAGTGTGTACACTGAGAAACCCCCAGTGATACACATGTGTGATTGTGGGAAAAACAACTCCTAAATTGAAGATAGATTTTATTAGGAAAATCAAATAAAGTATCTTTGAGAATGAATTGACTCCATGTCTGGAGAGCAGAGTCAGAGAATCTCAATCTGCGTCCATAATTTACGGCTGCATTTTGGGACCATCCATTTAAAGATTGGTGTATTTTTGTTTTGCTCAGACTGTCTGAAAGTGTAAAAAGCTTAATTTCAATTGAAAACTGAGGCTGTTTCGTGTTCAGAAACTATTTTTAGACAAGTCATGTATGACAATGGTTTGGTTTAGCTGAATTTCAATTGATGGTGTGTTGGTGTTCTCTGCAATGAAACTCATTCAGAGGCTGCCTGGCATTACACAACATTTTGGTGGTTAGCAACAGCCTCAGCAACATTTCATTAAAACCACAATTTATGCACAGCGGGGAAGACTTAACCAAATCATACACTGCATCGCACATGATGTAACTACGCATAATGAGCACTAGTATGACAACAGAAGAATTTTGAAAATAGTGGAAAATGTGTCAGAACACAATGTAAAACACAGAAAACACTATTGCATTCTGGGAAGCTTTCCCACACACCTACTCCTGTGATGCTGCGGTATCTGAACCTTAATGTCCATGATGTTTTCTGTTTTCATCTTTCTTTAAGGCTGTTCTTTCAAAGTAATGTGTTGGCATTGCATGGTGTGTCTGGGTGTAAATGAGACTCGGCAGATGAATGTAAGGGACAGAGGACAGCTGAGATTTATCACTGCACGTGTGAGGATGTGCATGCACGTTTCATGTTTGTACCTACACACATTTAGTTGTGGGTATACTTTGATAAATGATGCTCCTGGACTCTACAGGACAGGGGAAGAGTATGAGTGTACAGTATAAAATGTCTTTAGCTGTGATTAAAGTGGTTTGTGTAGAACATGGGATATGGCCACTGCCACACACACACACACACACACACACACACACACACACACACACACACACACACACACACACCAGTCAGCTACAGACATAAACCGGACAGATGAGTGTGGAGCTGAGCCAATATTCCCATCAGAGGATTAAGTGGAAAAATTGTTTGTCACTCTGCAATATCATCATTTTAATGTTGAAGCTGTAACTAGTTAGCTTAGCTTAGCTTAGCATATAGACCACAGATAGTAACATAACAACCCATAAAATGACAACAAATTACAACATTAGAAAACTCTACTAGCTTAGCACTGTAATAGCTCACCAAGCCACTCATGGTCGGCCAATAGTGAAAACAGGCTAGCACATAGCTTGTTAGCAATAGACACTTAAGTTAGGTGAGTGTTGATTCCCAACGTGCTTGGTCTTGGTACTTGCCCTTTTACACTTTGTTGTTGAACGTCCGTTCTAATGCTAATTGCTAATGCTAATGCTTTGGACAGAGCCAGGCCACGTGTTTCTCTGCTTCCAGCTAATGTGCTAGCATGTTTTCACTGCTGACTTGAGAATGCTGTTTTATTTAATTCAAGATATTGTTACAATGGACATATCACAAGTCCTCCAGCCTGAACTTGTTTTTTCAACAATAGGAGCGTCGCCCTTACAGCGGTGATTTGATGTACTTTCTCAACATTAGACGATCTTTGTTGTCATGGTGACAATAACAACAACGTGGTTAAGTGTGTGGAGGGGTCATGGATGATGGAGTCAACATAAACTGCTACTCTCACATTCTCCTGTGTCACAGTCCTGTGTTTTGTTGACTTGTCCATCTCGTCCCCAACCTCCTCCTGACATGGATGTTGTCGCTCCATATACAATTATGACCAAACAGCAAAACGTAACTGTGGCCTTGTTTTTAGACATGCGAGTGGTGTCAATCCTCCTCCTCTAACTCTTGGAAATCATTATTATTAGTCATTAATCCTCATATTTTGATCATGATGAGACCAAGATCAAGGAATTGGAAGAGGAAAAAGAATCAGTGAGGAAGCAGAGAAGGGAATCACGTCCTCTGCATGTTTCCTTCCTCCACCTGTGGAGATGCAGGTTACACCTGTGAGTCTGTTTCACCTGAAGGCCGGGCCACGCCTCAGCTGCCACCTCAATTAAAACAGCTCATGTTAGAGCTGGAGTCAGGATTCTCACAACACATAGTAGCTTTACAGGTGTATGTGCGTGTTTGTGTGTGTGTGACAACAGCTGCCTTGTTATTAAATTACAATTTATTGTTTATGTGATTCCCCTCATTAGGCTCATTGACCCAGTACAACTGAGGCAGAGGTGGTGGGATTGTGATTACAGAGACGGTGGAGGACAGTGGAGCCCCTCGAAACGTGTTGGCCTGTATTTGTTTTATGTCCCATTGAGGTGGGCCCTCCGGGGATTAAAACAAATGCTTTGTTTCCAGCAGCAGCAGCATCAGCAGCAGTGTGTTTAGAATAACAAGCATCAAACCTGTGCACGGGGGTATATTTAAGACCGGGGCTCCTTTCCAGCTCACTGCAGCAGGTGGAGACTGGGCAGTGTGGTAGGATATATCTCGATAATGCAACATGCTGCAATATAAACTACAATAATTATACATTTTCTTAGATATAGTTTTGTAAAGTTATTTTTCCAGTTGATAAGTTGTATGCAGCCATTTATTAAATGATTTTAAACATTTTGATAATGTTTTATACAAAAGATAACACAGCACGCTGAAAGAAGAGCACAGGTGTAATTAATAACCTTGACGTTGGCTGCATCCCAGATGATACCAGAACTCTGGTTGTTTGGTTAGCACCATAAACGCTGTGGTGCTTCAGAGATGCCCCGGTCCAGAAATCCTCCAGACATAAAGGGACATGTTTGTTGACCCAAGACCCAAAAATCCCATAATCATTTAAATTTTTTTTTCTGTGAAAATAAAATGCAAAAGTGATCATCCCAACTGAAAATCCCACATTACAATATCTATATGATTATCTCTATGATTTTATGTCATTATTATGATTATAATAATAAATTAGTGTAGATGTGGTTAATCATGATCTGCTTCATCGAAATTGAATGAAGCTCTCCACTGAAGTGTATTTTCATTTTGTATCTTCGTATATGCTTTTGAATTCATCATCATCATCAGTCATTCATGAATTTTTGTATTGCTTATGAATTGACAGCTTGTTTTTGGGGCTGTTGTAGCACGCTTGCTCTTGTTGGCCACCGTGCCCTCATCATCCTTATCAAAAGAAAATAAATTGATCATACTCAAAAAATTAAAAACACCCTCAGTTGTGTTAAAATCTGCAGCCGCTGAATCACATAACTAAGCATGTGGCCACAGATTGCACTGCAGCAGAAGTTAGAACCAAAGATGCAGAAAACATAATGAAATTAACACCGTGGGGATTAAAACACTGCGTTCTTGTTCCAGGCTGGTCATATGTTGGGAAGCTCCATTTGCCAACATAACATATTTCAAAGAAAATAACTGTCAGGAATGAAAAACAGGTTTTTGTCAGTTTATCGTAGGCACATCAGCGTGAGGAACAATTTGGAGGAACTGGAAAGGTTTAATGAAATAATTACTGTAATGGCTTAAAGTATTAGATCAGTAGTGAGAGAATCCAGCTCAGTAGAGACAAAGCTATTTGATTATTTTGTATGACTGCTTCCACTTTTATATTAGCCAGAAGCACAGACCCAGACTGGGGGGAAAACAAGCTGCTGTGTGATTGCTTTGTGTGACTGCTGCCACACGGAGTAGTGGGTATTATTTCAAGTTTGCCAGAGGCACAGAGATACATCAGCTCAAGGAAGCTGATTGCTGTTTGATCATTTCATGTGATTGCTGCCACCAGAAACATTGGCTTTGACTCTAGCTGTTGCCAAGAGACCTGTGAAAATTTGGCAGAAAGACTGAGCCCCTCCCTCAAGGAGAAAGTTCTGATTTATCACACTGTACTCTAGCTATGGCAGCAGACGATGGACTCATTGTTTAGTGTATAAAACGACTGAAAATGGAGACAAATCTTTTTTCTCTGACTGAAGGACTTTGGCCATTTGACCCGTCATATCTGTCTGTGGAGAACATGCTGAATGTAATGATTATAATGCAGATGGCACGATTCACTGGAGAGTAATTGATACGTTGAACTGTGAGGAGCAAATCCTTTTGGCATTCAGCCCCAGAGCCATTGTGCATGCACCGAGCAAGTGCTACTTTCATCAGTTTTGTTAACCCTCATATGGGATCTGTTTCCCCAGCCTTACTGCAGCTCTCTCCCCCTTTCCCTCTCTCCTTATTTTGCTCTCTTACTCATTAGACCCCTCTCCTGCTCAACATCTCATCTCATTATCATCTCAGCCCCTGAGGCTCTGTTCTTTTCTGCTTGTTGGCAGCCATGTTGGAGGACCACCAGGTCCGTGATATGGAGGGCCATGAAGAAAGGGACACAGGGGAAGAGGGCCTAGGTCCAAAAACTGGTGTTTGATGGTGCTTCAGCAGTGTGTAGGCCTCCATGACACCTGTGCCCTTTTGTCAGCTCTATGTGATGATGGTCACGGCAGTTGTGTGTCCTCTCCAAACAATACACTCATGTTTTCAGCTGCACTCAAACCTCAATGACTAAAATGTTTAAAAAGGTGAAGTGTGCCACGTGCTGCGTTAGTGCTGTGGACTGTATAAAAAAATGATAAGTGAAGCCAATGCTTAAAGAGCCTTAAACCTTCATTCTATCTAATGATAGAATGAATGATCTAATGACTCCACTGGTTGTTAAAGAAGTCAGATTGTATTGAAGTCTATGTGAAAATGTCCCTACTTCTCCCTTGATTTATTAGCTCAGTAAATGTTTTCCTCATGAGTTTATGTCTCTAGTTTCAAGTCTTCAATACAACATGATGTTCATTTTTTAAATGATGGTGCATTTAGAGGAAAATAGACCATAAAGCAGGGGATGAATTGGGGGCGTGGTCACTGTGTGATTGACAGACTGTACCACCCAATCAGGATAGAGTACAGAGCAGGTCAGCACCACCCCTCACTCCTCCTCAGCTCCACCTTCTCCTCCAAATATGGTTTCTACTGGTTTCAACGAACCAAGATGGCCGACGGACAAATTACAAACTGGAGGCTTTAAAACAGCAGCTCACAGACCCCGATTAGTGCCAGTAAATATCACTTAGTGTGTTAGCAACTGTTACATATACCCACATAGTCTGGGTATAAACCTGCCACTGGGCTTCAGGCCATCTTCAGGCAGCATATCTCCTCCTTTTCTGCCTCTTTTGCCTGTGACCATTTTTCAAAATCCTCTCCTTTCAGTTAATATCAAAAACCTCTGAACTAACCTACATACTGAAAATGACGAGGTCTGATGAGGATGTGGATGCAATCCCACAGTCAACATGTGTCTCAACCTGTAATTGGATGTAATGTCTACTGATCTGTCAGTCTGTATGTGAGGCGTTCAGGGTACAACTGCAAATGTCTGCCAAAAATCTATGACAAAAATGTAACTCATGCCGTCACACAGTCAACATGACATTGCAATATTATAGAGACCTAACCCTAACCCACAATGAGCAGCACTGGGCAACAGCAGTAGAAGAAGAAAAACTCCCTTTAAACAGGAAAAAACAACAGAGCTGATACCTGCAGAATGAGGAGAGAGACAATCAGTACTTGTGCAGCAGCAAGTTATTGGTACATCTTAAAAAAATTACAGTAGTCCAGTTTTTCAGGGTCCTTTTGAGACATGATGTTTGTGATTTTCACAGTAATCACAGTAGGTACTGAGGTGGAAGAAGACTGTCCTACAACTGTGTTTTACATGTGAGGTAAAGAACATGACCTCATTTTAATAACACATTAAACATCTGTTTATAGTCATTGTCTGCAGACGAGACATGAACGCTCAGCAAGAGCCTTGTGTTTGTAGCCATGTAGCCAGAGTGCTGCACGTACACACACAGACACACACACACACACACTGCCCTGCTGTCGCACATCAATGCAACTCAGGAAATATGGCTCTTATTAAAAACTGTCATTGTTGAAGAATCAGGACTAATAAAATGAGGTGTAGTTCTGTGTTTAACTCTAGGCTTTTGTGATACCTTTCTAGTATCAGATACTGTGCAACACTGTGCCAGACAAAATCATTTTTCCCATCTATCCTTTTAACTCTGCTCTAGCCCACTCATTCCTCTTTTTCTTTCCCACCAGCTCTCCTTATGGTCCTGTCTCTCACCCTAACTGGCTTTTCCTCTGTTTATTCTCTCTCTTCCATCCTCTGCCCTCCCTCCCTCCTTCTGCCGCTTCTTCTCTTACATCTATTTAAGGAAAAAAGCTGCGTCTGTTGGGAAACCGCTGGGCTGGGTGGGGAGATTCAGCTGAATGGCACAGCAAGTCCCCAGATGCCCTGTTGTGGCTCATGGTGCAAAAAGGAAGAGAGAAAAGGGAGGGGGCGATGTGTTGTGGCAGATAGACAGATATGGACAGAGCAGCAGCATGAACAAGAAAAAAAAAACTGTATAGAGCGAGAGAGGGGCGACAGGAGATTCACAAAGGAATTAGGGAACTAGAGAAGGAAACAGTGCTGAGCTCCTCCTCTGCTGTGTCCTGTCCTGCTGTGAAAGCTTCTTAGTGTTTCTGCTCCACCATGACTCAGGGCTGCCCCTGGCCATGAAAGCTGTGCACGTTCAGATATGTACGCAGCAACAACATAGCATCTTATCTACACTCACCCTGGAGGTCTGATGATCATTTAGTGCAGAAGAAGACATTATATAAATAGCATTTGGTTTTTAAATGTAATTTCCAGTGGGTGTTATTTTTGTAGTTGTGTATCCTGGGGAGTTTTTGATCATTAGCAGCAACATGGAGAAATGAGTATGTTTACATGGACATCAGTGTCCCAGTTTTGATTAAATTTGGGATGTTACATTTAAATGGAACAGAAAAATCTGGATACGCAAACCCTGTACACATGATAAATACTCATATCCAGGTCACTGATTACTGTCTGCTGTTTTCACAGGCGCCTTTGATGTTTAACACAAATTGGCAAATTAGAAATCATTAAGATGCCTGTGTAACTATTAACCTTCATTTAATTTGACTATGTATTAGCTTGACCTGACTTGTTCTTGTGTCCTGTAACTTGTCTGCGACAGACATCAACAGGTCAGTCATATTTAACCCTTTTATTATTGACAAAATACTGTTTATTCATTGAAGAGATGAGACGCTTTCGCTGCCACCATTGTTTGGGTGTTTGGGTCAGAGGCGCAATGTCAGAAGAGGCAAACCACCAGGCAAATACTTGGGCACCAAGTGAATAAAGGGGCTCCTGATGGCCCCTCATAGTTGCACATTTTGCGATGACAACTGTAAATCCATTAACCCGCCCATAAGGGCACTGTGCAGTACAGTGCTGTTGCCCCTAATTGTGTCTAGTGATAGTCATGTGTCATGTGACTGGCCCCTGGTGTCTGTTAAGTCATTTGGCTGCAGCTGCACCTCTGTAGCCAGTCAGCAGCATTCAGAAACCTGGATGAGATGTATAAATGCAACAGGATCCCGGTTTCTTTGAAAGGACTCCAGCTGGCATATTTGAGTTTCTCAAAATTGTGCTAAATGCAGGGAGAAAGGAAACCGTATGCCAGCAAAAATGGATGTAAACAATTCAGGTGTGAACAAAAAGCCACACCACAAATGCTTCATGAGGAAAGACGCTACATTCAACACATTTGTTAGGCCTGGAGGACACACACAATGATCTATGGTGAGAAAAACTGAATGTTAACACAACTTTGTTTGGTTCAAAGAAAAATCCACAGAGAGACAGACCTAGAACTGCAGCGTCACTGCCAAAAATAGGCCTGATGGGGAAAGAAACAGTTTGGCCAAATTCACAATATAATTAATATATTTAAATGAATATGGAGGCTTATTGTATTAAAATGAAAATTATTACATTGTTAACATCCATCACAGTTCATGTTCTGCTCAGTTTCGACCTGCTGCACGCCAAACACTTTTCCTTTGCAAGATGGGTGATAATTCATGTATGGAGTGTGCTCACTTCCAGTTTTACAGGCAAATGAAGTGGTTTCGATAATGTTGTAAAGTGCTGGCTTGTTAATAACCTGTCTTGTACTCAGACTGTGAGTGTTGTAGAATTGTCACTCTGTTCCCACATCTCAGCAATTAGCTTGGTGAGTATGTTGTTATCATTCTCAGTGGGGATGACGCTGAAAACTAACACCATGTTATCATAAAGTAGAATTTGGTCTTAGGCTACATTGCAGTCTTTGTGCCTGAAAGGATCATGTATGTGAGAAAAATGAGAGGCAACATGAGAGAGGGAACCCTTAATCAGATCAGCAAAGGGAGGCTATTAACTAAATGAACTGGTGAGCTTGGAACCAGATGAGAGCAGCGGTCTGGTCTTAACAGATGGATGTGGTTTACAAAACATTGACTCTATACACAAATACTGAATCACAGACTGACTGTGTCTGAAGTCAACAGCTGGTGGAGCAAAGAAGTTCCCAGAAAACTGACGAATTAAAGAGCACGATACAACACAGATATTTATTATGGCTAGTTTTGATTTAGGGATTTTCCATTAAAATCCTGGTTTAAGTGTTGTATTCAGAGCATGTTCTGCAAATTTAACACCACATACAATGTCATGTTTTCACAAGCTGGTTGCTGTCGATTTCATTGGCTATAATGTCAACAGACATCAAATTTACTCAGCTGTAGCGAATCCTTGTGAGCTGTTCTGTGCGCTGTCAGATCAATGAAAACGAATCTGTGGTTTGGTTAATTATGGTTTTGGTGACTTTATGTTTTTGCTGAAAAATAAAAGTGCTCTGTGTCGTTTTGCTGTTCATGAATAACCAGCAGAGTCACTTGAGGGTCAGTGCCTCATCATTTTCCAAAATACACAGCGAGCAGCTGGTGAGACAGTTTTAAGCTCTGAGTTGAGTCTTAGTCTCAGTCTGAGTCTGTGAAGCTAACCTAATGTTAGCTTAAGCTGCTAAAGGCAGTGTTTTAACTTTGATACAATCTTGTGACATGTGTAATATTATGTAGACCACAGTTACAGGCTTTTAGTTTGAGTTCTTTGAATGGACAGTATTTAATTTTTAATGGTAAAGTCTAAAGGTAGATGTTAAAGGTCCATACAGTCTAAAGGTAGATGTTAAAGGTCCATACAGTCTAAAGGTAGATGTTAAAGGTCCATACGGTCTAAAGGTAGATGTTAAAGGTCCATACGGTCTAAAGGTAGACGTTAAAGGTCCATACGGTCTAAAGGTAGACCTCCATGTGGTCTTTGATTATAAAATAGGTCTAGGTTCTATATTGATACAGTAAAAGTATCCAAGGTCTCACAGCCTGTATTCAGAAACTGAGCCTTAAAACCAGCCATCAGGAGTGGACTTTGTGATGTCACAAAAAAGCAGCCACCCAGCACAGCCCACCTGGACCATCGTCCAACCTTTTTTGTTAATGTTTATTGCAACAACAACAAGCTATCATTCGGTCACTGACCTAGCAAGCTACAAGACTGACAAATGAGCAGGAAACGCCACACAATCCTTGGATGTCGAAGAATATATCATTGCACAGATTCCTAAGGAGAGAAATGTTGGACCAGTGGCTAAAGTTTATTTTTTAGACTGAGTTTGACCATCTGTTCGGCTCATTTCACCACCTCCATTTGCCTTTACTGATGAGTTACATTCTGTTACCTGTGCTTGTCCTGGCTGTGCATCACACAGAAAACAGTCAGCCTGAGGGAGGAGATGTAATATTACACTGGGATGGTTTTTTGGTTTTAATGATATAAAAAGTTTAAGACACTGTATGATACCTTAGTGCCAGCCCCTCTCAGTGAGCAGAGTACAGCCTGTGAGATGATTCTGGGTGTGTGACCATTCATCTGGTGGGATGCTCTGATGGGTCAGTGAGCAAAGGTGCATACCACACACACTGCAGCCTGCCTTGTCTTTTCTTCACAGCATCATATCTAATGAAGCAGAACTCAGTTTTTGACGCAGCTATCTGAATTTGTCTTGTTCAGCTCTCAAACATCCACATTCCAGTTTCCAACTTCCTGAAGAGGATCCAGTCATCTCTCTCAATTACACATTTCTTGTTTCCAGGCAGCCTTTGTCAGAGGAAGACAGCCATCAGTGGCATCTAAATCTACTGATATATCTCTGTTTTTGTTTACAGCTGGCTTTCTCTCTGCGAGGAGACATCCAATCTCCCACTGTTCACGTCCCAACCCATCTTCTCCCGCTTCCTCACCCACCACCCCAAATCTTTGCTTTTTTTGTTTTGCAATCTGACCTACTTCATGATTTCCCTTGGTTGCTTCTTTGAGGCAGTTGTCTCTTCTATATTTCTCTTGATTTCTCATTTCGGAGAGACGCTCCGGTGTCTCTCAAGTCAACTCTAACACCTCAGTGGAATAGACCAGTGCACTGCTGCGTTCTCAGAAAACTTCAGATGCAATATGAGCTGTGGGCTTCACAGTCTCCTCTCTCTGCAGGATGGCCGCATCACTCAATACAACTGCAGAGCAAGACCATTAAAATAAAATAAATAATAAAAACTTGCCCATCCGCGAGAGATAATTTCACAGAAGCAACAGAGAGGTAATGATAAAAGGGTGTTGTGACGTGAATATTAAACACCCTCTGAATTAAAATGATTTTTTTCCTTTTTGCTCTACATAGAAAACTGTATTGCATATGTTCACTGTAAGACTTGTCCTGTACGTACCTACAAACCCTCCCAGTATCACTCCTGCTCCAGTAAAACCAGTCAAGCACTGGTATTGTCTCCAGCCCAGTGTGTGTCTGTGTGTGTCTGTGTATGTGTGTGTGTAATGGGAACTATGACCCCAGCCTCGCTGTAGATTAAAACTCAAAGCTCACATTAACAAACAGATGGACTGAGTACATGACAGGCTGGTGCAGTGTGCACATGGTGCTGAATCAAACTCCAGTCTTGAACACAAAAAACAACCATTGCTGCCAGTTAAATATGATATTCAGTTCAAAGTAACTAATTTGAATTCATTAATTCAACATTCAACTATCCCTGTCCATATATGAACGTCCATACATCCCATTCTCATGGACAAGATATCTCAGTCATATGTTGATGCAATTTCTTCAAATATGTCACAATCACTTGGACTCAAAGATGAACTGATTAGATTTTGGTGGTCAAAGGTCATTTTTTGCTCATCACAGCCAATTATGAGGCAATTTGACACAAATGTCTTATAGGAAAAAAATAATGAAGTGATGACATTTTATATCCAAAAGTTCAAAGGTCAACTTACTATGACATCATCAAAAAGACTTCTGGTCTTTATTCAACGCCTGTAATTCAGGGAGGGGGGAACTTGGCTGGTTGGTGGAGGCATCCAACTGTAATACAGTAATTCTAGTTTCCTCTCTGATGATAGTGCTTCAGTAAATCTCAGATATAAAATCATACAAATTTATACAGATTTGATCTCAATACAGTGCAAATATTGTGAAATACAATATTATCAAGGTTGGGGGATATTTTCAGTGTTGTTGCTATTACTCAATATCGGCCCACAATGGTGCATTTTAGAAACAGCTGTAAGTAAAAGGCTCTGCTGTACGAGTGACAAAAAAATGACATAGGTATAAATAAATAAATATATAGATATATGCATTTTTATGTATTTTTGCGTGTATTGATTTTTTTCTACATTTATATATTTCTGCACTTATTTATTTATTTGATGACTGGAACAGACTGATGCCAACTTAGCAACTTTGACACATGATTTTTTGACATTTCAAACTCTTTAATGATGTTTTCTTTCATCAAACACTTCAGCACAAACTAGAACTATTTTCCCTAAAATAGAGTTGCAGTATTGTCCTGCGAGACTCACTTTTTGTCCCTCATACTGCTGTGCATATATATTAAGGAATTTGAATTGAAACAGATGATTACAAACTGAATATTCAAGTTCTACCAATATCTCAAATGAAAAGTGATAAACCAAAAAGCCACCACTCTTCTTTTTTACACAGAAGCCCAATATTCAGAAGTCTTCAGCTAATGTGAAAGTTATAATCCCTCAGATTACAATTTTCTAAAATGAAAAATGATATTTGCTCTGTAAATCCTCTATTTTCTCTGTCAAGTGAAAGACACTTTCTTCAATGAATGTCATTTAGACTGAATAATTCATTTCTGGAAAGGACAATTGCCTGCGGTATTAGCTCTGTTGTAGGCCAGCATCTGTACTGCATTAGCATAGCTGGACCGAGATGGTCCCTGGTGCAGAGTGTCCTCAGACCAGTACCTCTGGGTATTCATTAGAACATGTATCAGAGCTCTCTGTAGTGAGGAAGGGTCATAGTGTTCATGCAGGTTAGTGAGTGACATCACTACCGATGGTGACGGATGGCAGCAGTGTTGGAAACATCGTGCTGACAGAAGGACTGACAGCTTTCACAGGAGACCTGGGTAATGAGAGTGGACTCAGCTGTAGGTTGTACGGCCAGTGAGCGAGGGTGGATGGGTGCATAGAGCTAATGACTGCCCTGCTAAGGCCACCCTGTTAAAATGTATTAGTAGAAATATGATGAGGAAGGTGGGAATTATCAAACAGCTGTCCAGCAGCCAACAGCTGTGATTTCCTGCCTAACGTTGATCAGCAGGGCTGACTATAAAAACTTTTACAACAAGATTAAGATACTTCCTTAAACGGATCATTTGCACCTGCACTAACAGATGTTTTGGCCTATTTTAGTCCCATATTCAGTCTCCTTTCAGCTCCATTGATGGGTTCCACCTCCTAAGGGAAATATCAGGTTCTTTAGCTGATCAGTGTACGTGTTACATGGTAACATGAGTTTCATGTTTTCTTGTTGTCTCATCGTAGATATTGTGATTGTCGTATGAGTCATGATTTTAACTTGAATGATTTGCATTTCATTTTCACAGAAAAAATATAAAAAGATACAACGGATGATGATGGGATCTTTCTTAGCTCTTGTACCAAGAAAAAAAAAATGTTCCTTTATGTCTGGAGAATATGATTTGCAGGCCTGGCATCTCTGTAGCACCGTTTCATTTTTGGTTTGCTGGAACACATTTTACCTTTGTCAAAAAAAAAAAAAAAAAAATTGCCGTTCTAGATATGGCACTTTTCCCTGGTATTATCTGAGGTCAACCAGCCAGATGCCTTTGACTGCTCCGAGATCTTTGCACAAAAGCAGAGCATTCGTTTTGATTTCTTTGTGGTTGCAGCCCCTTAATCTGTGGAACACCTTACCTGTTGATATGAAAACTGCTCAAATACTATAAACTGAATGCCAACTCTTCTCATTGGCAATCAGGTCAAGAACAGCTTGACACCTTGACTTCATCTTGTATTGTGCAATTCTTTTAGTCCTACTATGTATATTATGTTTTCTTTTATTTTTATTTGTTTCTTATTTATTTATTTGGGTGTTTTAAGCCTGTTCAGCACTTTTGCCCACTGTGGGTGTTTTGAATGTCCCTTATTTTACACTTTTTCTGGGTGGTTGGTGCTTGTCTGAGGGCGGTGACTGCTTTGTTGTGACATCATAAAGTTACAGAAGTTACGGCTGATTTTAAAGCTCAGTTTCTGAATACAGGCTGTGAGCATTTCTCTGTGGACTGAGACCTTTGAGACTTTCACTGTATTAATATACAGTAGAACCTAGACCTGTTAGGCCTTTATAATCAAAGACCACATGGAGGTCTACTTTTAGACCGTATGGACCTTTAACATCTACCTTTAGACTGTATGGCCCTTAAAATGCGCTATAGCAATACATTTTGACTTGGCTTTATTTGTCAACCACTGAGGACTGCAGACTTGATTGATTGTGTTTTTATTCAGGTTAGCTGTCGCTGTCGCCTTCAATTGACTTTGAATATACTCTAGTCTAGTCTCCAAGCTTGTGTGGGATGCATTGTCATGTAAATGCTGAATGTGAACAATTCTGATACAGTATCTGGTGTCGCAGCTCTGACCTTGTCTCTACCCCCAAAGACGCACCAAGATCGGTGCAGCGAGTGCAGTGACAGTGATAACCTCTTGAGTCTTTGTGAATACAGACATTTCTCAAGCAATGAACTTCTATTATTTATCCAGTCAATCCATCCGACAGCTTAACGGTCAGTGTGGTCGTAATAATAGATAAACAAAGCCATTGCATCGTTCGTCTTAGCAGCCATGTCCATCAGTTGTTGCAGGCAGCGGGAAAAAGAAAGTGAAGGCCAGACAAAGAGGATTACATCTGGAAGATTAAATGGTCCAGATTGAAGGGAAACAAGCCACATAATACTAACACTCTTGTATGTACCCACAGGGTCACGACACTGGTGACGTGATTGGTTATCAGTTTGCTTTTCCCCCACCCCCCATAACACTGGGACTGTCTCCGTGGAGACGGTAGTGGAGCGGCTGATTGGACAGTTAACCTCAGGGGCATTTGCGCTGACGGGGCCTGCTGTTCCTCTTAGTGGGACTGATGGGAAATGTGCGCCAGAGAGAAACGCTTTCATTTAGACAGCCCGGCCACGGTGCACGTTGGGATAATTCCCATGCAAACACATTTGTCTTTGCTCTTGCGAGCCTCATTGATTGTGACTGTTGTCTCCCTCTTCTTTCTGTTTATCACAAACTCCCTCCCTGTGTTCTTCTGTTCTGTTTACTTACACTGGTTTACTTTGTCTCATCTTCTTGAAGTCTCTTTATTACTTTATTTTCCTTTACATTTTTCTTCCATGCCAATCAAAACTACTCAGCATTTTTCTCTTCTTCTCTCTGTCTCGCCTCTGTCTGTCTCTGCTCTGGACATCCTCTCCATCTTGTTCCTTCTTGGTCATAATATGACTCAGCTGTACAAGTGCATGTGTGTATATACCATCTGCTCTTGTCTGCCTGTGTGCATGTGTGTCCCTGTCAGCATGTCTGTACAGTCGCACTAAATGATTTTTTCACACTGGTTGCCCTGATCCCTATTGAAATTCACCACCCAATGTTTACAGTCACTGGTTTCAACATTGGATCCCTGTGTAGTGGTGACTCACACTTTATACAGGATACGATGACTGAGCCAGAACCCATTCACATTTCACTGTACAGCACAGTATCTCAGGAGGTTCTCAATGGCAGGACTTGTTTTATTTGAACCAGCTTATATTGGCTGGTAAAGGATGACACAGTGCCAACCCTTCTCCTGTCACTAAAGCCTCGGTTTTATCTGTCTGATTTTATAGTAGAGTAGACAGAGGTAGATTGGTAGTAGCCACAAACTGATTCAAAAATACAAAAAAAATAAAATCTGCATTCTTCAGTGAAATGTGATCAGAGACTAATTTCCTACCTCCAAAGGTGCTGCTGTTGCATCCACAAATCTCTGTAGTTCAGTAGAGATGCATCGATTAATCAGCTGGTGATCAGTCTCTGGTCAAATTTACACTAATGCAGCACACGACAACATTCACACACACACACAACATCCTGTTGCTGTGAAAGAAGACACAAAGCTTGCATTCTGTAAGATGTGTAAGGCCAAAAGAAACCACCGAGGAACAAGCTCCACAACATTCGCAACACCAAACTCAATCAGACACTTAAACCCCATCACCTCGCTGGATATGTCCAATTTCAAGAAGCCTGTGCATGACGGCTCACACATGTGTCAATGCCAGTACTGGTCTGATAATGGCCATCTTTTTCAAGTTTTTTTTCAGGATTTTTATGCCTTTTTTCGAGCTGCAGTTAGAAAAAGACAAGAAAGTTGGAGAGAGAGAGGGGATGACATGCAGCAAAGCTGCTGTGGATAGAACTAGGTGAGCCACTGAGGCGCCCCTGGTCATCAGGAAGAACAATCACCCATTAGCAGTCAAAAAAGTGTTGTGTCAACCCACTGTGACGTCACCCATCGGTCTGTGAGCTGCTGTTTTAAAGCCTCCAGTTTGTAATTTGTCTGTCAGCCATCTTGTTTTTTTAAAACCAGTAGAAACCATATCTGGAGGAGAAGATGGAGCTGTGGAGGAGTGAGGGGTGGAGCTGACCTGCTCTGTACTTTATCTTGATTGGGTGGTACAGTCTATCAATCATACAGTAGCCACGCCCCCTAACTCATGCCCTGCTTTATGATCTATTCTCCTCTAAATGTCCATCATTTAAAAAACGAACATCATGTTGTATTGAAGACTTGAACCTAGAGACTGAGACCCCCTTCAGGCTCTTCAGCATTGGCTTCACTGTTCAGCCCAGAGTCTACGTCCACTTCTTTAAACAGTCTGTAGATGTAACCAGTCTCCTCCCACTGACTAGTCACCTTTGGTTGGTCCACTAGTTGTGTCTGTGTAGCAAGTCATGATTCTATTATGTCTCTGTCAACCAGTAGAAAGACAGCTAACCAAAATAAAAGCCAATAGGGTGAATGAAGGTACCATTGGTGTCTTTCACCACAGTTTAGTAGTAGTAATATAGTTATTGCTGACATTAATATATTAACCCTTTTAGAACCACAAGACTTTTCCGTTTTTTCCTTCCTTTGTGTTTTCCCTGACAAAGTTGTCTTTTTTTGAAAAATATGTTATGTTAATATTTCTAGATTAAAACACTGTAAACCATAATAACCAAAGAACCCAGAAAGTTGGGTTGTATCTACAGTCTATGGTTGTAACCAGAAATTATTATTTAATAATGTGTTGCTGTCAATTATAGTTCAGAAAATCAGAATGGGCCAAAACTAGAATCAGCTGGTCAGACTCTTAGACGCTTTGGAAATTGCACTTGATGTATCTCTACACTTCAGTATTTGCAAACCTGGCGTTTGACCTACAGACTTTGAACATGTTAAAATAAAAAGTGTGTATTTTCAAAGAGAAAGAGAACAAGGACAGAAGCTGAATAGAACGTGCTCTCTGATAGTGACACAAAGGTATTATGAAGTAGACATAGTCATGTACAGTTTTTCCAGATCTACATACACATTTATTTTTTAACTAGTTTTTCACTTTTAATCATACATTGATTAGTCATAACATTATGACCTCTGATGGGTGAATGAATATCATTGATTACCTGGTTACCATGGTTACCTGTCAGGCAGCAGCTGAACATTTATTCCTGAAGTTGATGTGTTGAAGCAGGAAAAATGGTCAAGTGTGAGGATTTGAGCGACTTTGACCAAACTGTGATGTGACGACTGGTCAGAGCTTCTCCAACACTGCAGCTCTGTGGGATGTTCCTGGGCTGCAGTGGTCAGGACCTACCAGAAGTGGTCCAAGGAAGGAAAACCACTGGACCACAGACAGGGTCAGGGGTCAGGGCTCAGTGATGGTGGTGGGGAGTGAAGGCTGGACCGTGTGGTCTGATCCAACAGAAGAGCTACTGGAGCTCAGACTGATGAAGAAGTTCATGCTGGTTCTGATAGAAAGGATCTGCTGCTAACCTCTTGGTGCCAGATACCACAGCTCACCTTCAGAGGTCTAGAGGAGTCCAGGCCTCAACGGATCAGGACTGTTTTGGTGGCAAAAGGGGGACCTACACAATATTAGGCAGGTGGTCATAATGTTATGGCTGATTGGTTTATGGTCCCAACAGCAGAAATGAACTACCACGCTAATGAATTTACATATATTTAAGATTATCACATGTGAAGGAGATATTTCATTTCATTGCCATTGGCAATAAACCGCAAAACAGCTGTTGCTTTTTCACCGTCGTAACAACAAATCATCGTTGTCACAGTCCTAACACACTTCCACACGGTTAAATATAGTCACATTGTTTGTCTTGCATTGAAGTTACAATGAGAACCTTTTATCCAAATGATTATGCCTTGTACTGTTATTTCCCTGACTCTGTTGCTATTTTGGTGTCTCAGTTCTGTGCCATTTGGCATCCACAATATTGCTTCAGCATAGCCGCTATTGTTATCCTGCCTGAGTCAGATCAGAATAGCGGTATTAATCTTTTCATGAGCTACTGGAATAAATTGGAATGGATTGCATTTGCTTAGAGCAATGCAAACAACAGGAATGACAGTCTTGGAAATTGCAGCCCTTTATAAAAAAAAACCTCCTGGTGGTGTTATACCGTAGGGATGATTCACCATATATGGCTGGCATCCAATTTAACACTTCAGAGAGTATTAACAGCTTGACACAAATGTTTTCAATGTGGCCCCCAGAGGAAATAATCTCCAACTTTTCTAGTGGCTTCTAATGCAGTTTGCATGTCTGTGTATTGTCCACGTAAGACCCTGAGTGCAAATGTTGAATTCAGCTCGACTGCAGTGACAACTGACTCTGGCAGAATACAGTCGTAGGATGCTGTGCACCCAAACGCACCTGTTTCATCATAGCAGAGGTACTCCTTAACTACCGAAACAATGAAAAGTAAATTTCTCTAGTCACAGCTGGGCAAAATTAGACATCATAATCCCCACTGACTAGCCTTGATGAAAATGACTGTGAGCCCTGTCATCCCGCAGTGAAGGCCCATCACCTCAGGCTTGTGGGTAATTATAAAAATATACCTTATTTTATGACACGCACGATTTAGTTAGCAAAAATCCAGGGTTTGTGTTCAAGAGATAATAAAATCAAGACACGTGTTAGTCATGGCTTGCCTTGAAATGGCAAGAAAAAAAACTGATGCACAATAAAGTTACTAATGTTTGGTGT
Source organism: Rachycentron canadum (assembly GCA_038496675.1). NCBI lineage: Eukaryota > Metazoa > Chordata > Actinopteri > Carangiformes > Rachycentridae > Rachycentron > Rachycentron canadum. Next base: position 24,729,875 of record CM076651.1, read on the forward strand.
TATTTAGTGTAGACACCAAAAATACTATTGGCGGTCAGACAAGCTTATTCCTTCTAGTGAGACTTCCCTCCTCGTTGAGGGGGATGGGTCAGAGCGGTGTTCGACTCCGACGTGAAAGTAGCAGTTTATGTTTTCTCTATCATCCATGACCGTTCCACAAAGTTAACCAGTGTTATTTATTATTTATTTATTATTATTTATTGTAACCATGACAACTAACATCACTCTGTGACTATTATTACAGTAACCATGGCGACAAAGGTAGATATGCCGCTCCCGGTACAGTCTGCGTGTTTATTCATTTATTTATTTTTTAATGGTTAAAATTTATATTTATTTTTTTCACATCTGTGTCACATCTGTGCAGATTCAGTCTAGACATTTGTGTCAGTCATATCTAATGTTCCTGGGATGATGTGCTGGAAGTTCTGCTCTCACTGAGGCTCTGTACGTGCAGCGATGGGTTTCTAACAGCCTTTTTACAAGTCAGTATATGGATGAAAATAGCTTCACATGGGGAAAGTAACAGCTCAGACTAGCTGGATGGAAAGAGGGAGTGATAAATCCACATATTTAAAGTACAAAATGACCTGTAAACACACTTTGTGCAGTGAAAAGGAGCCCTGCTTCGTCTGCCTGTCTCTTTCTCACTACACTCAGTCTGCTCCGGCTCCGACACAGACACACAGCAAAAAAAAAAAAAAAAGTCAGGAAGCAGCGGCTTCTGTCACTCCACAGTTAAAATCAGTCGGCCATGCTTCCAAAATAAAAGAGGGAATCTGGGACTTGGATAACTTAGCTGCTGCATCGTTGGTGTTGTGTATGTGGTTGTCTTGGTTCCATCATCATTCAGCAAATGCTCGTAAACATTCACGTTATGGCAACGTTGTGTGATGTTGTGATTACGGTGTGGACAATAGAGGCAGTGGCAGCGGGCTGCTGTCTCAGAGTACCTTCAGTCTGAGGACGTGTTGGTTGACAGCTGGTTGACACAGTGTGTGTGAGGCTGTAACAGACTCTATCATGCACCCAAGTTACTGCATTACCAGAAAACACACTGTTCCCTGAATCTCACAGGAGGGTTTCTCTGAGGGTCTGGATATACACGACTTGAACAATATCCGTCCTATTTTCAGAGACAAGCACACGCACACACACACTTTCACAGATGCAGACTGAGCCTCTGCGGCAGACTAAAAAAGCCACTGTGAAAAGATCTTTTTGAGCCAAAGTGAGATACATATTTTTCTTTCCTCTTTTCCTCTCATCATCTCATTTGGTCAGAGATTTCTTTGATCAAGTCCTGCAGCCTGAGAGAATTGATTCTATTCAGCTTCCTGACCAATTTTGGCACAACAGGGAGAAAAAAAAAAACTGAATGCCTGCTTGATTTTTCTATAGAAAAGGCTGGAATCCAAGTCTGCAATGAAACAGCCCATTTACTCTGTGTTCACTGGCCCTGATCTGCCCAGAGTATTTTGGGTTGAACAGCACTGTGAATACAACATTGATGTTATGCTTGCACTTGTTTTTCGCTCTGAAAATGTGAGTGAGCATGTTTGTGTGTTTGCATTTAAACACGCCTCCAGCTTTCTTTCCAACTACGATCAGCCACGTCTCTTTGGCAGCTCCTGATCAGTCATGACCTTGGCAGATGCTGGAAATGTCCATTGATCTTGTTCAGATAACAGTTCACTTCTTCATTCATCTTCATCAACTTCAACTTCATTCATCGCCTAACAACAGGCAGGGCGATGAATTTACACTTAAACCAATAAATTATCAACCATAACGCCTGGGACACACTGCCTGTGTTGTGTGTGGGTGACGCCTTGTCTTTCTACATTGAGCACCTTAAAATGGCCATCAATGGTCAAAAGTTTGATTTCTTTTTGTTATAAAACATTTGATTTTCCTCATAAACTGTATTAGCCTGAATTAGCCTCGTTCAGAGCAAGATAAACACAGAGAAAGAGAGTGATGTCCATAAAATTGTTGAATTATTGACATAATAGAATTTTTGCTTCTACTGTCTCCACATGCAAATACTAAAATGGTTACAAAATCTAATATTTATATTTTTTCTGTCCCGTTGACACTGTTCCCGTCACATTCAGGATGTTGAAACACACAGTGGAAGGTGTCAGTTTTTTGTCATGTTGCTGGTATGATGTCAATATGACAATCAACAGGTGTTGCTGCTGTCTATTTCTTGCTGAGAACAGCACATGCCAAATGGAAAATAGTCCATTAAAATATGGAAATAGTGATGATGAATAGTGAAAACATGAAAACAGTGATTCACTAGATGATGAGCAGTGAGACGTAAGACATGTCTCATGCAGGCTGTGTGTGCTCTCCTACCTGCACGCCAAAATCCACCAAGATAAACCAAGAGGTGCTGCATCTGCCACACACATTACACATACAGTGTGTCCAGGGAATAACCCAGCACAAAAGTAAAAAAAAAAAAAAAAACATGTTAAAGCAATAAGCATGAAGGACTAATAAGTGATATTCTGGTTTTAATTAAATTTTTGTGTTGAGTGTTGGTCTCCAACAAGGCTGCCTCTAGTCTCTGACCCCGATTTGTGATATTCATGGGTTTCAAGGCGCAGCCAAGGTCAGGAGAGCATCATCTTTGGGAACCTCAGGATTGCATTTCTACTCTTCACGGATGATGTGGTTCTGTTGGCTTCATCAGAGTGTGACCTCCAGGGCTCAACGGAGCTGTTTGTAGCCGAATGTGAAGGGGGTGAGAGATGAGATGAGAGTCAGCACCTCCAAGTCTAAGGCCATGGTTCTCAGCCTGAAAATGGTGGACTGCTCCCTCCAGGTGGGGGGTGAGCTGCTGCCCCAAGTGAAGGAGTTCAAGTATCTCAGGGTCTTGTCCACGAGTGAGGGTGAGATGGAGCAGGAGACTGACGGATAGATCGGTGTGGTGTTAGCAGCAATGCAGACCTTGTACCGGCCCGTCATGGTGAAGAGGGAGTTGAGCCAGAAGAACATTTAGATTTTTGTTCCAACCTTCACCTATGGTCATTGGCTCTGGGTAGTGACTGAAAGAATGAGATTGTGGATACAAGCGGCCAAATGGGTTTCCTACGCAGGGTGGATGGCTCAGTCTTAGACACAGAGTGAGGAGCTCGGACATTCAAAGGGAGCCCAGAGAAGAGCAGCTGCTCCTTCACGTCAAAATGAGCCAGTTGAGGTGGTTTGGGCATCTGATACGGATGATGCCTCCTGGGTGCCTTCCTCTGGCATGTCCAACTGGGAAGAGAGCTCGGGATAGACCCAGGGCCCATCTGGCCTGGAAACGTCTTGGGGTCCCTCAGGAGGAACTGGAAAGTGTTGGAGGGAAGAGGGATGTCTGGAACTCCCTGCATAGTCTGGTGCAACTGCGACCCAGCCCCAGATAAGAGGATGAAAATGGATGGATGAATAAGCAAAAGAACAAATTTGTAAAGAATTGATTATTAAATATGATTCTTCTGGCTAAAGCAAGACACAGACATTAGCATGCCGTGCTAAATGCCTCTCTACCAATATTAGTGGAGTTAGCAGTAGATTTAGCATTATCTCCAGAGTCAATGAGCATAACATTAGCTAGCTAGCAGTGTCATTTTTTGTATCGTTAATATATAATATATATATATATATATAAGAGCATGTCTATTTCTCCAAGGCCGCACAGCATTGTAAATACACATTAAATATTAGCTACTCAGACACAAACTTTTCAAAACCACAGAACAGAAGGATTTGACTGCTTTTTTGTGCCACTAGAGACTGAACACACCTGATGCATTTGATGACGTGTGTGTTTGACCTGCAAAGGCTGTTCTTAACAAAAATTCCTTATCTAGAATTACATGCTAATATGTTTACTTTGGGATTTAAAATCTTTGATATGATCTTGTATGATTGAAGGAGGCGGAGCTGAGCTTCGGTGGGCTAACCAGAATTTAACTTCTGGTTAGTGATATGTTGGTCGACCACTTCAGAGCTTCAGAGCTCGTTGGCACTGATTCTCTCTATAAACACCTCCAAAAGATTTTGATAATGGAGGTGGAAAGTGTTGTCTAAAAGGCTGGTCCAGTCTGTGTTCAGTTGGGTTGAGATCTGGTGACTTTGAAGGTCACTGAATATTTAATTTGTCAGTGCTGAGTGAGCCCTTATGGTCACGTGGGCTGAACACAGCAGCCATACTGATACACTGAACAGGAGCTGGAAGGTGACAGTGAAAAGGACTGAGAAATAGAAAGATGATAAAATCTCAGGAGAATAATGAACCAAGGGAGGAGGATGTGGAAGTGGGGAACCAAAACACAATGCACACCGGATTTAAATTATGAATGACAAGCAGCATCAAACCTTCAGAGTAAATCTGTGATGCAGTGAGCAGCACAGCTGTAGGAAGAGAGGATAAGAGGGAGGGCACGACGAAAAGCTGTCTAGAACTATTTTGGGTTTGGGTTGGACTTGGCTTTCAACTTATTGTTCGGTGCATTAGAAAACAGCCTTCATGATGAAATAGCCAAGAGGAAATTAAAACGCTTCTAAGTGTTCATAGCAGAGGGCGAAGCAAGCAGAGCAGCTGCTGCGATTACGCGCCTGTCTCAGCGCACTTCACAGTTTCTGCATGGAGACACTCTCCATGCTCCGGGTTGTGGGAAGTGAAATATAAACATATTTGACCTTTTTGCAGCACAAGATGTCTCAGGAGGTTGGCACACATCCTGTTTAGAGATGAGATCTGCTGGCATGAGTCAACCCACTTTGTTTCTTAGTGAGTTGTTTGTCAATAATATCTTCATGTGCAGTGCTATAACTTAGATATTATAATGTGCAATGAACCACACCTAAGAGACACTGTTACCTGGTGTAGCTGCTAAACTTGGGCACATGATTTAGAATCACACTGGGTGAAAATAACGTCTTCATCATTCATGTTTTCTTACTCCACACTTGAAGGCTGCATGAACACATGGAAACAATGACATGTGCTCATCTTCTCCCTTAAATACTGGGTCCTGTGCTAAACTTAGATGAATAGTGTCAGTCAGTCTCATCCCTCGTCTTTGTTGCTGCCGTCAGCTGTCAAGTCATAATGTGGAGCCTAATCCTGAATTCATGTTGAAGTGAAACACTGACATGAAGGTATACTTGAAACAAACTCCTCTACTGATCTGAATATAAAATGACCTTGATTAAACTAATCGAAGACCTGTTTCAGGAAAAGGCACATATCCTGTATAATTATATCTTATTGTTGTTTTCAAACAGTTAGGACACAAGTCAACAATAAAATTCAAACAAACTCATATTTTAATTTTCAGTACAAACAAGTACAAATAGTTGTTTTAATTTATTATACTTCCTTTATTTTGCCAAGATTTATAAGAGAAACCAGGTCAAAGTAGCAACTATACAAACTCACAACATATTAACGTACAGCATAAAACACAAATACATACTTAAATAACATAAATAAAATATGATATTACATATTATATTAAAATGGAAATAAATGAATCTAATTTGTTCATGTTACTGTTTTTAATGTAAATTAACAAATTAGAGATACACTTTTCAAAAGCTAAATGTAACTTAATTCTTAATCTAAAAAGAAATGTGCTGACAAACATATTCATTCATTTCTAATTAATTTGTTAGTAGCGGAGAATACTGTACTCACTTACCAAGTACACTGAAAAGTGCGTCTACAAAATGTGACGACATTGTGTACTCGTCTAAAAACAGAGTAGACGACAGTTAAGATTTTTCTACCTGAGGTTTGGTAACTTTGACACCTCAGCTTCCTGTTTTGGGTTATGATCCCTCACAGGGGCCTCATTGCTGCACCAGGGTCAGTCCCCTTTGCTTGTTGAAGGGGCCCCTCCCACAGAACATCTTCCTCACAGCCGTCCAAGTTGACATAGTTCATGTCTTATGCAAATGATCCTTACATGGTTTATTGACAATTGAATAATGATTAGGCTGCATTCATGTCCTGCCTCCTCTTTTTCACTGCATCAGTCAAGTGACCGTTCAATCCATGACTTACAAGTGTCTCACAGGTCCTCAGGTATCCCGTGGTTGTCCACGCTGCCTTCCCGACCGCGCTCTGTCCTCATCCAGCTCTTTCATCCTCAGACATAGTCTTTTGTTTAAGAAATCCCATACAGGAGGAGCTGGCTTCCATCTGCTAGACTAACATGCCATCATTGTAACACAAGACACTCAGAATCAGGCAAAGTGTACCAGTGAGTTAATTTGTTCTCGCTGCTTTTGTTTGTTTTTTTTTTTTCTTTTTTAGCGGTAACTTCAAGGACGAAAATGTTTCCTGTTACTTGAGTCATACTCACGTGTGTGAAGTGTGACAGTGTAGTTTAGTCCCAGTTCAAACACTGCTGTTCTGCAGTTTTAACATGTGACCCTGAGTGTTGCCGCCCTGTCGTCTGCTTTGCCCACTTGACTTGAAAATGAACATTTTACTTTCCTGTATTTTCCTGCTGCGTCATGTGATGTGGAAGTTACGCCATCGGCACCGACCATGTGTCCTTCTTCTCCTTCTTTGGTTGTTGTTTTTACTTGTGGCCCCTCTTCTTCTGCTCTGTAACGAGGAGTGTTATGCTCAACTTTTTTACCATTTCGAGAGCATCATCCAGTCGCGTGTACAGTAGTGCACTGCATGTGTAACGGCAATGTGAATGCACCCATGTACTTAAAACATGTGTGCGTATGGAAGTATGGAATTTTGCCTTGTATTTCTGCCAATATGGCTGCCAGCTGACTACGTCTGGAGGCAAAAGTGTTTACATTGGTTGTGAACAGCCACAGTTGAAGGTGGGCAAGAAATGATCATTAAATTGGAGTTGTGATTACACACCTGCAGCTTGCTAGTTTCTCTTGTCTTGTGTTGTGGAAGACAACAACACTAGTTAATTATAATTTGCTGAGGCAAACAGGGCATGCAGTAGATCAGAATGACAATGTGAATACCTGCTGCTCCGGTACAAGGCACAAGCTGTTGCACCTCGGCACCGTGAATTTTGGAATCAGACAGATCATAATGACAGACTGAACATTTCATTTCTAGCCATGTTCCAACAGCCTTTTGAAATTAGAATAAAAGGTGACAGGCCTATGTTGTCCTTCCGATCCTCATCCTGCTATGCACCATATACCAAAGAGTCATCTGACAACATGACGGATCCTCCATCTTCACGTGATTTACAAAGAAAGGCTGAAGAACCTTTAGTTCTTGAGGTGTAATCAGCCCAGTTTTCTGGCACATAAGATTAAACCTCCGTCACATATATTTACTCACATTCACATAAATTACAGCCACTGTGTTTTATCTCACAGGCTGCTGATTGTTTAACTATCAGCTGTAAGACCCAACTTGATTTTATCCATATCCTGTAACATGGAGGAAAAGATAATATTCAGTCTCACAACATCAGAGTTAGAGCTAGTCACAGCCCAGTTTTTTGCCCTTTGGGATATTGTTGTGAAGCAGTCAGGTGACAGCCTGCTTCTCCTATGTAATGTGTACTTACAAAAACGTTGATGGGCTTTCTTTTAAATAGCTAAAACCTCTTTGCATAACCTCTAAGCCTCTTGTAGTGTCTAAAGATGTGTGTAGTTCGCTGCCTTTTCCAGGGTGCTTGCTCTCTGCTCGCTAACTCCTCTGTCTTGTAACAATGTTTTGGCAGTCGGAGAAAAGTGCAACAGAGTGAGCAACCCTAAGGCTGCATGGTGAAGGAGGATTAGAGGGGACAGATGAGGGGCAACCTGTCCAGGGTGAACCCCACCCTCGCCCAGTGTCAACAGGGATTGGCTCTAGTCCCTACGGCCCTGATGGATAAGCAGTTTAGATAATGGACGGATTGACTGAATAAGTGTTGATTTGCACATATTGCATGAATTGAGACTTGATGACAAGTGGTCACTAGAGAGACATGTGTAGATGCATGTTAATGACAGGTGTGAACGGGGCCTCAGAGCTTGTAGCCAAAGGCAAAGCAAGAGCTGGAAGACACATGTGAGCACAGGTTGAACTATGTTGTTCACGCAGGCTACGTTCAACATGCGCAGCTTCTTAAAAAGAGATGTTCACGTGTTGACTCAGAACGAGAAGGGACGGCATCAGTAAAGGCGTCATTATACCAGTAACAGTGTGGTGATGTGATGTTGTCTCAGTGAACAACTTCAATTTTCTGTAACAAAGAGAAATAACAGGAGGTTGTTGACATCTGAAAATTAACATAAAGCTTTCATTGTAAACAAATATGTCACTGCCTCCACATTTCAGTTAAATATAACATCAAACTCGTGAATAAATATCAGTGGTGAAGTTGAAGACGTCCTGCAACAGGCTGTAAATGTTTTTTTTACAGCATCATGCACCGTCAGTAATGCTGCTTTAAAGTGCTGTCAGGGTTTTAGAATAAGCAAATTAAACAAGAACAGCATCTGATACTGATATCACTTTCAGTGCAAAACTCTCCATCCATTATTTATACTGCTTAAAAATGAACCTTTCTACAATATTACATTTTTTTTAGATTCCCCTTTATATATAAAAGACAATACCCTACAGGGGGCTGAAATTAGAAATGATACATTACTGACTCACACACAGTTTTAGAAAGAGTTAAGGTCTACGTCATCATGATGGCAATGTTATAAGCAACAGGCCTTGAGGACAAGATTACATTACTGAGCTCCTTTTCAGCTGTGGGCTGCAAATGTCTGCACAGTGAGACACAGTTACAGAGGAACATATACAAAGAGGCTCAGAGTGAACAAACAGGTTAACACATGGTCCACTTTGATGCTTTGTGCTATTTTATTTTAATTTCTCCCTTTTTAAATCATTCACATCACAAAGCTGTTGAGAATATACATTTTATACAGCATAGAAAGGAAAAACCTTCAAGGTGGCAACATGAGAAAAATGGCAGACCTCTCCTTACACCCTCTTCACCTTGAGTGAGCTTTATTATGGTTTATTCAAAGGCTGAAATAAGCTGCTGCTTTGATGGCAAGTAACTGACCTCCAGCCATAGCTCACATCTACAGTCATCTTCCACATAACACTGCAGGAGCTGGAAACATTCTCACTAACATTTCACCATTTCACCATCAGTGTATGAATTACTCAGTGGTTTGTGACAGTTTGAAGTCTCCAGTTTGTAAATTGTCCGTCGGCTGTCTTGGTTTATTTAAGATCTGACCTGCTCTGTACTCTATCCTGATCGTGTGGTACAGTCTGTCAGTCACACTGTAGCCACGCCCCCTAATTCATCCCCTGCTTTCTGGTCTATTTTCCTCTAAATGGACCATCATTTAAAAAATGAACATCATGTTGTATTGAAGACTTGAAACTAGAGACTGAGACCATAAACTCATTAGGAAAACGTTTACTGAGCTAATAAATCAAGGGAGAAGTAGGGACATTTTCCCATAGACTTCATAGACAATACAATCTGACTTCTTTTAACAACCAATGGAGCTTTTTAAACAGTCTATGGCTCAGATCCTGTTGTCACAGTCGGTGTTGCCACTCACCCACACAGTCACTATTGTTCTAATTGCTGAGCTCCATAAAAACTCACAACCTGGAGGGAGTTGTTGTGTTACCATGACAGCAAGTAACCATGAGTTGTCATTTTGCTAATTTTGATATTTATTGCTTTTCTTTCTTTTAAATTGACACCATTGAAAATTTACCATAAAACATTGTTAATGTAAATGTTAACGTTATTGTCAGGCATCCTTGGCCCATCCTCGAGGCGCCCCAGGGCGCTGCAGCTCACACACTCTGTCAGACACGGTTTCTAAATTTCAGACTATGCTGACGTAACGTGGCTACATTTGATTTTCCGTTGCCATGCTCCAGTGCTCCTCTACTGTATCTCAAAGAAAAGAGGCAGCTGTCTTCTGTACTGCCGTGAGACTGATCTGCACATCTTCAATAAACAAACCCTGTTTCTTTGTTTTTCTTTGTTAATCTCACCTGACAAGCCACCACTTTCTCAAGTTGAAACACCAGTTGACAACCTGTGATCAGTCTGAAATGGGATTTTGTAATGAATTGTGACATTGTGTAGTGATTGTATTTACACTTGTCACTTAAAGTCTGGAAACATTCACAAGCTCAGTTGCCTTTTAAGTATTCATGCTTCTGAAATGCACATTATATTCACACTGCAGTAATTAAAGATTCACCTTGATTCCTGTTTAAATTTGAGGAAATATAGCTTGTTATCCTTTTGTTTGGAAGCAGATATAATCTAATCTTTATTTCACCACACTCACTGTTATCTCCTCATCATCACTATCTCCTCTCCCACTGCTTCATCTTCCATTATTTATTATTTAAATGCTAGTACATAACATATACATCTATCATTACTGCCTCACAGACAGTAAAGACACATTTTATCCACGAGATCTTTATTGGTGCTGCCACAGATTTGTGGAGGGTAGTTCACTTGTTGCAGAGTGTGATCACATCAACTTGTGCCTTCTGTGAGAAAATGTCTTCTTCAATATTTGTACATTAGCGAGACAAATGTCTCTCTCTCTCTGAGCTGATCCCACAGTGAGAATATGCAATGAAAAGACATGTATGCTATCAGTGTGTTTCTGAACAGATTTAAGAGAATATGGACAGTGGATTCTGAAAACAGTCACGTCACGGTTGTTTTTATGATGAGAGATTTCAGGGAAATTTTTGTTCTTCTTAGTTAAAATGCAAACTCGCTGTCAGTTTTCCTCTAGTGTGTTGAGCACATCTCCATCAGTGCAGATAAAAATACTACAGTGTGTCCACTTTGAGTTATTACATGGCACTGAGTATCAACAGCAGCCAAAAGACACATTTTAATCAGTTTGGTTTTAATGGCAGAACAAAAGTTCTGTTCTGAACAGACGTTAGCCGACTTCTTGGCTGCTACACTTAAAAAAAAAAAAAAAAAATTACTCCTTTTTACTTTTTAACTCTCTTAGAACAACATATTACAACATAATTTTTAAAAAAGTCCCCACATATTCAGAATCAGCTCAACCTCAGCTAATTATATATGTGACTCAATAAAGACTGTTCACTGTAATAGGGGATAGTAGCTCAGAGAACAAGAGGAAACTAAAAACACAGTGAAATTCTCCATATTTTCTAACCAAAGAAACCTTCGACACAGAAAGTAAAAGTGTGGAAACTGTAAGTCATTATTAAAGCTCTGTTAATGTAATGAGTTAATGATTTCACTTTCACTTTTGACATGAGTGCCCGTGCAGCTTTGGGTGGTGAACCCCAATCTTTGTTACTAGCCCGCTGTGTCCTGTCTATGTGGTCGTGGATCTGCGATCTCAGTTCTCATTCAATCATACATTCACACAATGCTTTTTATAAAGGAGACCACTGCAAAATGATCAGTTAACCTGGTTTTACTATTTATAGGTATGTGTTTGAGTAAAATGAACATTTTCGTTTTATTCTATAAACTACTAACAACATTTCTCCCAAATTCCAATTAAAAATATTGTCATTTAGAGCATTTATTTGCAGAAAATGCAGAAAGTGGAAATGCATTGTTTTCAGACCTTGAATAATGTAAAGAAAACAAATTCATAATCATTTTTAAACAAAACAATAGCAATGTTTTAACTTAGGAAGAGTTCAGAAGTCACTATTTGGTGGAATAGCCCTGATTTTCGATCACAGCTTTCATGCGTCTTGGCGTGCTCTCCACCAGTCGTTCACATTGCTGTTGGGTGACTTTATGCCACTGCTGGTGAAAAAAATTCAAGCAGCTCAGCTTTGTTTGATGGTTTGTGACCATCCATCTTCCTCTTGATCACATTCCAGAGGTTTTAAATGAAGTTCGGGTCTGGAGACTGGGCTGGCCATGACTGTCTGATGGTCCTTCATCCACACCTTGACTGACCTGGCTGTGTTGCATGGAGCATTGTCCTGGTGGGAAAACCAATCCTCAGAGTTGGGGAAAGGAAGCAGGTTTTCTTCCAGGATAACCTTGTTCCAGCCTTGCTGAAGCCCCAGATCATCACCGATCCTCCACCAAATTTCACAGTGGGTGAGACCCTGTGGCTTGTAGGCCTCTCCAGGTCTCTGTCTAACCATTAGACGACCGGGCGTTGGGCAATCTGAAAACTGGACTCATCAGAGAAGACAACCTTACTCCAGTCCTCCAGTCGTTTTCACCCTCTGCCGGTTTGTAGCTTTGTTGTCTCATGAACCGCCATCTTTGAAATTTTAAGGATGGAAGCAACCTGACGCTCACTGTATCCCTCTCCCACTAAAGCCAGAAGTGAACCCTCACTCAAAACCTTTCTTTTCAACTCTTGAGAATGAGGTGTGTTTGTGTTGGAATTCAACAGACACTGGGATGGAATGACTCCCAGACATGTAGAGATGCTGATTTAAGAAAAATTTTGATGGTCTCTTAATTTTTTCCAGAGCTGTATATTCAGTGCTCTCTCTCAGGATACACTGAGGCTCTTTATGGTTCAGTATCTTGCCCAAAGACACGCCAACCTTATAAGTGTATATATTTAATTATTTTATTTGTAACGTCCCATTTACAACATTAAATTAAATTGTAATTTAACTTTTGCAAAAACAAACGAGAAGTGCGATACCTAGATGTGCATTGGGAACCAGTGTTTGGTCATTCCGGGACATTTACAGCTCATTTACATTTCTTTCTGGAAGCTAATTGGTCGACTGAAAGTCACTGAACACAGTCGGTCCACACAGCCACAGACAAAGTAGAGCACACTCACTGAGAAATAAAAAAAAAAGTGACTCTCTTCAAGGGAAAGGAGTTATAGTTTGCCCCAAATGTCACTAGATTTATTGCTTTTCTTGTTGCAAGTCACTTCTGGGAGAACAACAGTCACTGTAAGATGGAGCAGACTGACTCTACTACAGTAGAACTGCTGCAGAACTAAAGTCAGTGGTTGATGTTAATGAACAGTATCTATGGATTTATCTATAGACATCAATATTATGATTCACAATGCATGCTGTGTGTAGGTCATTGCTATCTTACACAATGTTATTTTAGCCGAACAATGTAAACATTGGTTGATGCTGGTTTATGTTTTCTTTAAATAGCAAAGGCAATTTAAAATAACACTCAGGTCGTCATTTAGCTAAACAGCGAGTGTGTCATCTATCTTGCAAAATTGGATTTTAGATTTAAAGTAATGTTTTCTCTTAAAACATTCACAGTTATGCATTAAGTTGGTCATTTTGCTTAACTTTGAAAAGAAAACAAACCTGACAGGCATATGACTGGTTCTTAACAGTAGTATCATTTACAGCTCTTTGAAAAATGTCCAGTTATTTTTCAGGGCCAGGGTGACAGATACATAGAGAGGGACACATAAATACACAGGACCAGTAAAACTGTCATGTTTTTTTGACTGATGCGAATGACCCACTGGGTCCTGTGACCTGTGTCCTATGCCTGATTCTGACTGTGGCTGCTCTTGGTCTAACCGGATTACAGAGGGTGGTGACCTTTAAACTATGACAACTTGATTTCCCCAAATGACTTCCCTGTCCAATGGTCAGACCTGGTGGGGGGGTCAGATCAGTCCTGGTGAGCCATCGGCCCTGAATTCACTAGCAGAAACCCTACTGTAGCCATCAGCACCAGGAAAATGTGCATTGCATCTGCAGTCTCTAGTTTTTGATGCACAGCATCTGTTTAAGAATGGCTCCCAGCAGACACCTTCATTCTTTACTTAGATCTTTTGACATGCTGGGAGCTAACTGGCCTTTTGTGCTTTATATGAGTGTCACTGAAGTTTATGCAGTGAGATAATTTATATAGTGACTGACTTTAGTTACAAATACTGCATCTTCAGAATAATCAAAATTATTTATTTTTATTTTTATTCTATTTCTGGGTTAGCAGGATAAATACCTGGAGCTCCCATTTTATGTAAATGGACGGATTTGCTCATAGTATTTACAGTAATGGTATTTACACTGTTCTACCGACTGTCTAGAAAAGTGGACATAGACAATGCTGAAAATTGTCAGATTGTATTGAAGTCTATGGGAAAATGTCCCTACTTCTCCTTGATTTATTAGCTCAGTAAACATTTTCCTAATGAGTTTATGGTCTCAGTCTCTAGTTTCAAGTCTTCAATACAACATGGTGTTTGTTTTTTAAATGATGGTCCATTTAGAGGAAAATAGAACATAAAACGGGATGAATTAGGGGGAGTGGCCCCTGTGTGATTGACACAGACTGTACCGCACAATCAGGATAGAGGACAGAGCAGGTCAGCTCCACCTTCTCCTCCAAATATGGTTTCTTCTAGTTTCAAAAAACCAAGATGGTGATATAGAAATTAAAAACTTCAAAATGGCAACTCACAAACCACTGGGTAACATCTGCACTGAAGATGCAGCATGTATTATAACCTATTGTACTATAAAGATAACGATGACTTAAGCATCAACAATCACCGCCACCTGCTCCCAGCACGTCTACAGAGAAAACTTACAAATAACCCTTTTGAAGATAAACATATATAGAAATAGATCCATATTTGAAGCCCAGTGTAATATTACAGATTATATTATAAACAGTTATATTAATAGTTAGTTATATAATAATTAGTTTATATTAATCTTAGAGGATCTATATATTCCCCCACTCCTCTAAAAGAAGAAGACTATTACCCCAAAGTCAACTTGGATTCTCCTTTTGCATCATTAAACCTTTATATTGTCAGCTTTTGAAGGGTTAAAGAGGATGATAGGAGCAACGGTTTTGATGAGAATCAATCAAAACACTAAAGTTGTGGCTGTAAAACTGAAACAACAAGCTGAGAGAGGCTAAAATATGTACATATACCAATGAGGGGAAGAGCAAGTCAGGTGATAATTCTTGGTATATTTGTCGTTATGAACTAAACCTTTCACGTCACGTCGTCATTTGATCCAATGTTAAGGGAAAAATATTGATTTGTGCACCTTTAACTTTTGCTACTTGAAATTCTCATTACTGAATTAGTAAATAAATACGATCAGAAATCAGAAAAGCAGGTTTATAATAAAAAGCAGGTATAATGAAATGCCACTGAACTTAAATAGTGTGGGCATTTTCTGTATTCACCTTGAAAAATTCAGAATCTGGTTCAAAATACCTATGTCATGTAGCTACATTTAGTCATATGGCTATGGCTTATCTTTAACAACCAGGCCTTGCTATTGTCAGCCCCACAGAAATCACATTATCCCTTACTTTTCACTTTTTCCTCTGTACCTCAGTGAGCCTGATGAGACGGAGGTGTAGTTTTGTGACATTCGGCCACAGTAGACAGATTTTTTGTTAGAGCCCACACATTTTCACTCTAATTAAGTTATCATTGCCGACTAGAGGCCAAACTGCAAATAGATGTGATTTATGTGTGGTTGAGTGGTTGCAGCTCTTTGTACTGTATCCAGCAATACAAGCTAAAGCTCTGCTGCAGTGTGACTGTGGATGTCAGTTTCTGTGGTTATCGTCTTGATGAAGTACCTTTTGACAGGGGCTTTTAAACTAATTTAAAGCAGGCTGATTAGTTTAAGCCGACCTATTATGCCCATGTCCAGCTCTATATTTATAATCTGGACTCTACTGAAGAAGCTTTGCATGATTTGCTGTCCAATAAAGGTCCTTATCTTTATCTCAAACTGACCAAAAGATCATCTTTGATGCCACTTTCAGATGTGTTAGCTCATTGCAATTCTTTGCTCACAATGTCTTGTGTCACAGCCAATCAGAACAAGGGCTGCTGTCTCCAGCTATAGTTAGCAGGCCAGATGTTTAACAGTTACCAATGGGGTTCAATCCACAGGATCAAATTTTTAAAATTAGATATCTAAATATAGCACATTTTAATGACACAATCTGTCCTGTAGGTTTGAATTATGGAGCCACTGTAAACCAGTGATGCTGGGTAAATCATCCACATTGTGAAATATGACGGGTGCTCAAAGTGGGCTAGTACTGGTATGCAGTACTAGCAATTTTTACTCTTGAGCGTAGCTGCATTTTTTAATTTTCAGTTGTCAGTACACAAGAAGAAGTAATAATGCTCTTTTCTGCCCTTTCTTGACTTTGACTGCAATTGACTTTGTATATTTTGACAAGTGTGAACAAGGTTTAGATTGTTTTAGTGGCTTTTGAATAGGTGATTTAGAATTGAAAGAAATGCATGAACTGTTTTGAGAGCTGCATTCAGAGTTGTTTCTGATGAGTGAGATGCATCAAAATTGGAATATTATATATGTAACAGAAGATAAAGAAAAGGTCCCACTATTGAGTACATCTATGCAAAGTTAGCAGTTTCAGTTATCTGGTTACAACAACATGTTGCTTTATAGCTGCCTGCAGTTATTTTGCAAGAAGTGATCTCTGTCTACTGTAGATGATCCATATCCTAGTGAGTGCTACATGGAGGATGTTGGTGAGTACAGCTGCTCTTACCATCAACAGCTTCATCAGCCTAATGACTCTGGTAGAAATACACTGAGGGTATCCCCTGGAGGATTTTGGGAGTATGCAACTGATGTTTCAGTCTCATGGGAGGACTCTCAGCTGATGATTGTATTTCCTATTTTAGTGGAGAACCTTGGGGCAGCTTCTGTGACGTTCTTACTGATATGCTGTATATTCCCGCAGAAGGGTCCCAGGATAACAGTAAATCTCCTATTTTAGTTCTCTGCCGAGGAAAGGATTAGGAGTTTCACAAGACTATTTTTACTCTCTGATCATTCTTTTTTTTTTTTTTTTAAACCAGCTTCCTGGGATGGCAATGAAGGTCTGTTCACCTCCTGGGTCCAGACTAAAATATGTGGACAACTATTGGCTTGCCATTGACTTTCTCTATCCTGTGTCTGCTTTAGGATGAATTGTAATGTAATGTGATGTAATGATCTCTTCACTTCTCATGATTAGCATCATGATCAAAACAACAATCAAAACCAATGCTTTGGATTATGTGATTATGTTTCCATTCTAGTAGTTTTGGTTCATTGCTATTTATAAAATTATATCAGGGGTGGGTGATCTGCAAATTCCACCTTTACTGCATCCCATCATTGTTTTCCCATGTTAGTATGATACTTTTCATTCTGTCTATCCAGTGGTTGGCAACTGGAGGCCCATCAGCAATAATATCTGGACCGCCTTTTTTAAACTTACAACATGGGACTGACAGTCCAACATTTATGTATAATGTCCAAATAGAGAATCTACCTCCACCTGAAGATGCTTATTATACTTTATATCCATGTTGAGAGCGAATGACAGACACAAACTGTGACACATCAGGCTGCAAGTTGCAAAGAAACACATCTGTCATGGCAGCAATATTTATCCACAGAATCACTTCATCTGTAGCGTTTTGGCCGACAAAATAAATGTGAAACGTCTTCATTTTTTGCAGCAATGCTGTATTTCAAACTATTCTTATATTAAAAAAAAGGTTCTGTCAGAAAGTCCTAGAAGTTCTGTAGTTCGCTTAATTATTATTCGTTATTTTTTTAGGCATGTTGTCTTCTATAGTGACAGTGAGAGAGAGAGACAGGAAAGTAGGGGGCAAGAGAGGGGAGATGACAAGGGCCGCTTGTCAAATTCAAACCAGGGCTGCTGCAGTTAGGGCTGAGCCTTAATGGTACACACTCTACCAGGTGAGCCCCGCTCAGCAGCTACCTTCACAAACCTCTGAAATTGTAGCTATATGACATGTTTGAGATGAAAACAAACAAAAAAAACAACACCAGTTCAGTAAATCAGTAAAATGTACATTATGTGACTGTGGGTCAGAGCGTCACACGTGAACAATAACGGAAAATTCCAGCTGCATTTCCATCAATTTCAGAAATAATCATTTAATAACGTTCCAGCCTTCTTTACTGTTTGAAGTTTTCACGTATCCATTATGTGCTGAATGTTGTTAGGGGATATATATTCAGTGTTGGAGTGGTTCAAAACTGAACTGCAGGATCTCCTGAGGAAACATACTGCTGTAAATGTACTCTGTGATTCCCACATTTAGCTGTGATTGTGTTGTCAGCTCACTGTATTAGGCAGTCAGCATGTGTTGCTAGCAGGGAGAGAGCACCCCAGGGAGCCTTGGTCATAGTCACATATGCCATGTATGCTCAAATATGGCACCATTCACAGCTGATAACCAGAACATATAATAATCTGTTGCATCTGAACAGTGGGAGAATGGTTAGTTCTCTTTAGTCTGCTGGTGTTAAACAATGAAACGGCTCGATTCGATTCTTAAATGAAAGCTACAGTACTTAAAACAATGGCATTTTATAAATTTGTAATACTCTGCCTTTAAGTCAGCTAATTTTGTCATCATCAAGCACGGCATTGGAGAGACAGAAGGAGCGAGAGACGATTTCCCTGTAATGAACTGTGAATTAAATCAAACACATCTGCATAATTTTGGGTTTTCCACGTCTACTCTGTCTGGTGGATTCGCTGGAAGAGATCCACAGGAAGGATCGACGGTGTCTTTGTTCTCGTAGGTGTGAAGATGTGGGTGTGCTGTTTACATTACGATGAGACTCAGATGTTAAATTTAGCAGCAAGACTTCGCCTGCGCATTTCACATCAAATGTTACCACTTCGCCGCGTTTAGTTCCTCACATTCAAAGCATGGAAACGATTGTACTTAGACAAAACTGCAGGGTTGAACTTGAACTAGGAACTTACCTTCTGTAATGCACAACAGCACTGTCAGCATCACAAACACACACACACAAACACACACTTAAAAACAACAAACTCTTGTTTCTTCAAGTTTAGATGCAGATGCATTATAATTGATTTGGGCACCTGAACATTCAAATGCATGAATAGCAGGGCTGTGATAGTGAGGACTTTTTCTTAAACTGTGTTTCGTGTTTTTATGAACTCAGACGTGTAAAATAAAAGCTGTGAAAATATGAAGTCGCTTACTGCTGCCAATTGAAGAGTATAGGGCTTTGCCATTGGGCAGTTTTGACAGTCTTAAGTGCCACAAGCATTTTATAGATGTACAACAATCCACAGTAATGTTTTAGCAGTGTAAGTAAATGATAATAACAAGAGGCCTCAACAAATCAAACTTGAAATAACCTGGAATGTTTTATTGTTTTATGGCAGTACCAGCCCCCCAGTCAGTCAGTGTGATGATACAGAGACTCTACATTTTCTTCAAACCTTTGTTTTCCCTCCTGTAGACAGGGAGATGTTCAAATGTACATTTATGACATTTATGACCTCACATACATGTAGGTATGGACGCACACTAGCTCCTGTGCTGCTGTCCTCACTTCCCTCTTCTTCTCTCTTGTGAAAGGTCAATCTCCACGGGGTTCAGGCTACTAATGGGGACTGGAAAGACGGGCTCATTAATTATGTACATACCGTCTTGTATAGTGTGTTGGATCCTGAGCTGGAAGACGAGGACAGCAGAGGACACACTGAGGAACACAAATATATATGGTGCTGCTTTCTTTCTCTCCTCCCACCTGGCAAATGTCATTTTCCTCTCATTTCCCAGGTCACAGTGTGCTCGCCTCCTGCTGAAGCCCCCTGTCCCATGACACCCACACAAACACACACACAGGCCAGCAGACATGTCATTGCTGTCAGCAGCATGGATGTGATGTTGATCACACTATACATTTTAAATCTTATTGCAATGCTGTAATGCAGGGAGCTGACTTATTCTCCTCTAACTCTTCAGTCGTCCATGGGGGAAATTTTCAGAAGCAATAAGCAATGGGAAATCAGGAGATGTAACTTCTCAGTCATGGGAAAAGAATCCAATAACTCATTCATGACCAGTCACTGATGACCTTTATAAACTGGGCTTGTATCGGCCAAGTTTTTTGTTGAATTGAACATTATAACTTATAACAGCAGCAGATGGTCATTTGGCTTTGGGCCAATCGTTGCCTCAGGGAGAAAGATAAGGAGACTTTCCAGTAAAGGACATGGGTGACACAATAATTAGGTCATAAACTGGAAAATTGTGGCTATGGGGTGGTACTTTTTGGTCCACAAATATTCAATTCAAAGAAACTTTATGAAGAGTAATGAATAGACACAGATCAGTCATAACATTATGACCACCAGCCTAATATTGTGTTGCTCCCCTTTTTGCAGCCCTGACCCTGGAGGCCTGGACTCCTCTAGACCTCTGAAGCTGAGCTGTGGTATCTGGTCCAAGACGTCAGCAGCAGATCCTTTAAATCCTGTAGTTGTGAGATGAAGCCTCCATGGATCAGACTTGTTGGTCCAGCTCATCCCACAGATGCTGGATTGGACTGAGATCTGGGGAATTTGGAGCCAAGTCAACACCTTGAACTGGTTGTTGTTCCTCAAAGCTCCTGAACCATTGTTGCAGTGACAGGGAGCATTATCCTGCTGAAAGAGGCCACTGCCATTAGGGAAGAATGTTTCCATGAAGGGGGGGACTTGGTCTGAACAATTTTAAAGAGAATATTGATTGTTTTCCAATGAAAATAACATCTTTCAAAAATCAAAAGTCAAAAATCAGTCAGCCATTCTAGTTTATAGGTTTTAACATGTGTCAGAGTGATTGTGTTCCCTTGATTGAGCCTTTCAGACTCATAATTGTGAGTTTTTTACCAAAAATGTTGTTGTGAATGTGGGAAATCAGTATAATTCAGGTAATGAATTCATTTCTTGAATTATTAATGTGGTATTTATGACTCATTTACATCCAATGGAAACACTTGTACCATCCTGACCTCTGGATTTTTTAAATGTTTTTTTGTAAAAGTATTTTGCTCTAGTTCTAGTTGAGTGAATGATGCCTGGAAAATGAAACATTTGTCAAGTGAAAGAATCCAGTCATCAATTTTCAGCCTGGCCTTTAGGAATAGTGCAGTGTCTGTTCAAAATGTGCCTGTTGGTAGAGGCTGATAGTTTGACTATCTATCTAATCTAGCTTGCAGCTTTCATGGGAGCAACGTCCAAACACTTTCACACAAATTACCCATTGCAGACAAACGCCTATGCGTAGCATGTAAGTATGGAGGGAAAAAAAAATCATTCATAAATGTAATGACTCTGGGTTAAGAAATCTGTGCACATAGTTTAAAATCCTTTATCTTGGATTCATAGTTTCTACCATTAGATTTGTAAACTGTTGACTGAAACGACTTGGTTTATGAATCCAAAGCTGAATAAATTCAGCATTCCACAAGAAAAGCAAAGCTGCAACGTGTAGAAAAGAAAAGTGTTTAAAGCTTTCTTGAGAACCATCCATCCCAAAAACTTCACAGGAGACACTGTGCTTTCTTAGAACCTCAGCAAAACACCAGTCAAGACTGAAGTCAATAGGATGAGTGGTTGTCGAGAGACAGACACACAGACACAAACAGACAGATGGATAGATTTCCTCCAATCATAGATGAGACCAGTCTGGTGGTGCAGCACAGGGCTCACTATTTGACCCAACATGACGTCTGCCTTGCTGCATTGGCCGTTGATGCAAGCACACGTTTTTGGTGCATTACTTCTGCTGTTTACCTTCTGTCTTCTGGTTAGCCTTTATCTTCACAGATGTGACACTCAAACTGGATCTCCTGGATTGTATTTCATTGTCTCAGCAGCACCTGAAGTAACACATCTCCACCAACACACCACCTTAGATAGTTTAAATGCAGCACTGTTTTTAGTCTGAATGCCTCTTGCTTAGTTGGAATTTAACCACTGAAAAGACAATGACCCATGATTGTTGAGCATATAAACAGGATGTTCTTCCCTTGAGTTGAAAGGGCCCATATTTTATATTTACATACACTTTCCTGTGTTTTATCTGAGTTATATCTTCTTTATAAAAAGATATATATGTGGTTTTAAGAACCAAACCGGTGACTGCTTTGTTGTGACATCACAAAGTTCCAGAAGTCTTGACGGCTGGTTTTAAAGCTCATTTCCTAAATTCATGCTGTGAGCATTTTTCTGTGGACTGAGACCTTTGATACTCTCACAGTGTTAAAATAGAACCGAGATCTGCTTTATAATCAAAGACCGCGTGGAATCTTATCTGTTTCTTGATGCTCCAGTTCCACAATTAATCCAATGTTGTCTTTTCTTACAGGCTGGCCATCGCTGAGGACAGAGCCTACTCTTCTCCAAATCTACCAGGAAGCTGTGAGGCAGATAGTTTAAAGGACTCTGTGCCTGACAGCAAGGGATGGAACGACACTCCTGGGATTTGGAGTTCTTGTTTAATTGAGGGAGGAAAATCTTTCTTGAAATGCAAGTCTTGCACTCATTACACTCCTGTTGAGTTTTTCTGTAAAGACTTTGGTTCATTTAGGATTTTTTTTCACTGAACGCTCTGTCACGATTGTGCAAATAGAACTGTGGACCTGCAGCTGAGGGGGACTGGTAGCCCTGAATAAATGCCTCTTGTTTGAAGGTTTAAAAATCTTTGCCATGGAGGCTTTCTCTTGGATTATCATGGCACTGGTGAAGGTCAGTGCTCAGTAACTCACTCCTGGTCTTTGAGCCAGTGCAATCCCCCTGCTCCTTCTTTTTGTCTTTTTTCAAATCCTCCACTCTTGACTGAGGTTTTTGAGGGATTAAGTATTAAGAATTGGGGACACTCTCTTCAAGCATCTTTTTTTTTTCCAGGAATATACTCAAGCCAAAACTTTGACCAAAATAACCTGTCGACAGGATGCAGTGAGGAGGAGAGGGAGGCCATAGAGGAAGGAATAGAGGGGATTGAAAAGCAGATGGCTTCACTGCTCGAAAACACCAACAGCTGGATGAATAAAACATTTGAATAGAGAGGGAGTCGTGACATCTGGGTGAGGAGTGAGTTAGACATTCTCCTCATTCCTCCCTCCTCTCTCTTTTTCCCTGTTCTGTCCGCTCTTTCACACACTAGCATCCACATCTTCTTAATCCCCACATCCCTACCCCTCACTTTATCTGGCTTTATCTTTCTCTTGTCTCTTTCCCTCCGTGGACTCAGGGGTTCAGGTGGTCACTCAAACAGACAGAAACAAGCTTGTGCCTCTGCTTGTTTTATCTGCTCTTGCTGAGTTTTGCTTCACCTTTGTGTGCCTCCTCACTCCCCCCTCTCCTCCTTCCCACCTGGTACATCTCCTCCTCCTCCTCCCCGGCACGGTGTGTGATGGTGCGTCCCCTCCTCTCGGTCGTGGAGACATGCCCGTACAGGAGATGGCGGTGAGTCCTCTCAAGTCCCTGTACTGGGAGCAGTTCCCCCCCATGTCGCAGCGCCGCGTGTACTGCACTCCTGTCTATCACGAAGGCCTGATCTACGTGCTGGGGGGCTGCAGCGAGACCGGGATGCCCCTGGACAGCGTTGAGGTCCTGGATGTAGAGAGCCAGACGTGGAGCCAGTTGCCACCGCTGTCCACTGCGCGGGCGGGGGCCTCAGCTGTTGTGCTGGGGGGCCAGGTGATGGTGCTCGGGGGCATGAATCAGCAGCAGACCCCTCTGGCCTCTGTGGAGATGTACCACCCTGATGAGGGCAAGTGGGAGACAAGAGCCAGCCTGGGTCAGCCATCCATGGGTGTCACTGCTGTGGAGAAAGGTAAGAAAGTGGAACATTTCCATCTTTGAACTTTGACCCCAAATCTGCAGATTTCTACAGTGGTTATCCAAAGTTATTATTGCATTGAATTAAATTGTGTGAGATAGAAATGAGAAAGATGGCAAGTGACCCTTTGCTCCAATCAGCAGTGTCAAATCACAGCTTGGCAATTGTAGCAAGGAACAGCAAGTCTGTAAAGCTTTGGACTCCTCCTCATGCAGCGGTGCTGAGAGTTTGGAGGTTGTTTCTTTTGTGTTTTTACCTGCTCCCAACATTTCAACAGACATAAATATTGGATTTGATATTTCTATCATTACCTTACAACATTTTAGTAATATTTTAATGTTGTTTTCACGCCACCACATGATTCACTATCTAGTAAAGTTGTTACCTTTTTGTCTTGGACTGACTGCCATTGAATGCATGGAGGCACCTTTTCTAGGTGTCTTTCTCGTTGGAATCAGCCCTAAACAGTAGACATCTGAGGCATTGTAGAGAAGAATGAGGGTTTTCCTTGTGCACCCTCTGCACACTCTCGTGTTTGACTCTGAAAGCCTTCCTTGGATGACTGGCAGAGTGTTGGTGTGTGTGAGCCCAGATGTATACGTGTGTAAAATTCATACAAATACAAGGTAGATGTAAACAGTCTTTGACGGATTCACATGACTGATTTCTGTTCTGACAGACACAGAGCTGATGGCTCATTACAGATGGGGCCCAGACCTCTTGTGGGCCCTCATACAAACTACTATTAAACTATACAGGGATGCAGATATAATGAGAGAGAGAGAGAGAGAGAGATTGACATTGGTTATGATGATGTCATAACCAATTACCAAGTAATTTCAAAAACATACAGGTCAAAATTTTTTCTGTAATTTCTCTTTACACTTTGTACACCAGCAGACAGACAACACAACACCAGAAATTGGCTCAGAGTGGCGTGGGCACTATTAAAAGGGTACTAATGGAGTGAAATGAACAACAATACAAATAGGCCACAATACCCCCTCTGGTGCTGTTTGCTGCAGAAGAGCTTGGCAGTGACAGGAGCCTGTGAGATGAATTATTAAAAAACACCATATTCAAGGTGCTCTGCTGCAAATATTTTAATTGCCAAGTACTTTGTGTCAAATAAATAACTGAGTGATATGTGCAGCTCTGTCTCTGTGTTTGCTGCCAATCTCACCTGTTGCCTCTGCCCCAGCCGGCCCCCAGAGCAGGGTGTTGGCAGCTCTCGTCCCCCTCCTCCTCCTCCGTCTCCTCTCATACAGCTCTCTCTTCATTCGCTGCAGATATCCCTTCCTGACTCTGTCTTGCTGCCTCTGCTGCCACACCAGCTCTGGTTGAAGCCTGGGAATTATAGAAAAAATATGAGTTGGGTTGCTCATCACATTGGTCAGACAATAAAGCCTTCCCACATGTGTTTTCTTAAGGTTCTCTGTTTGACTAACACTTCTGTTCTAGTCTGTCTTTATGCCTCCTCAGGGCGAGTCCTTTTCCATCTTTATTTTGATTTAGAGCATGCCCAGAGAGGAGGGGCTGCTCACAGATGGTCAGCTGTCAATGTGTTGTGTGTGAGAGAACCATAGAAAGTAAGATGTGCTGAGTGAATCAATATGCTGCATGCGACTCTAAACTCTATAAGATTTTACTCATTTAAAATAGTAGCAAAAAATGGCCACCGCATACAGCAGCTCTACCCTCTGCTCCCCTGCTCGCTCTGCTATAGCTCTCAGAAATTTATCAGAGTGGGCCTGTGAATTTAACCCATCAATTACTGCAAAAAGCTTAATTTAGGCTCATTAAACTGATGAGGATGAGTATGCAGCTGCTTTGACATATTATAAGGCTTTGAAACAAACAGCATCAACAAACTCATCTGAAGTGGTGAAGTTAACTAATTAGCTTTTCATTTTGGGAGAAGCCCCTCAAAGCTTTTCAGTGACAGTGAAGCTGCTAAAGTATCTCCAGAGTGGAGGCTGTTCACTTGTGATTAAAGTTGAGTGGCGCTGAGATCAATGGGAGCTCACACAAGTCATGAAGCTGGTGCTTAACTTTGGGTTTGGTTCAGTAAACGTTGTAGTGAAGCAGTCCCATGACTGAATATGTAAATGGTCAATAATTTGTATGTGGGTGTGTGTGTTTGTATGTGTGTATGTGTGTCTACTGCAATATCTCTGCATGCGTGTGCTTCAGCAGAATGTCAAACATAGGTCGTGTGGAGAGCCAGTCGTCACGCAGTCTACCTCCGTTGTATAAATATGCTGGACTTAATGCTCATTCCCCAGGCGTTTGCAGCCTGTCTGCAGTTCTGTATGTTGGCACACAAGAAGGGAGAGTCGTGAGAAAAGCAAGGGAGAGAGATGAGTGGGAGGAAGGAGACAAGAGAAGAGGTCTAATCACATGCCAGCATTGCAAAAGACAAACCACATCTATAGCCAAATGGTGCGGAGAGATTTCAGTGATTACACTGACATGAGGCTGGGGGCAGAGAAAGGACAGAGGCAGAATAAAAACGACAGACTTGCTGAGGTCCCTCTTCTGTGCAGTTTCCTGTGTTTACATTTTGGACTGCATGCTGTTAAGTGCTGACCTGATAAACTGCAGAATCAATATGACCTTTCAAGGTAATAGAGACAGAGTGAGGGGGATATTTCTATGATGTGAATTTTTATTCCTTATGCTGCTTTTCATACAGAAGGGAAAGACCAGCACGCAGCAGGTGTGTGTGCGCAGGACAGTTTGATTCCTCCAGCCTTTTTGAATGCACTGCTTATTTCTCCACATGATGAAATGATGTGTCTTAGTAAGACTGGCCATACTACTGTATATAAAGAGTTCGGAGGGTGGTGTCTTCTCATTACTTTTACAAAACTAAAAAGACAAGGGCAAAGTCTAGGCGAAGGACTTAACAGTATATGTTACATGCTGTAACATATGGCTAACTAGCTTACTGTCTGCATATCAGGAGCTAACTATGATTTGGGGTTATAGGTTTTATACTGTAAAACTTGAACTGTAAAACCTGATATATGTTAGAAATGCTCTGTTCATGACCGGAGAATCTGGTCCTGGGTACTTTTAATGTTAGCAGTTATTATATTTTAGTCCAGCAACCCCAGAGAAAATCTTGTAATCTGGAAATATAAAGAATAAAACTGTATGTTTTTCTTCTGTAGTTAGAACAAAACTGGTTTTCTAATGATCACTGTCACACCAGTGCTAACTCTATCTTGCAGTACACCATACGTCTGCTGACCTTTGGCCTGGGACTAGCTTTAGCCTCATCAATCATTTAGCTTGACATTATACACGTATCTATTTATGACCCTTTTACAGAGATCCCACTTTAAAATGAGTCAGATGGAGACGGTGTTTTCAACCACGGAGCTGAAGTCAGGTAGTTTGTAGTAACACCTGATTGCAACTGTTGTCATTTTAGCTAGCAAACTCAGTCACTGGCAGGAAAGAAAGGCTGCTTATACACTGCACATGTAGGCTGCTTGAACAGAAAATGAACAGTAACCCAGGGGCTGCAGTGAAAGGTCAATAGCTACGTACAGTGGTTATAGTATTCATTTTAAGAGATATTTGAGTTTGTTTCTTTGTCTTTAGTCTGATTCTTTGAAAAGCAACACCTTTAAAATTTCATGTATCTCAGGTCTGATACAATTCAATATTTATATTTCCCAAAGAGGAAAGTGTTCTTTGAGAAAATATCACTGTGAAGTCTGGTGCGTTGTAATGAGCGTTGAGATGGGACATGCTTTCAGTCCAGAAAGTAGTGTAGCGGAAGAGCTGCGCTGTAGAGCCCTGCAGTCAAAACATTCCCCTAAGTGGATGCTGTCACACTCATTAGAGAAAAACTTCCTTTAGAGAAAAGCTTAACATTAACAGCTGAAGCGCTGGTGTTTTCGTGTTCCTTAAGTGCAGCAGAAGAGATAAATCAGCAGAGGAGTGTTTCTCACAGCAGCTGTAGTGTGAACAGGATACATAGAAATGAGAGGCGCCTCGTGTTGGTTATTTGCAATTATTTGTTTCATTCTCCGTGTTTCCAGCCTTAAAGGCTACAGGAGGAGAAGAGATTTGGTGCAGTTGATAATCACCACCACCAGTAAATCCTCAGGAATTCATTAAACTGACACACTCCAGGAGCCCGATGTTAATCTGAGAGATTATAGCTGTGCTTGTGCATGTGCAATCTTAAACTTTATGTCACCCAGTTGTTAATTACTACAGGGAAGCTCTGCAGCATTATTAACGTCTTGCTTGAGCACAACACAGGGAAGGTTATTGTTACAATATTAATACATTTGGCTCAATTCTTATCCATCATCATTGTGGTAATAATAAATTACTTTCAATTCTCCCTTACATCATGTTATCCTGTATATGGCAACCCAGATAGCAAAATTACATTAGATAAGGCTGGGTTCACAGCGCGAGTCTAGCTCATGTACTTCCACATCTGGCCAGAGACAGCGGGAAGATTTTCTGTGTGTGCATCACAATGGGGCCAGATGTGGAAGTAGCATTTTACAATAATGCAGTACATGGGCCAGATTGGGGCTGTGGAGCTGGGTCTATATTTGGCCAGATGAAAACAAGCTATGGGCTGGATTTATTTTACTTTGTAAAACAAAAAAAAAAAAAAAAATTGGTTGAGCCAAACTGAGCCTAACTTGTTCATTTAGTATTATCAGTTATTGTAACTTCATACAAGGATGGAACTAAGTGTGTATTTAATTAGACCATACGTGTATCTCTCCCCACATGTTCTGTTATCTTGTTTAAAACAAAAAGAAAAAGAACGAGAGGCTACTCATCTCACTAATACTTCTTATCAATCCTGTACAGTTATTGGTTCTTCTTGCTTTATTTTAAGAGGAAAAAAATGAACAATGATTTCGTCTTTATGCAGTAAAGCGAGTATAAAACATTATTGTTGGGTAGCAAACTCCAACAGCATTGTTTTAGCTCTAATCATTAGCCCTTGTATTATTTAGTTAACTGTGTGTGTGGGTTCTAGGATGATAGCATACAATAACAAGTGGGACAACAACAGATGAACTTAGAGGTAGGTGGTTGGAAACTGTTATTTCACTGTTAGTATAAGACAGACTTTCACTAGATGTTTTGACAGATTGGACATTTTTCCGCATTGCACGTGGCAACGAGTGTAACCACACTTGAATGTTGAGCTCTGCATTGTCACTAATAGTAGGGTTTGTGTGTCTGTGCTGCAGCGTTTGTGACAGAGCTGCCTTTACCCCTCACCCACAGTCTCAGAGAGAGAGAGAGAGAGAAAGAGAGAGAGAGAGAGAGGGAAATGTGAAAATGGATCATACACAATCATCTAAATAAGAAACGGTGTTGGCAAGATAAAATGTGTGAGATGACTTTTATTTAGCAATAATGAATAAGAAATGTATTTTAAAAGTTTCTACAGCAGTGAGAGTAGAACTGATAACTTCAGGACTTATTGATAACACGATCTTATAATTTAGTACCAGGGCCTGAGTTTCAGTACCATCTCCAGCACAGCAGCAGTTTCTAAACCACTCTTCTCTGATGTGTAGAAACAGATTGAATTTAGTGTGTATTCTTATATACTGCTTTTCCTCAGTCGATGTGAGGGTCTAAGGGCAGAGGATGTTGTTATGATGCCATGTAAAGCCCTTTGAGACAAACTGTTTGTAAAAATGGGCTATAGAAATAAAATTGCCTTGCCTTGCCTTGTCTTGAGCAATACTTCTCTGTTATTGTCTGATGGCCTCTGACATCTGACAAAGGTCTGTGCCACCTTATTGCTCTGTGGTAGTTGCTTGGTAATAGGAGAGAAACTCGCTTTACATGGTTTGGAGTGAATTATAAATACATACTCTAATGAGAATGAAACGTTCTCTACTCATCTCATGGAAAATAAGGACTGTAATAAGTGCACAACCGAGCTTTAGAAAAACGTGCATCTTAAAATTGTGAATTTAATTTTAGAAAAATAAAATCAAAATATTAGATTCAGTTTTCTTTTTCTTCATTCATGTAAACTCTATTGCAGTCAACAACCTCGACATATTTTAGCTTTTAACCAATGGACAAGCTTTATCACCTCCTTTCCTCCTTTCCTTTCCACCACCTATTTCTCAGGCTGTTACCTCTGGTCTCATCTCTTCTCTGTCAGTGTTTCTCACTCACTGACATACAGTGATTGGCTCGGGGAGAGTGTCTGGGTCCAGACTTGGACTGTGGTTCTGTTAGAGAGACCACGGCTCTAAATGATAAAGAATTTGAATGAGATTTGGTGTGAGGCTGATGGAGGTGCTGAGAGCAGCTGGTGAGTGTGGTTGGCCACAGCATAACATGCAAGTTAGTGGCCTTTAGAAACCGTGTTGAGTCATATAAATAATAAGCCTAAAGCAATGCAGTGTCCAATGAATTTAAGACCAGGTTGTCATGGTTACAGCTGGGACATAGCAAGTTGGATAGAAGATGTGATACAAGAAAGCACTTTATGTCAGTTACTTGTGTGTGATTTCACTGCTCATTGATGGATGTAAATTGGATCTGTTGATACTTAACCCCTATCTGTCATGCACTGGTAACTACAACTATATATATCAGTCATAAAGCTCTTATTTTGTGTTTAAATATGAATAGATTAATAGACAATTCAATTATGTAATTATGGCATACTTTTAGATTAATAAAGGCAACATTACCACATTTCCTGTCACTGCCCCGTAATGTCACATTTTAATTTGTCCATTCCCAGACTCAGCCGTACTATGGGATTAGTGCTAATAGCATATGCTATCATGCTATGCTAAGATAGCTGTGTTCCTATTCAGGGGCTAAATCCTCTGCATCCATGCATTTAAGGACCAATTGCGTGCGTCATAGTCAGCAGTGCAGCAAATGTGTCCTTTTCCTGGGAAACAAAGAATCCAACAGGTGAATCCTTCCCGGCCCAACCTATCCCAAGATTCATGGTGCACCAGTAATGTGCACAATGGTAAACAGCTATGAAGGTCCACACCTTCGTGTACCAGGTCCTGTGAAGGATGTAGCCCCTGAATTGGGACACAGGTATTGTCACTGTTAGCCACTTAGCATTCTGACCTGAGCAGTTTGGTGGTGTGGATTTATTGTCTTTGGTCGACTGATGTCATGCTGTGAATTATGTCAAATTTGAATGAATGAGAATAAATGTGTAGTTCTGTGCAGCAGGATTAACGTTGATCTTGTTGATCTTTGTTCGTGTCGGATCCATCGACTCCTCTGACTTGTTTCAATTAAAGTGCATTTCAAACTCAACAAACATCTTAATTTGTATCCATGATTTCAGTCAATTCAAGATTCAACTCCTCATTACTTCTCAGACAGAGGTTTGGTGCCCGGATTTTAATATTATGGTTTCATTTTGAATGAGTGAATGGCAACAATAGTTTTGTGATGCAGCAGGGCATAGGAAAAGCTCGTTCACCGCCGGATGTGAGGAGCAGCCCCTCAGTGTTGTTTTTGTTTTGGTGTGTTTAACACAGTGAGAGGGATCAGTGTCACATCAAAGAGGGGATCAGTTGACAGATGGAAGAGGTTCTCACCTAGATTCTAGCCAAAGACGTCACGTTTCAATGGCATGTGCGTTAGACCGATGATCCAGCAGAACACCCACACACAGAGCCTACAGTGTTTTCCTCCACTACTACTGGTCCTGTCAAACCATAAGGAAAAGTGTGTTCGCATGGATGTGAAGACACAGTGTTACTGTGGCATCAGCCTGGGATTATTTTAGAGTGAGAAAAAAATCTCTGTGACTGAACAACACAGGGTTAAGGTTTAATATGTTAGATTGTTGAGAGTTATTCTGTGTTAAGATGAACATTAGTTTATTTAGATCTCATCTCGAATGTAAACTAATTCCATTATATAAGTCGTTATAAAAGATAAATCAGTATCTGGGTAAAATAAGAAGCATCAATAACCCATTAGCGGCCGTGTGTGTGTGTGTGTGTGTGTGTGTGTGTGTGTGTGTGTGTGTGTGTGTGTGTGTGTGTTGTGTGAATGCTGTATGTGAGTGAATGTATTCCTACTGTATCTCAGTGAGTGTTTCTGTTGGCACAGTGAATCAGCCTCATGTATATCAAGCCCTCAGCCTGGTCACAGCAGACAGCAGGTGTTTATGAATTCATTTCATTTGCTGCGCATCTCAAGAGGAATTTAGCTTGTTTCCCTGCATCAGTGAAGGGAGGATGAGTAATGTGTGTTGTGACGTTTAGCTTTGGCCATGAAAAAGAATTCAGGATCATTGTAGCTGAAATTATATGTTTCATGTTTCTGGCTGCAGAGTTAAAAATAGCGTGTTTCTCACCCTGGCTTCTTCTTCTCTGGTGCCACACACAGTGCATCATTGTCAACAGCCTGGTGTCATTTAAATTATATGAAATTACTTTCATGTTGAACAATTGACTGTTCGATAACAGCTTAGCAACCAGTACTTGGCATGACAGGCCTGTCGATCTCACAGGTTAAGGCAGTGTGTATGGGGCTGGTAGGAGCATTACCCATGTACAAAGAGTATTGAAGGCCCTGCCATTATTTTGTATCTGCTCAAATATAGGCAGCCATTGTTAACATGCTGACTAACTCGTCCACTATCTGCAGTTGTAACCGAGCATTGCTTACAAAGGCAAGAGTTACTGTATCATTGATCTGCGGAGGTTAAAAAAACATATCCCCAGTGTGGGAGCCAAGATGTTTCTAAATCAGTTTAGAGAAACATTAGCAGCTCTGTGCTGCTCTTCATTTGGTTTGGAGAAGTTTACATTCCAGCACCAGCACACTTGACCTGAGGTAACTTTAAGTTTGCAAACCTCAGATTAGTCCTCATTCTCACAGCATTTTCTCATATATGAGTGAAACCTACTCTTTTTGTTGCTTGTCCAAATGAAATTCTCTATAGGAAACATCCAAACATAGTTAGCTCAAACAAACATTTACATTAACATTTACGTACATTTTGATAAATTGCAGTAAACAGGTTAATAGCATCTCCCTGCAATATATGAACAATGCTTCTCCTTATTTATATGTTCTTGTGCAGTGAGCTGGTCTCAGACTTTTGCACCTCATTGTCTG
The DNA here is from genome assembly GCA_038496675.1 of Rachycentron canadum. NCBI lineage: Eukaryota > Metazoa > Chordata > Actinopteri > Carangiformes > Rachycentridae > Rachycentron > Rachycentron canadum. The sequence goes on from CM076651.1 coordinate 24,762,662, forward strand.
ACTCATTAACTGGGCTCACTGACTTTCAGCTTCACATATGTAAATTAGCCAACTAGCGCTGATAAAATTACATTTCAGTTTACAAAATCAAAGTTAATCAGCCAGAAATTATATGTTTCTTTCTTAATTTCTGTGCAAAATCAAAGACTGAGAGATAATTCTCAGTGTTGGATCCGTCTCCTTTATAATTGTACAGGAACAGAAAGCTGGAGCAGTTTGTCTGTGCACGAGTCACAGCCAGTGCTAAAAAAACATGACGCGACTTTGTGTGAATGAGGAAAGTAAGTCACTTTGGGCCATATGTCGTCACGCAGTCACAGTTCTGTACCAGCAGAGGATTCATTAAGGTTATTATTCAAAATGAATAATCATTTTTCATCTGAAAATTGAATTGAATTCCTGAAAACATGTTCAGGAAAAGGTAGGAAGAGGTGTGTGTGTGTGTGTGTGTGTGTGTGTGTGTGTGTGTGTGTGTGTGTGTGTGTGTGTGTGTGCGCGCATGTGCGTGTGTGTGTGTGTGTGTGTGTGTGTCTCTCAGATGATGATTGACATGTTTCAGCCTGGTCTGCATCCCTAGAGCCTCTCCTCTCCTCCATCGCCCTCTCCTCTCCTCTCCTCCATCCCCCTCTCCTCTCCTCCATCCTCTCCTCCACCCCCTCTCCTCTCCTCCATCCTACTCTCCTCCATCCTCTCTTCCATCCTCCTCTCCTCTCCTCTCCTTTTTTCGACTGATCAAGCGAGCATTGCTGTTGCTTGGCAACAGGTGTGTGACTGCTGTGTTTGTTTTTAGCCTAATCAGAGGGAACGAGCAGATTAGTTGTAAATGTCTGTTGGTGTGTGTCACAGATATGAATGAGCATGTTGTGTGTGTTCCTCAGTTAGCAGCAGATAGAACATGCATTTCAGAGACTGAACGTGTGTCTTTGTGCATAATTTTAGTGCCTTTAGTTGCCTGTCAAGAGATGAACACTGTGTGTGTGTGTGCGTGTGTGTGGATTTTTCGCTTGTCTATCCTGTCTTTCCATCATTAATCCCAAACACTGCTGTATGTCACAGAAATTTCCTCGTCCCTCTGCTCTGCTTTTCTTTGAAATTTGGATTTGTCCTTTCATGTTGTTTTTCCCTCTCACCTCAGTTACTTTTTCACTCATGGATCAGCTCAAACCAGCTCATGGTGAAACACAAGTCTGTTCACAGAATGAGTTCAGATCCTCCACCAGTCGAATTGTAGACTCAAAACACAAGCAGTCGTCTGAGTTCAGAGTTTTATTAAAAAATAAATAAATAAATAAATAAAAATAAAAACACAGCAACAAAACAGAGTTTTATAGAAGCCCCAAAAATGAGTGAAAAAAATGAAGTGAAAAGAAAAAAACCCAAAAACGTCAGAAAACAAGGAAAAAAAAAACAAACAAAAAACAGCAGAACAACAACAGCAAAAAAAAAAAAAAAAAAATCCGATTGGTCCCAGGAGTGAACTAAACTGTCTGAGTTGTGCATTCATTTACCTGATTTACCTGACCTTCAGTGGCCAACAATACCTCATGTGTTGGACATTTGGTTTCAGCTCCTGATTAAAAAGTTGATTAAAAAATCTGTTGCATCCCTGACCACGGATTGATGATATCCTGATCACATCCAAGCCAAAAAAAAAAGAATTGCAGCTGTCTGCACACATAATGATGTCTTGGCCTATTATTAGCATGATTGCATCCATCACATGTCTTTTAACTGCCTATTCTTATAGGGTCACAGGAGGCTGGAGCCAATCCCAGCCGTCACTGGGTGAGGGTCGACATTCAGAGACAAACCAATCACACTCATCTACACACCTACGGGAGAGGTTCACCAATAAACATTAAAAATGTCTGGAGAACCTGGAGGGAACCCATAGGGAGAACATTCAAACTCCACACAGAAAGGCCCAAGGTCGGGGGTTTGAACCCAGAACCTTCTTGCTGTGAGGCAAGGTAGTGCCATCCTAATGATAACAGAAAAATGATTATACAAATTATTGCTTCATGATCATTTATTAGAATTTAGTACACATACCATAAAAACTCAAGTGATTAAAATAAAAAAAAAAAACATGTTAAAAAAACATGTAAAGTTTTGTATAATAAAAGCTCATTAGAATATCTATCTCTTAGTCCTTGTCATACCTTAGAGAAGCCACTTTTTAATTGTCGCTCTGACTCTAAAGTGTCATACTCCTTCTGAGCTGATGAGCATAATTTCCTTTTTCCCCCTCAGTCTGTGATTAACGACTGCTGCCCTCTCCTCAGTCAATAATCACTGTCTGTCAGCCGGCCTGCACACACCGCCTGCCTGAGAAATAACTGCTCCCGGATGATACGAAGTGTGTTTCTACAAGGGAGAAGATAAAGACACGCTGTCATGTCTTCAAAGTGGTGGTGGAGATTGGGGAAAAAAGAAGAAGGTGTGAAGTCGGTTCCAAACAAATCCCAAGGAAGTCTCTGCTCTCCTCTCTTATGAGAGAGAAAAAAGAAGCTGTATCACAATGTGCTTTTTCAAATTAGCCTCATTACTCTATCCTCTGATTCTTAGAATTGAATTAAATATGAATGTGTCTACTTTCTTCCTGCTTCAGAACTTCCTGTACCAACTTGCACATTTCAGCTAGTGCCTGCTTTTCTTGAACAACCTGTGATGACCTGGTTTCTGGCTCTTGAAGCTTCACAATGCATAATGCAGGAGTCTACTACAAGCAGGGCCACTGTAGTGACCTCTGTGATGTGAAAACTTGTGTTTTGGGCCACACTGGCCACATGATAGATTTGTGATCAGGAAGTAACCACCATGATGTCACCAACTGGTTTGTGAGCTGCTGTTTTGAAGCCCCCAGCTTATTTTTTCTAAAACCAGGAAACCATATTTGGAGGAGAAAGCGGCGCTGAGGAGGAGTGAGGGGTGGATCTGACCTGCTCTGTACTCTATCCTGATTGGGTGGTACAGTCTGTCATCACACAGCAGCCACGCCCCCTAATTCATCCCCTGCTTTCTGGTCTATTTTCCTCTAAATGGACCATCATTTAAAAAATGAACATCGTGTTGTATTGAAGACTTGAAACTAGAGACTGAGACCATAAACTCATTAGGAAAACGTTTACTGAGCTAATAAATCAAGGGAGAAGTAGAGACATTTTCCCATAGACTTCAATACAATCTGACTTCTTTAACAACCAGTGGAGTCGCCCCCTGATGGTCATTAGATTGAATGAAAGTTTAAGGCTCCTCAGCACAGGCTTCACTTTTCACACCCAGAGTCTGTGTTCACTTCTGTAAACAGTCAATGATTTTCCATAGAATATTAACAGAACCTCATCGGCCTGCGACAAACTGGCTCCCCTGACCACAAGCTGATTCACACTAACAAGTACTTCATAGACATGTAGTGGAGTCAAAAGAACAACACTGGTTTTTCAGTGTCGTGGAATAAAGTACTCCACCAATCCAATAAAGTACATACTTACTCCACCCCTGTGTAGTAGTACTTATAAAATAAAATCACACTCCTTGGAGAAGCAGAGATAAGAGTCTTTCCAGGTTTGGGGAGCTTTAGTTTTCTTATGTCACAGTGTGTGTGTTGGTGGATTGGTGCTGGAGGACACAGCAGTTTCTCGGTTTTTGTCAGCATATTCTGTGAACTACAAGCGAGCAGCTACAAGTGAGCACTTTTTTCTTGCAATGGAAATTCAAGTAATCATTATGCAGCATCTTGCAAGTTTCAAACAGTTTTAAATTTGTTTCCTCTAAGAAAAACTCTTTGGTAGATTCAGGGTTGGCTTCCAGGCCTGTTCCACTTCCTTGTACATTTGATACAGATGTTTATTAGAATACATCAGAGCCACAATAGAGCAGTGAAACACACAATTCACATGTCTTTCAACCAACTTATCATCTCAACTAACTCATTAATATTTTCATTGTTTCTTTGAAATTAAAAACACGATTGTTTTCAAAAACTTCCTCAGAATTGTGTAAAAGTTTGTCACTTTCTCAGTCCACAGAACAAAAAAGACTTTTGATTTATTTCTTGTCAATATGAAACTCAACTTGTTCATGGAAAACCTGTAAAACCAGAATCACCTATATGCTTAATCCAATTATTAATCATTTACTGGTCATGAGTTACTGAGTAGTAGCTCTTGGTCCAGGCCTTGGTTGTCTCTGGCCTTAACTACTGCAATGCTCTTCTGGCCGTCCTCCCTTTGGGCACAGTCTAACCCTCACAAATGGTCCAGAATGCAGCAGCCCTCTGGTCTTCGATCAACCTAAAAGGGCACATGTCACTCTGTAACTCATCAAGCTACCCATGGTCCAATCAAGTCAATAATGTTGCCTTCAGAGTGACTTAGGTCTGTGCCATCTACTCGAACACAGTCATTCAGGCTTATGCTTCTTCTCCACCTTGTTCGTCCATGAAAACCTCGTCTGTCATCAACATCTCTGCCCACAGACCATCTCAGTGCAGTCTGCTCTGGTCTGATGGTGGAACAAGCTCCTGAAGACTCTACAGAGAGCTCCTCCTCTCCTCACACCTCTAACACCCTGACATGTCTAACTAGCTCTTACTCTGACCCCCAGTTCACTTCTTTACCTGATCTCCTTGCACTCATTAAGATGGTCAGAGACAGACAGCTGGTCATTAAACATGACCCCAGTATTGTTAGTAACACATAGTGCAGCCAACTTATTTATTAAATACATTTGTCAGTCAATGAGACTTTGATATGATGATTCTCCAGGATGAGGACTGAACATGCTTGTGAAACACTAAAAAAAAGCCACCTACTGTTCAGAGACTTCCATCTAGCTTCACTGCTTCACTTCACTTCACTTTACTTTTAATTTTGATTGATTTTTGAAAGGACATACACCATACATAAATCATGGTACCCTATTCAAAGGGGCAAACTCCAGTATGTAAATCCAATAAAATATGTAAATAAACCCAGAAGGTCACACTTCTTGAATCATACTACAGGAGTAGTAGTAGTAAGTCCAGCACTGGGCCCAGGGAGACACCCCCTCCGCCTGGTCGCCATTTATTCCACTGAGCTGACATTCGCAAGATGCTGTTTCCACAATTGCACTGACCCGTTCTTTCAGTCCTGGGGCCTTTGTTTCTTTCCAGGGTCTTAAAATAGACTGTGATTCCACTGGTTGATTTTTGATCAGTTGTCATTATCAAATCAAATCAAATCAAATCTGGGGATTTCAAGCCATACTGTCATTGATGTGTCATGTGAAAACCTGATTCTGAGTGAACAGTGAACTAACAGTAACTGTTTGTTAAAACATCAAATTATCCATCAAGGATTGATGATTGAAAATTGATTTCTTGATAAAAGACATCCAACATGGTTTGTGAAGGAAGTTTGTCTGATGTCAACATTAGTCCCACTTTAAATAAACAATTCAACTGCCAGTCTTTGAGATGAAGAAGCAGATTTGTCCTGCTCAGATTAATGTCTTAGTAGTGCTATTGTGCACATTTTATATGTACACAACACCTGTTTTTACCGGTGATCACACCTGCAGACACGTTTTCACATGTATGGTGAACTTTGACCTTTAAACCTTTCAGCCTGAAGTTTCAATCACTGCTGTGGTTTTCAATCAGCCGAGGTCAACGTAACAAGACGATTAAAGCTGTGGATTTACACAAAAACACCACGTGTAGGTCACAAATGCAGAGGTCAGATCAGCACACACATTTACACAGGCGTACGGACAGAAGTATGCACTCTCTGCAAACACACACACACCTCTCTTCCTTTAGCTTCAAATTAGCTGTCTGAACTACTTGTGTGTCTAGTAGTGTATTCCACAGGATGGAATTCAGTGATTTTAATCATGTCTCATTGGCTGCCTGTCAATGAAGTCATATCCTCTATGTTCATGTTTCAGTGTTGTGGACTTTTTCCACTTTTAAGTCACAAGATGCACTTTGTCGTTTTCAACTATATATTTAAACCAGGTGAAGGATGACGAGACGACTGGATCTTGTGAAGCTCTTTTATTCAGTGTTGTCATTGGTTGTAATCACCTGGTTTGTTTCTTGTGAAGAGGAGGAGACGCCTGTGGAGGATTCACCTCCCAGTAAAAAAACCTCCTGTTGGTGATGGTGGAGAAAACAACAACTCATATGATCCCATGCTGCTTTACACAATCACCAAACACTGTCTTTTGCTATTGTTTTGATGGAGGGACCCCTAGCAGCAGAAATTAGATACCACACACTTGATCTGTTATACACACAGACACACACACAGGCGTCTGGAGGCTCCTGTTAAACGCTCTATCTGAGCAGCTTGTTCACATCATGTATCTCAGCATTAACAACGAAACAAGAACAGTTCTTTTTTTTTTAGGCTGTGATTGTTTATGCAAACTTGTTATGCAACTTTTAAAAGCCATCGTGTTAAAAGGATGTTTTTTTCCTCAGAGGTTTATGTTCATGAGAGCAGAAAAGCCTGAGATAATGACATCAAAGTGACAAACGTCTCTGGAGACCTGGCTTTCATACTGACTCACTTTTGCTTGACAAGGCTTTTCTTTTCAGCGCTCTGAACTTTAAAGAATGAGGCTGGCGCTTGGAACAAAGTTTCTGCCTTTTTTGCTTTTCATACACCTGAAGTAAAGCCCTAAACCCACAGAGAGGTTTCTGTCCTGGGCGTCAGTCGCTGCTGATAGTGCAGCCTGGCTGAGGTTAAGCTGAGATGTCTCAGCCTATACTCTATCACCTGTTATGATAGCCAAGCAGCTAAAGGAAACACCTGCATTATATTCAAACTCATGGATCACAGATATTGTATTTGTCTAATAATTCCTTACTTCCTGTCCCATTAGAGCAGATAAGCAACAACCATCCTCACCATAAGTTTTCAAAGACAATACAGTAAAATTATGTATTCAGAATATGTAAAGTGCACCTTGCTGAATACTTTGTGTCTTTTGTCTCTACTAAAATAATTTTTTTTGTAAATATGCAAAATTTGCGTCTTGCTGCCATTTGTTACAGCCCCATGTTTTTCTGTTGCCTTTGTTTTTCTCCCCTGTCCGTCTCCCTGAAGCTCCACCCAGGCTCCTCCTCATCATCAACAAGATCTCCCTGGCCGGGGTAGGAAGGGGGCTGCTGGGCTCGTTGCCCCTCAGCCTGGTGTTGTTTCGGCCAACTCATGTTAAATAAACTCTGGACTCTGGATGTTGTTTTAGAGGAACCTTATTGGTTCACTGGTGTAGTGCTGTGTGCCCCATGACACCACCCAAGGATTACCAAACCCATTCAGCAAGGTAACATCTAGTGTAACTGTAAGTGGCTTTGGTAGGTAGCATTGTAAAGCTATCACAGAAAGTTATTTTGTGCTGTTTAGACTGGTTACTTTAGTTTTATGGATGTTGGAAGCAGCTTTTCTACTCATCTGGGAGTGAAAGTCCATGAGGTGAGGTAAATGTGTTCGTGTACCGAGTGGCCTTTGTTTTAATGTAGTGGTCATCTCCTAGGTTATATCCTTTGTGGTTTGGGCTTTTAACAAGTGAGTTAATTTAGTGACTTTGAGAGTGTTGAACGTTTAAAGGAGCCTCCTGGGGCACCACTGAAGACTAGCTCGGCTAATTGGCCATTTTGTCAGGTAGGGGTTGCTGTTCCTCTCTACACCTTTTTTCTCTTGTAATTTTGCACTTTGCACAGCAAACTAGTTGTAATCTCTTTTGGGGGTTTACTCTACCATAGGTTTGGTTGCTTTGTCCTTTGTGTAACTGTGATAAATATATGTATAAATAATCTCACATCTAAATTAAATGAGCATCTGTAACTTTTGTTCAAACAATAAAAAGATGCTAATTGTTATGAACAACAGAGCGTGACTTGTAATTCAGACTCTGAGAAATTAAGAATGTGTCTCTTAGTGAGAGTAACTCCAGACACGTGTTTGCTGACTACACCAAAGTAAAATACATTGACATGAATACAATTGCTAAAGCTAATTTTGCAGGTGCTATGAACTGTTTGTATCTGGTTTCAGTTGGTAAGAAGCTGCTGCAGATACATTGTTAATGTAGGCTGTTTATCTGGTGTGACAAAGTTAGCACCAGGGCCACTACCACCTGGGAATAATGCTTGAACGCTCCCAATTCAGAGGCATAAGCTCCTGGTCATACCAGACAAAATGGGCTGTAGCAGCAGTGCGTTGAAGTGAGTGAGGCTGTGGAACAACTTTTCATTTGTAAGATAAACTGGCTACGTCCAGTCTACAACACACACAGGTAACATTGGTACCTGAAGCACATCAAACAGACCTGATATCAGGAGATGTGTGAATTCTTGACAGGCAACACTAACTTCTGGAGTCAGTCTCAGAAAACGTGTCCTCTGCTTTGTTTTCTTTGCACACAAATTATTTTCCGCTTGCTGAGGGAAAAGAGGCAGAGTCAAAAGTTCTGAATTGACTGAAGTCTCCACAGAGCAGAGTTCAGAAGCAGGACCACCTTTCTCTCAGCTGGAAAAACCCTCAACACACAGTAAAGTGCTGCTGCTGCTCTCGCCCACCTGCACACAGTGGCTGCAAAACATTCAACAAGATTCTTCTGCCGTCAAGTTACACCTAGAAAATGTAAGAATCTCGAAGTGGAGGTCGATGAGAGCGGCAGAGCGAAAGTACAGCAAGAAGGCAAAAGAGAAAATAACTCCTGGAAATGCGTCACAGATTGATGATACACCACTCACATGTTGAAAGTATCTGAAAGGGCTGATGTCCTCTAAGAGAAAAAAGTTGAGTCCCTTCAAAGTGAAAACACTCTTATCATATTCCCTCAGCCTTTCTGACCCAGCTGAGCTGTAAGTCAAGACCTTGAGGCGCTTTGGCCAAACACTGAGGTGCTGACTCTTCAAAGTCAGCTGGGATTACTTATTCTGGAGGCCTGGTGTCTGATGATACTCTCTCCATTTACTGTAGACTCTAGTGGCAGTGCCTCATCCTCTCAGTAAAGTGCTTTACCAGCGGACGCCTGGAGCCCTGCTGAGGCTTTCATTAGGAGCTCAGAGAGAGGATGATTACAGAGGAAAACCTACACAAACAAGAGCTGGCTGCCTGATGGTGTGAAATCTGGAGACATAAAACAACAACACTCACTTATGTCTGTTGTACTGGCTGTGGAGCTCTCTCAAGAGGAAAGGAGGGAAACAGGAGCAAACAGGGTATCTGATTGAGAGACATGTGATCTTCACCAAGACAGGAGATGATTGTAAGCCACACAGTCAGAAGTGTAAAAGCTTTTAATGCTATTTGATGCATGTTAATTTGATGCATGCAAGTGGAGTCACTGTAATAATATGAACTCTTGTGTTATTCTGCAGAAATCAGGCTTCTTTGCTGTCTAGCTGGCTGGTTGCTGCAGCCCCTGGCAGCACTTGTACTTGTTTGACAAAGATGTTGCAGTGAGCCCTGGCAGGAAACTTTAAAAGAATAAAAATAAGTCCAGCTATTTGAAGCACATCAGTCGATTTCAAGCATATGCTGTGCTTTACTCTTATCTTTTTATAATGGTGCAGATATAGGTTGGCAAATATAGCATTCCCCTCAGTCTCTGCATTCAGATGGAGGTCAGTGGGAGAGGAGGCTTTCGCAGACTAAACGTCTGGAACAGCTTCCCTCAAGGATTTAAAGTTCAGCCAGGTCTGCACCATCAATTCATTTCTTTTTTATGAAGCAGCCTTGTTTCTTATTGTACTGTGAAAAGTTTGAATCTGGCCTTATTATCGATCAATCTATCAACAATAACCTTAATAATCCTGCCTTTTCTCTGCTTATGGTGTGTTCACATAGAGCCTAGTGTTTGTGGTGACCGTTACCGGCGTTTTTTTTCTGGCTTTAACTGACGGCATCACATCACCCCGATCCTCTCTGCCCTTCATTAGCTCTTTTAGAATCGATTTTAAGATTTTACTGATTACTTTTAAAGCTCTTTTGTTTCATTTACAGACTCTATTCTCTTTTAAATAGTACATTTAAATCTTGTTGGTTAACCAGCATCAGCTATCAGTCCAAAAAATGATATCATATGTGTCATAAGGAAGAGGTTGGTGTGGTGGAGAGAGCTAGTGAGAAATAGCTGGGGTTGTAGTTTGTCAGGGGAGAAGGTGACCATGTCCATTTTGAATAAATGGTCAGTTTCTTGAAATGATGTTTGGAAATTTGACCTGACGACTCAACTGCCGGCTGAGCTCAGTGGTCATCTCAGCAGCCCGCTGCCCAGCTCCTGAGATGACCAGCTGCTCATCACCGCCCCAGTAGGAAAAAAAGTGAGTGTTGTTGCTGTTGAGTTGTTGTAATTTACTGCTGGCTCTGCATTACAGCTGCTGATATCAGGAAGAAGTTGAGTTGAGTTGAAAAGCGTCTGGACGCCTTTGGTCAAATTTGAACTGTTAAACAAGTGTTGGGTTACAGTTGATGCTGTTTTCACCTGTATGAACATGACTGAACAGCCAATCAGCTGCTGAGGAGTCACTGATGATCAGTTCTGTTTACTGACACATCGCTCGGATATGAACGTCTCTCTGCCGCAGGACATGTTTTTGTTGTTCTTAACCAAACTGGAGAGAGAGTTAAAGCTAGAGAGGCATTGACCTGAGAAGAACCTGTGTGTGTAAAAGTTAAGGGAAACTAGAGAGACGGGGAGAGCTGAGGGAGCACCTTTAGTATTTCTGAAGACCGTCTGACCTGACAGGCCAGTTTTGCCGCAGGCAGAGATTTTCTCCTGTGGCATCACTGCGACAGACACAGAGCTGACAGAAACACACTGCACTCTTACTTTCCCTCTGTCTGACTTTGTCTCTCTCACCCACACTCCCTCACCACCCCATCATTCATTCAGTCCCACAATTGGCAGAGAGGCCGTGCCCTTCAATTTACTCTAGTCTACAAAGTGCATAAATCATCAGTGGGTCTTTTGCTGTGGCTTTTATTTCTTTTGCTTTAGGTTTGTATATAATAAGAAAACAATAAAACAGCTTTTTTGTATTATACAATACTACAGTTTTAAAGTACACTGTATTTGTGTTATACAGCTGTTTTACAGCCATAATGTGCACAGATACACACCTTTCCGGCCACACTCTCTCTGGTGTTTACTGCGATCAACAGGATTTGCTCTTTAACTTTCTTTGCCTTGGCCCAGTGGCTGCCTTTTGTCCCAACGGGCACAATGACAGACAGATGCACTGCTGAGAAGCTTTAACTGTGCCCAACGTGAAAATGTCCATCCTGCTCTTTCATGTGGTGTCAGTTTTCATTTGCGATCATAACTCTGTGGACACTCACCATTGCAGACCATTAACAGCCCCGTCAGTGAGCTGTTACCGTTGCAATGTGAAAATTCATCTGGACCCCACTGACAGTAAGAGAAGAAATATGTCACATCATATTTCATGTAATCAGATCTTAGGTCTGTATTTTCTTCAGCCCATAACGTTTAACTGCACTGTTGATTCTACAGGGAAGAAGTTACTAGTTGACTTTGTATAACCACATGACTTGTGTACCATGCAAACATCATAATGTAGCCCACGTGGGATGAGGTTCATAGCGAGAATATGGATGTGGGCAAGTGTATTTTCTGAACTAAAGTAATGTAGCTGGTAATTTAAACAGAAGACATCATAACAGATGATGAACTACAGCCAAATATTCAAATAAAAGTAATTGAGTTGATCCACTTGTTGAAGATCAGGGCCAGATGTTTGCTCCTGACAGCTGTGAAACACACGCCAATGTTCTTCCCACACAGTTTTGTCAACAAAAGACTGGTGGGGTACAAAGTACCGTCTGTCTGACATCGCAGTTTGAATCACATGATTTGCCAAATGGCCATAATGGTGCCGTAAAATTTGTGGTGCTAGATCTGTAAAGTTGGGTTGTTAAGTCAGGACACATTACATCCAATATAAGCTGCTTTATGTCATCCATTATTGTGTTCCACGAATACTTAGGCCTCCAGTGCAAGCAAATCTTTAACACCAAATACTTACAGTAAGACGACTGCAGTGAATCATTGAGTGAAAGCCTGTGATTTAAAGCTAATAAAAAAGACCTAAAAAGACCTAGAAAACTACTGTTGCAAATAAGTGCTGAGATTTCAACCTCATGTACATTGTTTGCCTAGGCTACTTTTGTAAAGAAGATAATGTATTAATAAAACAACAACAACAATAATAAGCAAATTAAAAAAAAGATGGAATTACCCTACAACAAGTCGAGAAATGAAGAGCACAAGAATAAAGATACCGCCAACATGATCAGATCATATTAAAAGACATGGAGGATGGGGAACACCAACATCGAGACCTCAGACTTGCTAACAGCCTCCTTTAACATCCACAGAGTCAGTGACCCACACACTCAATATTTGACCCGTCAGTTGTTTGGATGTTAATGGAGATTGATTTGCTCCGTTGCTTATGCACCATTAGATTTTATGATGAGGGGCAGTGAAGCCATGGGTTAAATACACCCAGGGCAGCTCCTTACAGGACGTCTTCCTCTGGGGTGCTTTCACAGAAAACACATGGCTGTTGCAGGAAATAAAGTTGAGACAGCTCCAGTTACTTTCTTTTATCTCTGGATTGTTTTTTGTAATGTCTTCCAGGCCTGAAAGACTTGTTTCCTCGTCTTCCACAAATTCTTTAATTGAATCGAATTATATTTTTGCAGATAATGAACCCGTGGAATTAAAAGGGATAAATTACCCAGTTGAATCAGTGTGTGTGTGTGTGTGTGTGTGTGTGTGTGTGTGTGTGACTGAACCCTGTAAAACAAAGGCTGTGTGTTCTGTTCGTCACAGTTTGGACGTGCCAGCGATTTCCTGTCAAATCAGCTCTCATCATTTTTCTAGCTGCATTTTTATCTCCCTGAGTATTTTTCTTTTGTCTGTCTTTTCCATTTGTCTCACTGATTACACTTTTCTCTCTTATTATTCTTCATGCCATCTCTTCTCTTGTGTCTTCTGCTTCTGGCCATCGCTCTGTCTGTACTTGCACTCCATGCATTATTAGCGAGCGAGATAATAGTGCATTAGTGTAGTCTTGATGACACTGTGTGAATATGGATGAGAGTCTCATTATTTCTGGGGGCAGGTTAGTGGACAGATAGCAGTGATTATATTGAGGCTGATGAATGCTCACCTGAGAATAAACTGTAATTTAATCTGTCTAATCTGATTAAAGGTCTGTACATTAACTCAGGTCAGGTCAACAACAACAACAACAACAACAACAACAACAACAACAGGACAGTGTAAAATGGAAAAGTAGGATACAGTTATAGAGAATTAATGCTGGTCTCTGTGGAGGTTGTTTATTCTCTGAAAGCATTGACTCATCCCCGTAATGGAAAACCCAGACCAAACCACAATCTAAAATAAAATGAAACTTTATTGATCTTAAACTGATCAAAAAACACAGAACACAAAGAGCAGCACTGAAGTTGTATAAACATGATGCATATAAAATATGCATATAAAAAGAAAGTATGTGAACCTTTTTGACTGAGCTGGTTGTCTGCATTGACTGGTCATAAAATGTGATTGGATCTTAATCTGAGACACAAATGCAGAGAAACACAGACCTCATGCTAATAACGAATGTCATCTTTTGAGTGGATTTAATAATTTGTCAAATCTATTTGACCAATAACCTCCAACAAGCTCTTCCAGTAGCTGCTGATCAGACCTGCACAGCAGCTTCAGTTCAGACATACTCTCAGGATCCCTGGTCTCCTCAGCTCCTTCCACAGCATCTCCACTGGAGTAAAGTCTGGGCTCTGACTGGGCCACTCCAGAAGGTGGATTTTCTTCGTCTGAGGTCATTTATTTATGTTGATGGACAGGTGGACAGACATCCTGACATTATCTCGAAGGATTCCTTGATAAACTTGGGAATTCATTTTCACCTTGATGACGTGGAGCTGCTCAGGCCCAGAGGCTACTGAAGCTGCTACTGTGCTTCAGCTTTGGGATGTTTTCCTGTTGGTGTGCAGAGCCTTTTTTTACATTATACTCGATGCTGCAGGTTCTTCGCAAACAACTCAACCTTATGTTCATCAGTCAATAAATTATTTCCATACGAGTGTTTTGGAGACTCAGGCGGGTTTTTGTCAAACCTCAGGCATCAGCTCATGAACAGAGATTAACTGGCTCCAATGATTTCTTTAAGATTTTATCTGTTACTCTGAGGCTCTTTTTACCTGACCATCTGTCAGGTGGGGTCAGGTTGTATCTTTGGATTCCCACACAACTAATCATTACATGATTGTTGTGACGCCACCTGGATTTTGTCATGAGCTGAGATGTTCAGCTACACTGTGAATCTTTGAATGTCGTTTTTAATATGGACAAGAACAGTATAGTGATTTGTGTATCATCAGTTAAACCTTAAATGAGGATCAAACCATATTAAAGTCCTTATTATTCCAAAGGCTTCCATTACCTCTTGCCACTGTAGGTTTCCACCTGATTTTGGAACATGACGGCAGGGAATGACTTCAATCAATCAATCAAACTTAATTTGTGCAGTACTTCCCATACAAATTCAAAGTGTTTTTCAGAATAAAAGCAACAAAAACACTCCACATATTGAAATAGGGCCAATCAACAAGATTAAATAAATAACTAAGGAGTCGCCCTAGATCCCATTTTAATCTATATTCTGCTTTACATGTACACATTATGAAACAAACTGACAATTAATCAAATTACTTGAGTTGCCACATGAAGCAATATGTAATATGTGTATATATAAATCCATAGATGAGATTTTACAATATAGCTAGAACACAAACAAGAAGTTTTATTCCCTATGTCACAAAACACAGCACAAACATGTGGAGGGAGTCAATCATACATGATCTATGAAATATATTAGAAATTGGAAGTAATTTCATATATTGAAGTCTAGCCCAAAAAATATGTATGCTTATTTTAGTTTATATTGTTATATATTTATATATGTTTATATGTGAAATAAATATATATAAATTCCAAACCCTTCTGATATATATTGATATAATATACAGTCAGGACCAAAAATGTTTAAAATGAATGAGACAAAGAACAAAATACAAGAGCAAAATAAATAGACACCTATAAATGAAATAAACTGTATATGTACAGTATATATATTTCTCTAGAACATTTCCTTTGAGTGGAAGGACCCACAGAGAGCCACAGATGTCTGCACTCTTTTGGCCATACTGTCCATCTACCCTCCCACCCACTCTATGAACTGGATTCCTGTGCTTCTTCTTCCTCCAGACATGTCTCCTCTCTCCTCTCTCTAATCCTTCCTCAGCACTAATCCTCTCTCTCTTTTGTCTTTTTGCTCTCCTTAATCACACCCCCCCTCACCTCCATTACCTGCCTGCTGGCGCCTCCGCCCTTTCTGCTCTGCTGCCCTCATTCTGTCTCTCTTTAACTCTCTGACCTTTGCCATTTCCACCAAATCCTTCCAGGTTGCTCAGACACGTTTTGATTAACAGTAATGGCTCTACTTCATCTGGGCTTCACCTCACTCTCCCTCCCTCCTCCTTTTATTCCCTCTTCTCAGTGTCTCACAAACTTCTTGAAAATGTGACTCCATTCATTTCCTCCTCTGACTAATTACTAACTCCAGATCTTAATGCCCCTCAGATACATTTACACCAACAAGTGCATTAAACACATCCACACACAAACACACACATTTATGCAAATGTAGCGATAGTAGTGATGTCCATCACTTCCCATGATGCTCAGGCACTGAGAGAGAGTATTTTAATGTTACCCATTTGTGCTTGGTGATATTTTCTTTCTCTTTGTCAGAACTTTTTGTTTGTGACTTCTCTCAGTGGTGAATTTTTAAGCGTGTGAACACTCATCTGCTATATTTTCCTTTAACGCTGCTTTTGGCAAAGTCACATAGAGTTGCCCCCAAAGTACAACGAGAATTTTGAAGATGCACCTGAATCCTGCAGCATGACACCAATAAGCAAATGAATGTTTCTGTGGCTGCTTTATATCAAAGAATAAAAAAGGAGCCGCAGAGGCACAGGATTCAAAATGTCTGCCTTTGAGATACTTTGACTTTCTGCAAATATTGTGCTTTCTGTTTTACATTTGCTTTTGACATTTTGTGACCTGTACAGGGTGAACCCCACCCTCTCCCAATGTCAGCTGCATTTGGCTCCAGTGACCTTGCATGGATAAGAGGTATAAATAATGGATGGATACATTTTATCATTACGGACATGCAACATTTGCTCCAATAGTCCACTTTGGTCTCACAACAGTGGACATCACATCAGTATGGTCCAGTCTGTCTGCTCAGTGGTTTACAGCCATAAACGTTTATCACAGAAACATGTGTTTGATGATGATGTTCTTTAAAGATGAAAGTCATCATGACACAACAAAATGTTTCTTTTCCTTATTGTTGCCCATTTTACACTTTTTTCATAAGTCACAAACCTTGATGGCACCTTTAAACTTGTATGTTCAGTATGAACATAAAGGAAGGACGTGAGGAAGAGTTTAATGCATCATTTGGTGGCAGGCAGCAGCAGCAGAGAGGAACTGGGCAGCAGGACAGAGAGAGAGATCTGAAGACCTTTCACCGAGTAGCAGAGGGCGAGTGAGAAGCAGAAGTCAAGTAGCAGCTGTGGCCATGTGTTTAGTTTGGCCCATTTATTATCAAGGAATATGTCAAATTATAGAGATAATAACAAAAAAGGTGTTAAAAAAACTTGTACCAACATTTGTAGGCTACAGGGCGACAGCGTGCTCCAGTCAGAAGCTGACAGCGTGTCTCCTGAGAAGAACCTGCCCACAGGCGTGAAGTTTAGATGCTGTTTCCACAAAAAATGAAAAAAAAAAAAAAAAAATCCTTTTTTAATATTTTGGAATGACGCTACACAATTGCTACAAAAGTGAGGAGAATTCAAATTTCACTTTGACTTGAACTATGTTTTAACATATCGACTTATTACCAGCCCTTCATTCTGCCCCCCTCCTCCACTATTCAATTTTCCGGCCCATCTGGTTCCGGTCTGCTCCACTGGACGCAGCTATACTGTGGGATGGGACTTCTGAGGAACAAAGTTTCATTAGTGATTCTGCTAATGTGTCCTCTGGCTTGCCAAGCACTCTCTCTCTCTTTCTCTCTCTATCTCCCACTGTCTCACATCACAAATTAAGTGGCCAAAGACCCAGAGAAGCAGGAGGATACTGTATATCCAATCCATATCCTTTGACACACTTTCTCACACACATCTGCTAACTGTCCTTCCCTTAATGTCGTCTGTACTCTCTCTGCCACACTGACTTATTTTTTCTCCTCTTTAAACTCTCCATCCTTCCATCCATCCTCGTGGTTTTTTGTAGGCTGCTCCATCTACCTCCATCTTCCTGCCAGTATAATCTAATCCCTTTATTATTCATATAGTGGCTAAATCCATTTATCCCTCTGAGGGATAACGGCAGTGTCAGCGTGTGAAAACAGAAACTCTTTAGGTCTGTAACTCTTGGGTAACACTGGCCACGGACCACTGATTGCATTTGTCTCTCTCCTCAGATAATATTGTCTACATGTGGTTAGTTTTGCTTGAGTTGGCTGATTATTTCCTCCTGATGTTTGACTTGTGTCCTTGGTAGCTATGGAGTCTAAGATGCTAGTAAACACAGTAAACACAGGACAATAAATAACATATTGGAGGTATTCGTTCCTCTCCTTTTAACAAATGTTAAGAGACATGTAAATGTTAAAGACAATTAATACTTTTGTTAATTTGGCTATAGCACATAAACACTGATGTTTCACCCTGTGCTGTCTTTTTAACAACACACCAAGTAGCAACCCACCCGGAGGTTACCCATCGATTTGTGAACTTCTGTGTTGAGGCCTCCAGTTTATAATTTGTTCATCGACCATCTTGGTTTTTTGAAACCAGTAGAAACCATATTTGGAGGAGAAGGTGGAGCTGAGGAGGAGTGAGGGGTGGATGTGACCTGCTCTGTACTCTATCCTGATTGTCATGGGGCAGCCAACCCCTAATTCATCTCCTGCTTTATAGTCTATTTTCCTCTAAATGTGACCATCATTTAAAAAAACTGTGTTGTACTGAAGACTTGTAACTAGAGACTGAGGCTATAAACTCATTAGGAAAACGTTTACTGTGCTAATTATTTGCTGGTGTTCTGTTGGAACATTATCTGCTGGGACATGAGTGTTTTGTCTGAGTTTTGGTTTGTTGTAGCATCTATTGGTTTATTGCAGGAGAAACCCTTAATGATCAAGATGCATGCTCCCAGATTCATGAATGACATGGCCCAATTTTCTTGTGTTCAAATCGCGAAGAAACCCTCCTGAAGATCAAAGTAAAGAACCATATTTCGTGAGACTAATATTAGAAAGTGCAGGAGGCCTCTCAACCTGCTTTATCACACAGTCTTTGATTTGATAAATCAAAAAAAAAAAAAAAAAATGTATAATCTACATCCACACGAGATCATGGCATCACTTTTATTTATTCTCTGCATGTTGTTTTACATTTTTACATTTACAAACATCATCTCATTTTAGGAGAACGTTTTACATTAATCATTTGCATATAGATGGCATATGTGCCTCACAAATAAAATGCTAAAACGGAGCTGGTGTAGTGATCAATACATTTGCAGTAATAATTCCAGCTTCCCACATCTTCTCCTCCATCCATAACAGCTTCAGGCATGTTCCAGGGAGGTGGTTTGGAAAGGGGAATCTGGTGAGTGGATGAGTTCTCGTCCTGTGAGAAGCTAATCAGATGAATAATGTAGGAAACCCTGGTGGATCGGGGTGTTGAAAAGATTAAAGGCCATTCATGCTCCTTTCCTGCTGCAGTCATGCATATGCATGTTACAGGAGGTGTACATACACATGAGAACACAACATCAGGGTTTCTACAATGTTACACTATCTTATATAATATTTTGTGATCCATAAAGCCCTCAGGTGATGCTGCAGTGCAACTCTCTTCACAGCCTCCACAAATAATTGACTTATGAAAGCGAGTAACACACACAGATATAGACACACACACACACACAGACCCACATGCACTATTTATAGCAGCATGCTGGGGTGCTCTGAGCACTGTGATGTCTTGTTATTTTCTGCTAACTTCAGTTTTGATATGACTGCATGCCATCTATCATCAGCTGTCTTTCCCACATGCTCCTCAGGTAGGTTCCCAGTTTACAATGAGATGCATCTTATAAAAACAATGCTCTCATCTCAAATCTTCAAATTTGTTTCAGACAAAACCTAGCAGATTGTCATCTTCACATTTTTTTTTTCTGGCTGACTGAGGAGACAGAACCTTTCTCTGTGGCAATTCACATTTCATATTTTATGATCTCTTCATATTTTGAGGCATGCAAAGCAACTCAGAATGCAATCAAAGAGCATATATGATGGTAGAGTCACAGAAAGAATCTTTAACTATACATGACGTACCCTGAAAAACATGAGAAATTAACAGAAGCTGTGCAGGAGTGAGACACAGGAGGAAAGTTAGTTGTTAACTGATGGTGATGCTGATTGCAGACAGAGATAAATGTGGTGAATTTAACATCAAACTTTATTCCTTTAAGCCAAGAGCTGTCTCCAGAGGTGGATGTTAACGCTCATGTCTCTCAATTCTTCTCTTCTACTGAAGTTAGCATGCTAACCTGCTAGCCTCGGGCCGTCTCGTCACTTTGCAATAGCAGCTCACTGCAGCATCCAGTCTGCCCTGAAGATGTGGGGCAGCTCACAGGAGGTCCTGTAAATGCAACAATGGCTGAAGCTCTTGTTTGTCAAGTGACAATCACCATCACCCCCCCAGCTAGAAACCTTGTTCAGTTGCCAACTTACTGAAATGGGGAAATGTGTCCAAACCTGCCTTGTTATAATGAGGTAACGTGACCCATACAAAATGGGTCTCTGAAGGCAAAATGTACAAACATATCAGCATTTGTTATTTATCTCTTTAAATGGTTACTGCCCTAAACCCATGAGAATAGAGTTATCTCATCAGACCTTTCTTTTTATTTCATTCAGAAAAGGTGAGCCGGCTGCTCATTGGTTAGGAGTTTATAAGATAACGGAAACACATGACATGACAACATTTACAACCTGCGTTACTTTTACAATGAACTGAAGGATTATAAATATGAAGAGATAGTCAAACTTCATCACCCTTCGAAACCCTTCAAAGATAGGGAACGGTTGGCAGAGAAAGTGACAGGAAAATGAACTTAGCGTGGCAGTTTTTAGGTTGTTTGAATGCTGCTGGCTGATAATAATGTAGACAGCAGTATAGCTGCTCTGTCTTTCTTGTGTGTGTGGCTACAGAGGTTGGTGGTGAAATCATTATTCTTGGTCTGTCCTGGTCAGAAATGGTGTGAAAAGGTTTCTGGAGCTACAGAAGCAGGGATGATGGCTGGATTATTGAGCAGTCGCAGAATTCAGATAAAACTGTGGATCAAGCCAGTGGCCTCGTGGCATGTCTGACTAGATTTAAGGCCAGGTCAAGCAGAGTATCTGGTCTTTGCTTGAATGAGAGCAGACTCTAAAGGCAGTTTAAGGTTTTCTTCAATAATGTCACCTGTCAAAGAACCTGTCAGATTTATAATGGCACAGCCTCATACACACTGCTTATGTGTTCATGTCTTGTCACTTTCCTCAAGACTCAGACTGCTCAAGTTTGTTGCCAGTATTATATAGATTAGTTGTTATGAAGCTGAACTGAACCAAAATACCTTGGATACAGTGTCGTGTAGCTGTAGCTGAAAGCTTGGCAGGGCTCAAAGGATTCCTGACACAAACGTCAGAGCCTGATTCTTGAGCTGAAACCCTATGGTGCTGCTGCCAGCTGGGTTTCCTTCAGTTTTCCTTCATAAAAGCTGCTCAAAGTCCTTATTTGTCATGTTGTCAGACTCTCTACTAATGGATGGCAAAGCACTGGACAAGGTTTTGACAAACTTTGATATATTAAAAGATACAGTTAACAGTTAAACTATTAAATTGATTTTATAGTATCTATTTAATTTATTTTAATATAAATGGATGTTGGTGACCTTTTCTGACACAAATAAGTTTCACTATTGTTGAATTCAGATTCTTTGAGTGTATCATGCTTAATTGAACCCTTCAGTAAGATACACAAAAATGTTCTTAATATACTTTATTGTTCTCATAGATTTACTGCCCCTTCTTTCCTTCTGCACATTTATTTTTCCTCTTGTGTTATTTTGATCTGCCACATCCTGTGTACTGCCTGGCTGACATGTGCTTTATTTAGCTGCTCATTAGTGCTGCACACACAGACCATTGTTGGATTTGTTAGGTCAACTCGGTGAAAACATGTCAACTGTGCCAGAGTGGGTAGCGATTCTTGCAGTGTCAGAGACACCAGGAATGATCTCAGTGTACCCGCCGACTTCAGTGTAACTTGTAAAGCCAAGTTTGTTCCACACAGTTCAATATGAGTCATTTTATCTGAATGCCTGAATTCTGAGCGTGTAAATTTATCCACTATATTACACCCTTAAAACATTCTACAATGAAAACACTGTTTCTGGTTAATGACCACATAGACTATGAGTTTCATGTTATTGATGTGAAAATTAAAGTGCAACTATGCATTTGCCAGGGATTACGCAAAATGATGACGTCCAAAATATAATTTTACTGCTCACTCACAGTTTCCAGTGTAAACTATGAAGTGTCTGTTAAAGACAGAGACTCAATTGCACCTATGTGCTACGTAGCAAGTAGCCAGAGTTAGGATTAAAATTCACTTACTTCGGCAAGAGCGTCAGCCATTTTTGCAAAAAGTACACAACAAATCTTACAATAACACTCCCACAGAGCAGCGCTGCTTCTTCAGGGCAGATTGGAGGCTACGGTGACTTGCTATCAGAAAGTGATAAGACAGCCCAGCCAGGCCAGAGCTGGCTGGTTATCATGTTAACCTCAATATAAATAAAGAAGCAATAGAAATAGAAACAAAACAAGGGCATACTTCAGCCTGAGCGGAGACCTAATTGGCCAGGTAATTGAAAACATCTGTGGGGATGTGCAGGGCATTTAATGTAGCATTATTTCTTCTCCATTGTCTGTAAATAGGTTCCCATTGGTGCCTTTATTTCGTTAATTTGATTTAATATTTCTCATCTCTGTGTTCAACCCTGTGATAGTGGCCTGTCCAGGGTGTATCCCAGCCTCGCCCAATGTCAGCCGCCCTGTAGTAGTGCCATATATCCTTACATATTGCTGTATGTATTTCTATTTCTTATTTATTTATTATACATGTAGTTGTAATATATCACAGTCAAGGATTTTTTAAATTTTTATATTTTTTATTTATATTTTTTACAATTATAATAGCTAATTCTTATTTTTTATTTGATTTTTGTTTGAACACGTGAAACATAAATGATGTAACACAGGATCATAGACATGATGCACAGACTCAGAGGAGAGCAGGTGTGGTAAGAACAGGGTCAAAATGCGCTCAGACCAGGCAATAATGCAGAGGGTTAAAACAGCAGATGGTCTTCAGAGCAGGTACAGGCTGACGGACTGAATAAAGGCTGGATGGCTGACAGAGCGTGACTGATGGACGTCCGCTAACGTACACATAAAGCTGTCTCTGGATGAGGAGCAGCTGGGTGGGTAGGTGACTGGCTCAGGTGAGGGCAGGAGAGGGTAGTTTGTGCAGCACAGATGCTGGGTCCCAATTTAGAGATGAAATTTCTAGACCAAATACATCATCATGCTGTGCAGACATGGCCTGTCCCATCCCAAGCTGCTCCAAATGTGGCTGAGAAACGTTGCTCTGTTTGGCCTAAATGAGCTCTTTTTAGGCTACATCACAGTGTGAGTTTACAAGTAAATATTGAAGGTAAAATAAACTGTTAATAAATATTAAGTGTGGTAATTATTTGAAATGATTAAATGGACTCACATTTAAGATTTTCAAGGACAAAACGCACACACACAGATTTTCTTTTACCTTTCTTAGTTGCTTGAATTATTCAGTGTCTGCTGGTTGAAGAGATGTGTTTGGTCTTGGCGTGTCTCTTGAGCTTACTTTGCACCATCACAGCATTTGACAGTTTCTCTGTGCAGATGAGGCTTTCTCTATGTGGACCCCCACTCTCTGTGAAAAGCTGTAAGACAAGTGGCTTTTACTGTACGAGCTAGAAACCCAACCCTGCTGATAGCGTTGACGGTTCAGAGCATAACACTTACTATGCTGTGCTCATGCTACAGTGAATGTCTTGAGAACAGTGGCTCTGATAGTTTGAGCTATATATTCATTTTTAAATCAGAGACTCTTTTCCATTTAAACTTATTTCTAACCCAGAGTGTTTGACGACACACTCTCCTCTAAATCTCCTTTTCCAGTGTTCACCAATGATATTTACATGTGGGTCATTGGACACTAATCATCATATTTCCTTATTTTCTTCTTAGTATTAGGAAGCAGGTTTGGTGTTTGACCAGTTTACCAACTTGACAGTATGGCATTGGCTTCTGTCCATGGCCCCTGAAGAAAATGCAGGTTTTAACCCTATAAAACATATTAAAGACAAATATTAAATGAGATGTAAATGTAGGGCAGGAATCTATCTTTTCTTGTTTTAAATTCAGTCTGACAAATACTAACAGCGTCTAACTCATTAGGTCACCAGAGAAGCGACTGCAGAGATGAAGTTAAAACAACTGTATGTTTTATAAACACCATAGTTTTTACAATGCACCTTCAGTTGCTTTTTTAAATGTAGGATACATTTAAAAAGTGTGTGGAAGGTTTCTGTGCTACTTAAGGGTGAAAATACAGCACAGACTGATGAGTAGCTTCTTCATTTAGAAACCATAAGCAATAAAAATTACTTAATATGAGTTACAAGCAGCTTAAAAAAAAAAAATCAATTAATTCATAGTTTTATGATATCATATACCATATATATTAAATCATTATAGCAATGCTCATAGCAATGAGATCATTTGACGCAATTGTGATCAGTGGATCGATACAGGCACTCAGGTATATACACAGGTATATGCTGTGGTGCTTTTATTTCATTTCTTATTTACTCTGTACTTTGTTGCGACATGTTTTACCCTTAACACCAATCATCATCATCATCGTCATCATCATCATCATCATCATCATCATCATCATCATCAGCACCCCATCAGTTCCTTATTCTCTGCTCTTGACTATGAATGTCTTGTTCTTGTTCCAGTAACCCACTTCTCCTGGTTTTACCTTTGTTACATCCACCAACAATAAAACCTCTGAGATTTCAGGTGTGAACCAGGGATTCAAGCTGTTTTTTACACTGTACCTCCTAAAGGGAGAATGTTTATTTGCTGAGGAGTTCAAGACATTTGTAAAATGTCTTAGGGCTAATTCAGCATCAGGAAGAGCTCATAACCTTGTGATATCACTGAGAAACAAATCACAAAGAAAAGCCTGCTCAGCAGACAAACACACCACTGGCTGTGAATTTATATCATTAATTCTGTCTCGGCTTGTTTCTGGATTTCTGTGTGGCCGAGTAGCTGAATTAAATTCAATTTAATGCAGTGACTTTTTTTCGCCTCTGTCCTCTGAGATAGAAGATAAACAGCCAATGTTAAGGTCACTCATGAGCAAAACCAGAATAATTTTGCCTGTTTATCTGAGGCAGTTTGATGAGCAGACGGGGGCTGATAGGCTCCAATTACTGTCATTTTATAGTTAGGATTAAAAGAGACATTTAAAGTGAGACATTGAAATTCTCTTGGCAGAGATACACAGTGCAACACAGACAGCAAACAAGTTTATCACAAAAATAACACTGTTAGAATAAAAATGTCTGTGTTGGTAAGTTGCAGCCAGTTTCTAGTAGCGTCCAGTTCATCTGCCAAACTCCTCACATTCATGTAGAATAATTCAAAACCTCTGCGGTTTAGGAGGTCATTAGGAGTATTAATTAAAATTAGTTTGGTGGTCTAGTTTCTCTTGGCAGCTCCTCGGTCTTAAAACATGTCACAGGGAATTAAACTTTGGATTGTCAGTATTTGCCGCATTTTGCCCACAGACCGTGACACTTAGGGGCAGGCTGGGGCACAGACTCAGAGAAGGGTGGCACATTTAAGTAATAACAACAGCCCCATATTCTATATGAAGAGTAAGCTGTCAGCTGCTGAGCAGACTCTCAGCCCTGGGTTGGAGCCACCATTTGAGATGTTGCCACTGGTGATTGTGTGTTTTTAAAACGATAATATGTTTGAAAACTATTTTACTTGTACCTCGTCAATACTAGTACATGAGTAGAGTATTTTTAGCTTCCTAATATCATTGTATCCTCTGATGGTCCTCGGCATTGACCTGTCTGCTCACAGACTGAAGCTCAGAATAGCCTCAGTCGTCCTTGCTCTTACTGTCACCTCAGCTGACAATCATTTCAGGTGACAAGATGAAAGCCTCCACATCTCTCAGGGAGGGTTAGGGTTAGGACGACCTTAATGATGTCTGCATGGGATCTACGGGTCAGGGAAGGAGTGTGATTCCATCTTCGTGTTTCACCATGAAACTGTGATTAAATTCTTTTTAGTAGCCTGCGAGAGGATGTTGTCAATCATCCTGTTTCCTGTCAAACGTAGAGATGATTTCTTTTGGAGATGGAGCCAGTCCACCTCCTGAACCTGCTTTTGGCCAGTCTTCCTCAGCTGCATTTTCAGAGTTGATCCATCAGAATTTGCTTCCTCCTTTGCATTGAAGTGACTACAGTCTGATTCTGTATTGTCACACATTCATCAGTGGCTTATGATGGCATCAGGTGTTGCCTTATCTCTCCACCTCTCCCCTCTCCTCATCTGAATTGCAAATTCGCAGAGAGGAGGAAACTGAAAAGCAGCTGCAAAGTGCAAAAAACCCAGTAGACTCCAGGTGAGGGGAGGGGAGAGGGCTGGACAGAGCGGCCAGCTGGTTGGTGAAAATATGAAACAGTGACACACACACACACACACACACACACACACACACACACACACACACACACACACACACACACACACACACACACATACTTACAGAAGGAGAAAGAGTGGGAAAGAGGGAGGATCTAGGACTCAAACCACCTATTCTGTTCAAATAAAGAAGACAGAAGGCACAAAGGCTCATATATAGAACATGCATGTGCAATGAAAACATGCACACACAGTCACACACAGTCGCACACACACACACACACACACACTTGTTCTGCAGCTCAAACCAGTGTGTGCGTTTGTGTGTATTTTTTTTTGGAAGGGGATTGTGGGATGGGAGTGGCACATGTCTGCATTGCCATTGTCCTTTTAGAGCAAAGTTGGGGCTCATCCACTGTGACTCGGGAGAGGCGCTGAGAACCAGAGCAGCTGAAGGAGAGACACAGTGAAAGAAGGCAGGAGGAGGAGGAGGATGAGGAAAGGAGGGATGTGAGGTATTTGAAATGTCTGTCAGAGGATGGAGGGTAATATATGGAGGGACGTCAAAGAGAGAGGATGCAGTGGTCGAGTAGTCACAGTCTTTCACATTTTGCTGCATCACTGCTCCGAGCCAACCTGCTACTGTGCATCTCTACTCTCTACTTCACTGAGTCAACCCTCAAGTGTCTGCGACTGTCTTGTTTCTGCTTAAAGTGTTTGTCAAATATTTTTTCAAATATATTCTTGAATAAATGTTTTCCACATATGAATAGTGAGAGTTTAAATGGAGGCACAGAGACATCAGGCAAAGGTGACAGAGACAGATATAAATACAAAAAGTTAGTTATTTAACTTTGGTGCACTGATTTGGCAGCTTCAGGCCAATTTGTGGTCTCCACATACACAAGCATACTTCTACACACACACTGCAACCAGTGGTGGAAAACATTTTTTTAACCTGAGAGTCAGCAAACCTGACTGCTTATCAAGAATATCAACAATAAAGAGGACATGTGTGGTCTGCAAAAACAAACCTCTACTTCAGTGTTTCTTTAACTTTGACCAAACCAAACCAAACATCCTCAAAACAAGAGGGTTACTGCTTGAGTCGTGTTGTGGTGAACCTGTATAGAAAACTAACGAACTGTAGGAACTGTATTTTGATCTCTTTATTGGACAGGCCAGTGACAAAACAGGAAATGAGAGATTAGAAAAGCAAAGTGTTCAGGCAACAGGGAATCAAACCAGGGTATTAAAATAATGAGGTATTAGCCTTATCCCCTCAGCTATCAATTAATGACAGCAGGATAACAAGAGGTACTCTCTGTGTGACAGTGTACTAATAACTCATGTGTCCAAACACTGTCCAGATGTCATTGAATACACCACAAGTCTCAGTCATGGTGATGAAATCAGAGTAAAAGGTATCACTTCCTGTTGTGTCGGAGGTTGATTCTCTTTAACTGACCTGGTCTTCAGCCTCCAGTCAATGATTGTGTCTGTTGTCAGTATTTGATCGTTAACAGGCTGATAACTGGAGACATTTAGCTCAATTCCAGAGAAGGCTAACTGTTAGCTTCATCCACATTTCCTCACTAATGTCAGCTGATCATTTCTAATATATATCTTAAAACATAAACTGTTGACTGACGAAGCTGCGCGAGGAGACAGTGACAGAAAACAGTCTTTACCACTAACTCTGC
Organism: Rachycentron canadum; assembly: GCA_038496675.1. Lineage (NCBI taxonomy): Eukaryota > Metazoa > Chordata > Actinopteri > Carangiformes > Rachycentridae > Rachycentron > Rachycentron canadum. The sequence continues at coordinate 24,790,406 of CM076651.1, forward strand.
CCCCATCACCAGTTTCACAGGGTGACAATAGGACGATCGCACTATGAGAAACTTTACGTACCAACAGCTGGATCTGTGGCTGTGGATGTGACACTGAGGCAGTTAACATACATTACAACACTGTGATTAAACTCACACTCCTCTGAATCATTCTCACAAATTAGTACAAATGAATCTCATGTACGCTGCAATGCCTGAGACAGAAATAAGACAATGCTCATGTTGCACACGTTCCTCAGTGAATGAGTTTCCTCCGTTTTGAGTGGCCAGTTGTTCATTAGACACTTTGACACTGCAGCCGTCATCACTGCTAGCTTATTATCAGTCTTTTTAATTTTAAATTATCTGAGGAAATTGTTATATGTTTTGTTTCTCAGAACCCAGGTGGGACTCTAAACACCATGTCAGAGCCAATTTAATTATGTGACATATTTCATGTCTCCTGAGGCTGAACTCATCGGTTGAATGTTGTTACTGTCTTGATTCTGATACTGTTAAATTGTCAGGACAAAGAGAGAGAGAGCCTGTTCATTCAGACTGTCTCCCTCTCTCTGTGCTGGGTTCTCACTGTTCACAAAAAATGAACAGGCCCTCACCTCCACCACCACATCTACACAGAACGATTACTGTAGTTAAATCTACCTCATTCTCTCCTCTGCTAGATAGATGTTGTTGATAGTGCAGCTAATCATTCTTCCAATAATGTGAACGGTGACACTCGTCAATATCTCATCACAACTCACATTGCCCTGTGCCATGATTTGGAACAAATATATTTAGATACACAGGAGCTTAGGAGAGTAATTGAATAAGATGAATTTCACACAGTTTATCCTAAAATGTATCTGTAGCATCAACTCATGTCTCATAACTGTCTAAAAACTGTCTGACACAGGGTTCATTCAATAAAAATACCACCAGGTGCTGCAACACAACCAATAATACAACTCAGAGACGTAGTGGATGTAGACTCCAGAGCTGTAAACTGAAGGCAATGCTAAAGAGTCTTAAACCTTTATTCTCTCTAATGACCATCAGGGGGCGACTCCACTGGTTGTTAAAAGAAGTCAGATTGTATTGAAGTCTATGGGAAAATGTCCCTACTTCTCATTTGATTTATTTCTTCATTAAACATTTTCCTAATGAGTTTATGGTCTCAGTCTCTAGTTTCAAGTCTTCAATACAACATGATGTTCATTTTTTAAATGATGGTCCATTTAGAGGAAAATAGACCAGAAAGCAGGGGATGAGTTAGGGGGCGTGGCTACTGTGTGATTGACAGACTGTACCACCCATCAGGATAGTCAGAGCAGGTCAGATCCACCCCTCACTCCTCCTCAGCTCCACCTTCTCCTCCAAATATGGTTTCTTCTGGTTTCAAAAACCAAGATGGCTGACGGACAAATTACAAACTGGAAGCTTCAAAACAGCAACAACTGAATCCCCCATTTTGGTGTAAATGATTGCAGATTTACTGCTCAGTGTCAACGTCACCATGTAAATCAGGTGTGAGCCTTGTTTGAAAATATTTCCGGTAAATTGTAAATCTCATCTTTGTATGTTCTTGAATGCGACGTGTTCTTAGCCTTTAGCTGGTGCATCCAGCTGGAAGCAGCCAGATGAGCGTCTGGCTCTGCAGCAGGGCACTGCAAAGAAATGTTTTATCCCCCCCCAATATTATGTGAACTATTGAATATGCCATATTTAAATTTATCAAATATCTGCCCAGGTTTAATGGCTACTGTAACATTCTCCTGATTCAGGTAGCTTTGATACTGAGAACTGCACAATCAATCGATTATGTTGGCAGATGACTGTGATTGTCGTTTCTGCATTTCATTTCCACTGAAAAAAATCTAAAAGGATGATGTGGTTTTTGTTGGGTCAAACAAACATGTTGTTTGTAAACCACAATATTTATGGTGCTTTATAGAACTATAATAATAGTAATATATAATTGCAGCTCCTGCTCTGTGGATATCACACTTGGGTTTACTACGATTTCGAGTCACTGTGCAGCTCGATGTTAAACATTGGTGTGACAGAGCCAACCTTCATGACAGACGACCTCTGAGGGGGAGATGACAGAAATTGACAGTATAATACTCCAGATGTGCTGCACTGCACAAACAAGCAAACAACAGACACTGTAACAAACAAAGTCATTTTGTGTTGTGTTCGTTTTGTGTCTGTAGTCTGTAGTCATTGTATGAGTCTTTGTGATGGTGATGGCCACTTTATGGTCATTCTGAGCATCTTTGTAGTTGTCTTGAGTCTCCTTGTTGTCATTGTGTATCTTTATAGTTGTACTGCAACTGTACTGTTGTTTTTATTTTGAGTCTCTTTTTGGTTTCATTGACTTTCTAACAAGACACTTTAGGCCCCTGGGCCTGTGTCCAATCAGTAACATTTATATATCTGAGACATGGACCAAGAATTTAGCAATAGTAAGAGTAATATTATCCTGTCTATATATCTGCCCAGAGCATGTGGTGTGACCGAATGATACATTTACTCTCAGGTAGTTTTAGCCTCCAGGAAGTCCAGAGATTTCACTCACAACATCACAATTATCCTCACATCATCTCTGTCTCTGTCTTTACCTCCCATTTCTCTCCACAGAACTTCCTGTTTCTCCCCTTTCCTCTGCTCCTTCCTCATCATTCTCTTCCTTACCTCCTCCCTCCCCTCCCCTCCTCTCCCTCCCTCTCTCTCTCTCAGTCTCACAGGGACATGTCATTATTGATCATACAGCCCAGTGTGTTGCCTTTGGCTGCTTTACACATGATTCTCCCACTCTTTTTTTGGAAAGACACATCACACTTTTATTTTGACACACACACAAACCTGGCCCCTCTCTTGCACACACACACACAGACACACACACACACACACACACACACACACACACACACACACACACACACACACAATCACTTTATTGTTGGTTTTGGACTTTTCAGGAAATATGTTATGATTTAGAACAAACCTTAGGGCTTAAATGTTTTCGAAGGTGACCAAGATATTCTGCAAACAGGATTTAGTCAAGAAAAGATAGATCATGACAGGACTGGAGACCTGTCCAAGGTGAACCCTGCCCTCGCCCTACGTTAGCTGGGATTGGCTACAGCCCTCCTGTGACCCTGACAGATAAGCACTATAGATAAAGGATGACTGAATGTCAATCAATGAAATTTATAGACAGTATATTAGTTTTATATTCAAGGAATCAGTGTTGTATATTGTGTATCATGTACATCTTATTTACAGTTTGAATCCATTTGTGGTATCTTTCCATTTGCTGGTATGACCAGTTTTCACTTAAGCTGTTCAGATTATGATATGAGTATCAGAAATGCCTCTGGTTCTGCCTAAAATACAGGGTTGGGTATGAGTGAGGACACAACACTATAGCAAAGAAGGATTAATTTCCGGCAAATAGTGTCAGAGCAACACTTTACTCTGGAAGGTCAAAAAGGTAACGTAGAATATGCAATGCTGTAATTTGGAGCATCTTTGTCATTGACTGATTAAATAATAGGAGTCACAGACGTTGGATGGTGGTGATGCAGTTTTCTGTCTGTTTATATTTTGAGGTGTATCCAGGATTGTCAGAGGCAGCATTCAGAGGTGGATATTATATATTGATATTCTAAGATACAGTGTTGGGGTCTTGGGTTTATTTGGAATTGCAATGTTTTGCTTGACCCTGAAGAAAAACACACATACTCACCAGGAAGCGTTGATGTTCTCCTAAAATGTTTATTCGAATAGTTAAAATGTTCCACCATATTATCCTTGGAACTGGTAGCTACTGCGATGCAGGTTGCTCTCAACAAAACTCTCACCAGGCACTTTATCAGAAATCACTGCTTATTGATGCAATTATCCACTCAGCCAATCATGTGGCAGTACATTAAATCCTGCAGACACAGGTCAAGAGCTTCAGTTAATTTTCAGGATATGGAAAATGTGACTCCTACTGAGGCATGATGGTTAGTCTCAGATGGCTGGTTTGAGTGTTTTTTTTTTTTTTTAGAAAACATCCAGTGAACAGTAGCTGTGCAGACAGAAACGCCTTCAGAGTGTGGAGAATAGAAAAGCATCAGAAAGAACAACACGTTGAACCCTGAGGTGGATGAACTTCAACAGCAGAAGACCACATCAGGTTCCTCTCCTGTCAGCCAACAACATAAGCCTGAGGCTGCAGTGGACACAGACTGGACTAAACTGGATCTAGATTTCTGCTGAGGCAGCAGATGGAGGATCAGAATCCATGGACCCAACCTGTCACGAGTCCAGGGTGCTTTTGGGGGTGTAATACTTGTTATACTTTTGAGTTTTTACTTGACACATTTTGGGCTCCTTAACACGAATCAATTGTGGTTTGAATGTCACAGTCTATCTGTTTATGACCTTGTTCAACCCTAAATGGCCACAGGTCTTGACTTCTTCCAGCAGGATAATGGATCCATCTTGCAAAGCAAAAGTTGTCTCAGACTGGTTTCATGAACATAAAAAAAAAATCAGCCCTTACCTGACTCAGTATGCACCCAGGTTTTAGTCCAGGCCTTGGTTATCACCCACAACTACTGCAATGCTCTTCTGACTGTCCTCCCCTCGAGCACAGTGAAACCCTCACAGTTGGTCCAGAATGCAGCCTGTTTGGGCTCCAATCGGCCCGAAGGGCACATGTCACTCTGATACTTATTGACCTGCAGTGGCCTGAATCCAATTCAATTCACTAATGTTTCCCTTTTATACCCTATTTAATATTTTTGCTCTTTTTTGCTCTTAGCTTCTGCAACATTGTAGTTTCCCCACTGTGGGAGAAATAAATAAATGAATTTAAATTTACCTGATCTCCTTGCACCTTGTACTTACTTACACTAGGGTCTCACCTCACTGAAGCTGATGCACCTCACTTGCAAGTCACTTTGGATAAAGCGTCTGCCAAAGGAGCAAAAGTAAATATAAATCATGATGTTTACTTCAGTGACCTCGAGTCTTCAGACCTGAATCCAGTGTAACACCTTAGAGATGTGGCAGCGTGAACATGCAGCTGACAAATCTGCAACAGAATCTCAGAGGAAAGTTTCCAAGATCTTGTAGAATCAAAGTCAAGAAGCACTGAGGCTGTTTGGAGAATGAAGGGAGGACTTACCCAGTATTAAAGTGGTATTCCTGATAAAGTGTTTTATGAGTGAATATTAACACCAAGGAGAAGGTTTCTCATCCTGCTAGGACAAGAGGTTGCAAACAGCAAAGTAAACACCACACATGAACAGAAATTGAACCCATAAGACAAAGACTAATTGATTTTTCAGATACCAGCAGTAAACAAAGATCAGCCTGAAAACACAGGGATGACAACAGCAACAACAAGGTTTTGCTCTGCTGCTGCAGGCCCAGGAAATGAGCAGCACCAATCTTCCATATTTGTCACGCTGATTTTAGAACACACTTTTAAATGGGGAAGCCTGGGAGTCAGTGAAGCTTGTAATTGGCTTACAGCATCTGCAGGTCCTCGTGGGAAACATTAGAACCATAGGTTTTTGTGCTGTAACATAGAGCATGAGGACCGGACACATCAGATATTGCCTCTGCAAAGTCGATCTGAGAAGAAAGAAATAGAATTGACAGGCAGAAAGCTGCAGTGTTCGGTTTGTGTGTCAGTTTGGGAAAATCAATTGAAGATGTGTGGGTGTGCAGCAAGAGGGGTGTGACCCTGAATTCTGTCTCCTATCAACACAGCTCACTCGCTGTCTCCCATTTCAGCAGATGCTTCTGTATGTCCAAATCCCTCACTGGCCCTCGTTGCTCCCCCCAATCTATACAAACCAGAAGGATCAGGCTATATAATGAAGTCCTATTCCTTGCTCTGTTCTCTCATGCGCATTAATGAGCCAACTTGTTTGCAGGAAAGGAGATGGAGAAAAGCAGGAAAATATGGAAACATGGAAGCAACAAAGCCTGATCCTCGGAGACTCTCTTATATTCTTGCCTTCATATGTTAATGGTCTGCCACTGCAGTGTGTTGAAGACCAAGTTCTATGGAAGATTAAAGATGCCAAAAAATAAAAAATTAAAAAATATAAAAAAAAAAAATCAAAGAACGGCATAGTGAAAGTGAAATGTCATAATAAAATTAAATTAACAAAACAAAACAGAAGTCAACAGGACATTTATTTATGTTTTTGTCCTCAGACATTCAGTCTGTATAAATCCATTTCCAGGTTTGTTTTTTTTCTCTCTTTTGTTTGAGTTATAGACTGAATAATGGATCTCTTCAAGGCTAAGACAGGACATAGCATCCAAATGTTGTCCATTTTAAAGAAAACTTTAAACTACTTGCAACTACTTGCAAGAAAACTTTCTTTTTCAAGCTGGGTCTTGAAAAATCCTAAAACTAATTGATGTATGGTTTTTACAGCATGAAGCATTTCTCTCCCCTGTTGTTGGCAGCAACACAAGTTCTAATTTTCCACAAAAAACACCATCAAATTTGTAGCTAACATTGTTATACCCACAGTAGCTAGAAGGCTCGCTGTCTATCAATGGGCAAGTACAGCAAATACCTGAAGGAGCTATTTGTTTGCTATTGCTACATACCTAGCATTAACATAACAGCTGTTTACTTACCAGATTAGAAGGAAGCATCAGCATCGAACTTTTCATTTATTTCAACGGAGTGTTATAACTTCTCTACCATAACTTCTTGTGTGCGATGGCTGAAGCTCGGCGTGAATTGTATTTCATTTTACTCCTCGGCTTGATTCGTGTTTCTCTTTCATGATTAGAAACACCAGGTGTGCTGGCCATTTATGAATTAATAACGCCTTCATGACAAAGTTGAGGCTGGCTGTTTACCACATGCATTGGCAATCTGTTGGTAACTCAGCGTGCAATTGCATGTGTACTTAAATTATCTCAGATTTGCATTAAATATCGAAGAAGCCGCAGGAGTGTTAGTGCCAGGAAAACACAGAGCTGCCTGGCATGAAATGTAGGCCAGGATAAAGCACACAGATGGAAGAAGCATGTCATATACACTTAGAGCTATCTCTGCTCTCTCTTGTTTTCTCACCGTCGTGCCAGATCAAACTGCAAGCAACAGCTAAGAGAGAGAGAGGTGGAGGTATGAATGCTTGTAGAGGAACAATGACACTCCTTACTTCTTAGAGCTGCACTGACACTGACAAATACATGATATTCTTCTGAGATGAGACTGAAGGTTGGGGTTTTATTTTTATTCATTAGCTGGTGCACCTGTACATGCTGTCGCAACTTCTGTGTGCACAGCGTTGCACAGGTCTGGTAAGAAACACAGGAAATACACTTAGACCTCACAGCTGGACTACTTTTGTGCTCTTTTACTGGCATGTGACTGCTGGTCATTGCACACAGCTTGGAAAAGATATATTGTGGTTGACAGTTCGTGGCTGTGCAAAAAGAGCATCACTGCCACTAAGCAGTGAAGGTAATTATTGATTGCAGCCTGTGCCACCTTGTGCCCTGTATGTGAGCAAATGCTATATCTGACTGGTGAACCTCCAGCTGGGTAGGTGTGGGCGCCTGTCAGCAGCAGAGTCAGAGAGAAGGAGGGAGGGAGAGGTAGATTTCAGCTCTAATGAGGATTGTGATGTAAGATGTCCTATAGGACTCAGTATGAAACTTTGACTCTTCCTTTCTGCAGCATGAGAGAGGCTGGTGAAAGATACTGTCTGTGTGCCTTTCAACAACTCTGCTGTGCTTAATCATTCCTTAAAAGAGCTCCTACTGGGCATGACACTGGAGCGCTCGGGTGATCAGTCCAGACCCTTCTGCAGGAACAGATGTCTCACTGCAGTGTACATAGACATTTCACTCAGAGGTGCCCAATTTGAAACCCAAATTTCTATGGGGCCCTCTGTGAATGTCTCATTGTCTGCATGGGAGACATTCCCAGAGGGCCCCATAGGAAAGATTATAGAAGAGGCTGCGTGCTGCCCTCTAATACAAGTGGGGTGGTAAACTAGACACGCGTCAAAGCAAACAGTTCATCTTTTCTCTTGCAAAAATGCAGCATAAAGAATGAATCTCGCCTGTTGCTTCAGGTCGCCCTCACCGTCATGAACTGTGCATTCAGTTCATGACTACGCAGTCACAGCCTCAGAGTGGCTTCAGGGCTTTTAGGTGTTCAGACAGGGCATTGCTATGTGTTCAGTGACCTGATCACTTAAAGTACATCGGCTCAGGTCTATCTTTGGATCTCACTTCCCTGCTGTATATTTAAATAATCATATATGCAGTGTTATTTTCAGACAGTTTTAGTGTGAGTGAGAGAGACAGTTGGATGAGGAGGGGTTAAATAACCCACCTAAAAATACCCCAATAAGAAAAAAATACCCCAATACCCCAAAGTATTTTTTTTTGCCAATGCTGATCATCAGTAGGTGTGATTGGTTGACCCACAGCCGATACTGATCATTATTTGTTCTTTGTTATAGCAGCTGGTTCAGCAGTGGGTAAGTCTGCTTAGCTCTGTAGTGTACTGGGACGTCCAACAGGCAGCAGTGGAACCTGATGTAAGGGTATCTGTCTGCTCTGGCTCTGATCTGCATCGATCTAAACAGAACACCCCTGGAGAACCTACTAATTTTCACCCTTATTACCGCTGTAACATCCCTCAGAGCAGAGACGCTGTAAACACACCTGTGCGTTAAACCTGAAACACCAGGGCTACACCTTCCTCAGAGAGTGAGCTTCAGCCCCAAAATAGTAATGAAGCGGCTCATACGGTGGCTCCTACACTTTTAGGGAAGCACCATCCCAGGGATGAGACTGATGGATTGAATGAAGTTATGAATCTGTCTCCTGACTAATCCTACAGTGACAGAGGACTTTAGAAGATTCAATGTGGGCTCAAACCACCTCTGAATGTGGTCTGAGTGATTAGATCTCAAATGTGCCTTCAAACGCTTCTTGGGTGTGTTCACACCTGAACTGAGAGCTGTCCTCTTGTGATGAGATCACCTGACAGATTAGGTAAATACCAGGTCTGAGTGCTGCAGGCAGTCAGCAGGGCTTACATGACTTTAGCTGTTCAAACTCAAGTAGAGCTGTGAAACCACAACATCTCACTTTCTGCTTCTACTCGGGGGAAACATGTGATTGGTCGGTGAGGAGGAGGGTGTGGAGGGTTTGACTTTGAAGGAGCCTGGATGAGTAATAAAAGTGAAGAGATGAGTTATCTAAGATAACTAATTACTTCTATAAGTGACATTTAATGAGTCATTGATCATATTTTAGATAATAGATTTGTGGCATAAATAATAATAATAAATGGACAAAAAAAAAACCCCTCAGCTGCAGCACCTTTAAAACAGAGGTGGAGTGAGAGAGAGAGTGACGGGACGAATGTGTCATGAACAGCAGAACATATCATCTTTTGTTCGCGAGGTTTGAACAAAAGATGCCATTCAGTCTTATTGTGGATTAAAGTGCTGTAACACAGAGCCATGGTGTGGATGACAGCTGGGTTCAACAGGCCGCAGTGCTAATTTAGCAGGTTTGATACCTGTTATTATGAGTGGCACTGATGCATCGCACACTTAGCCGTTTACATTGCTGCGAACAACACTTCAGCTCCCGGACCTCTCACTCTGCTTCTGCATCATACCTGGTGTTTTTTTGAGTGTGCAGGATCTGGGGGTTAAAGAGCAGAGAGGAGCTGTTTTTAGACAAGTGACATTTTGAATCATGTAACAGTGGAAATAACGAATCATAAAGGTTATTCCTTCTCTTCAGACACCGCTGACGTGCCCCTCAGCAAGGCACTGAACAGTGGACACCTCTGGCTGAGTTGCTCCACAGCCAACTGAAGAAGTCTTTTCTGGTACCTTGTGAATTTGATGTCGAGTGTGGCAACAGATCCTCTCAGCGTAACCTTCTATGGGTAAATTAAAGGTTAACAAATGCACAATATGGCCATGAGCCAATTAAAACATGGTTTAAAGCCACAACGTGTAGGAATCGTCCAGCTGTCGATTCGTACACCAACCAAATTGGGAATCGCACTCCTCCTCTCCCCCTCTCCCCTGCACTTCCCCTGTGCTGTAGTTGGAGTGGCCATTGGGCATACCGGGGCAAATCCCAGTGAGCTGCTGCAACAGTGGGCCAGTGAGCTGTCAAAAAGTCTGTAAAGTTTTCACCCCCCCCCTCAGGGTACCTGTCATTCCGGGTGCTCATGAGAGCCTGCTGCGTGCCAAGTTTCAACTCTCACCCTCAGGTTGAGCTAATGTTAGCTTCAATCAACTTCAGGATAGGCAAGTTGTTGACATGTTGCCAAACTTCATGAACTGGCGGAATAACATTTTCCACAAAGGTTTACCCTGCAGCTTTATTAGATAACTGACGGGTTGTTTTCTTCTGTTATTGTCAGACTGATGACATTTTTACACCCAGTCTGTCCAGACACCTGTCACCTGTCCAGCTGTTAAACCAGAAACACTGTGGCTACACCCTCCTCTGAGACTGAGCTTCAGCCCCAAAATAACTGTTAAAAATGCACAATCACTGATCAAAGTGTCTCTTACTAAGGCACTAACATTTTTCGGGAAGCATCAACCTGGGGATGGGACTGACAGATTTTTTTTTTACCATTTACCGTTTTGCTTTTATTACCCAGGTATACCTGCAAATTTTGGTGGAAAAGGGCAATCGGTCTCACACACTTTGTAAAAGTTCCACGCGGTTCACGTTTTGTCCCGTGTAAATGATGGGAGGCTGGACGACATTACACCACGTAGTATTAACTGCTGATGAGCAGTTTTAAGGTGATCAACGACTAGAATTAATTGTGATCATCAATCAGGGCAACCCTCGATTGATGTCCTTTCAAGAAAAACAAGTGCATGACTCATTTACCACTTTCTTTGTGATGCCATTAAAGTCAATGGATATACAGCACAAAGTGCTATTCTGAGTGTGGTTTGCATGCTAACGTCAGCAGATAATGCATAAGAAATAGATGTCTGCCCTAATATCAAAACTGTCATTTGTTCATATTCTGTTGATAGTATTAGTTGATTTTTGAACTGCTGTCAGTCACTGCTGCAGCCTTTAATCCTCCGTACAGATACTTGAGTACGGAGGTCTATGTTTTTCACTGTACAAGCACTTGCAATGCTCAATAAAAGTCAACAAAAATGATTCAGGTACAGGTTTGATATAAAAATCAAGGCCAGTTCAATTGATTAAATCCAATAGAGGAACCTACCACACAGACCAAGGTGAGAAAAAAATAAAGAAACATGCTTGTGTGTTTGTGTGATTCAGGATTAAGTCCCCAGGGACCTGGAGGACTTACAGAAGTCTCTCTTCCTTTAGTGCAGAGAGAGGTGCTGAGGTGTGCCGGCCTGTCTTCATTCCATCAGGATGACACTGTATCTCCAGGTCAAAGTGACACCTGAGTTTTATCTGTCACATCACTGCTCCTGTCTGTTACCTTCACATTTGACCCATCTCGTTCTTGTTCCAGAGGACTTTTCTCACTTGAACAGTGACCGACCCACAGATGGCGGGACCGTCTTTATGACACTCTTCATCTGTAGCTTCTGTCACTCACTTTCTAATAGTGAGAATAATCAAAGTGGTTCAGTCACTAATGGAACATATTCACTTGAAAAGAGTTGAAGCTCCTCTTTCTGTGGTCGTACCCTGTAAGAGCTTTTACTTTGATGGTGGAGAGAAAACTGTCAAAGTCTGAAATCTCAGCAGAACTTACTTTAATTGAAGCTCGTGCCTTTGCCGATATTTGTCTTGTTCTCCCATTAATGTATTAACATGTGTTAATGAATCATTATGTGTAGTATTATGTTAACATCAAATTTATTTGCCCTGCCATAGTTTTACATCAATAATATATCAATGAAGCCATCAGTCTGTATTTGTACTTTATAAACAGTGTAAAAAGTGCTCTGCTAGCGTTACGAAGAGCACAGTGTCTTTTCTTAGCTGCTGCTTTTCATGGTTGTAAATAAACCTTTGGGACATTTAGGTCATTCAGACGTAACGCTCAGGGTTTTCATCAAAGAGCAGGAGAGAGGGAGCGGCAGGGAGAGACGCTAGCATACACACCCACCCTCATACACTGATGGAACAGCCATCGGAGGCAATTTAGGGTTCAGTATCTTGTCCAAGGACACACAGGCAGAGGAGCTGGGGATCGAACCACTGACCTTCTAATTAGTGGACGTCCTACCGTCCACTAATTAGACCATGGCAGAACGATTTTATCATGGCCACCTATAAATTCTATGAAGTTAAAAAAAGTTATACTATTATTGTTACTGGAGCTGCTGCCCTGACACTGACCCTGACAGGCAGAGACATGAAACCTGCAGTACGGGTATATTTTTCTTTTAGCTTGGCAGCTCTTGACAGGGAACTGAAATAGTCAGTCACCTGACTATTTCTGCTTCACAGGTGCACGGGCGATGGTTGTGGGATGCCAGAATTTAGCCATCCACCATCCAGTCTTGTGCTGGCATCGTGGGCCGAACTGAATGAAGCATCAGAGGCAGGAGCCGCCCACTCAACAAACCTCAATAACGTAACAGCTTTCAACCGCCCCTCATTCTCATAGACTGACGCTCCACGGTTTATGGATTTAAGAGCCATATAATCATCCTTCACTTTGAAATCACTTTTATGCTCAGTTTCTTTATTGCCCCTCCGTCAGGCAGATCGGCTGCTCCTGCTGACATAGAGAAGGTTTACATCTTCTCACATACATGAGCACACCTTTCTCCGAACTGACCCTGTTTTGTTTTCTCACATTTTATTGCAGATTTCATTTCTCTGTGCAAGCATCTCGGGTTTGTTACTATTGGAGGTAATTATGATGTGGGTGCCCATACTGCCCCACCTACCAATAATATCTAAGGTTATCTGCAGTCATAAAGTTTTTCAGAGCATTTAAAAATGAATTTCCAAACTATTTTCAACCCAAGTCTTTTGAAATGTTAGAATGATTTTTTCACATTCACATAGATTTTCTGTCACAGTGACTGTACCTAAAGCAACGGGTGGAGCCGCAGCACTGACAGCTTTTATACAGAGGCTTAACAGCACATTCACACATTAGGATACAAAGTTGTTGTCAGTGTCTGCCCTCTCATGAATCTGTGCTTCTGTTGTGTTTAGTACATCCTTTCAATCTTTTACTGAGTCTTTAATTTCTATCTTGTGCTGGTGTAGCAGCCGCTGCATCAGAGAGAAGGATGCCCTTGATAAGAAAGTGGAGGTGTAAAGTAAGATAGTGGGAGTACAGTCCTTTATCACAAGCAGGTGCTTCATAAAACTCTGTCTTCCAATTGCGTCTTTCGTCTTAGGCCACATGGTAACAGGTCATTCCTTCATCCCTGTCCCACACACACTTTCAGCTGGAGGAGGTAACTGCTGCCCACTACCCTGTTGGTGCTGTTGATCCTGACTATCAGTGATACTGAGACACAGGGAATTAGTGCGGTACAGTGTGCAGATGTCTTGTGGTGTTACAGTGGCTGTGTTATGTTTCAGTGGTTTATTGTATGTTTTTACATTTTGTGTTTCTGTGCCGCTGCACCACATCGTCCACTTCTGATAAATAAGAAACCAGGTCATCCTGAGGTGGATGGGTGGGTCCACAAAACACAGGAGACTGGTGTTTGATTCCCATGTGAGAGGAGAAATTTGTGTTGTTATATTATCCATGACCAATTGACAAAGTTAACCACCTTGTCAATATTGTAACCATGACAACAAAGATTGTCTAGTATTCAGGAAGTAACTATTCTAACCTTAATCATAGTTTTTTTCTTACACATACAAACATAACTTAATTTCCCTCTGGGGATAAATAAAAGTATATCTATCTATCTACATAAGCAAATCGTTGAACCAAGCCATGTCTGGTAATGTAACCATAGCGACAAAGGTGTGATACTCCACTGTTGGTACTGGCTACATGTTTATTATTAAGGACCGGTGTGCCTGGCGCCATATTTCAGGAGACACTCCAATTGGTCATACCCTTTAATTTTCAACCAGCAAAGTTGAAAATTAAAGCCAACACAGTTCTTTGAATGACTGCTTAAGTCTGGCTCCAACAGTGAGTCACTCCCCACAGACTCCCATTGTAAAATATCTAACTTTACAGCAGAAATAAACCAATTTTCTAATTTACTAATTACCTCCTTCATAGCAGCTTTACATAACTCACCTGTTTATATTTTATTAAGGATTAAAACTGGTATGTACTGAAGTCTCAGCTCCATATGTGTGCCTCCTCTTTGCTCATTCTTGGATTAGGAGTGAGGTGGAGTCAGGCACTGCCCGTTGTAGATGGCAACAACGGAGCAGCTCACTCTGAGCCTGAAAGAAGCTCCTCCGAAATCTGTGGGTGGCGTTACAGAGGCCCTAAGTCTATGGTTGTATCAGACGGAAAAAAACAAGCTGTGCTGTAATTCAGAGTTGTTGTGACAGTTGTTTTCTGATGTGTTCGCTGCTGCTCGACACACAAACCACTAACACATTGCTCTTCTTTTTTCTGTCCTGGTATCTTGTTAAAGTCATGTCCTGGCCCGATGGAGCCCTGCAGTGGACTTGCTTGACTGCTTGGTGTATCAGTGCCATTAATCTGGTTGATATTACATCCAAATGATAATAAGGAGACATAAAAACAGAGCGGTGACACCTCATTAATTCAATAAAGACAATGAAAAAGAAGAATCTTACAACATTTCTCCCGGATTCGCATCTGTAACGACATCTCGTCCTCTTGAGTCGGGCCCAGACTTTTCACGCTGACACCTTCTGTTTCTGACAAACGACGCCGACCTCCCCTGAGCAAATAAAGCTGCCATCCAGTGAATTCTTAACAGCACGCCTGTCCTCCACTAATGGCCCATTGTCAAGAAACGCATCACTGTAATGGAAAATAATTTATCCACCAGCTGCCTACCTGAACCAGTGTCTTGCTGTAATCTGTGATACGGCCTGTGTGTGTGAGGGGGAGCCACAGTTGCATGTTTTTGATTTTATGCATCCTTCTAAGCTTGTTCTTGAACATACACTGTCATTTAATTATCAGAGCTGAACGTTGTGTGTGAGTTGTAATCCAAAGGCGTCGCACTGTAACATCACACTGGACACAACCATGTCAGGAAAACAGCGACCGCATTTACCATTTCTCCAGGAGAAATGAGATGTGTACCTCGGAGGCCGTCAAACCATCTATCATTTTAATAAGGTGGAGGTTGTTCTGGGGCCCTGAGAGGCCCTCTCCAGGGGCCAAATTCAGTTTGAGAAGAGTGTAAGAGACTTTTCAGTACTCCACAGCTGGGGACTATGAAAACTTTGATTCTCACTTGACCATTTTTATTTAAATCTGTTTCTTTGATCTCACACATTAAGGAAACATCTGTGTTTTTCAACCTTACATTCATACGGTTGTGAGCTGTGCGTACGCACGCTGCAGCTAAAAATGGCTTCCTGTGAAGCTGACACAAAGTTTGCCTTAGAAGGAGAGCGGCGTCTACACTCACTCTCATCTGCCACTGAGACTTGGGTGCTGACAATGTGCAGATTCAGTGTGTGTTTGAAGTGTGTTGAAGGCTGTACTCGACGACAAAGGTGCAACATTCATATCACTGAGAACCTGGTGAATACAGAGGGCTGAGGTGCTGCAGTGGCAGGGAGACATCATTTCTGTACAGGTTTGATTTCATGTAAAGTACGTGAAAGGTAACATAAAGACAGTGCATCAAATCTTTGTTCAGTCAATTAATCAGTTGAAAAATAATTGATCATGTCGTGTCTCTGTGAAAAAGGCCCATCAAAACTTCAAATTTCTAGTTTTATTTGATATAAAAAACATGTAAAGCTAAACAGGCAGTTTCCTATTGCACAAAACAGCAAATTGTCAAAACACTACCTGATCCAAAAGTCTCCCAGGTCAAATAAAAGCTGAAAGTTTAAACTGTGATGTATCTCTGAAGCCTCCACAGGTCATCTAACAAAGTCCCAGCAGCCACAGCCTCTGGACTTGGTACATTTGGGCCACTTCCACATGGGGATATAATTTGCAAGCTTCTCATTAATTTTCCATGTAGTGCATGTATTGTTGCAGAGTCATGGTGGGTTTTCAGTGCTCTACATTTGCATTAAGCAAAGGTCAGGTCTACTTAATGCAAATTGCAAGGAAAGAAAATGACTCATGACTTTAAAGTGTGTACGTTAAAACTTTTTAGTTCTGAAAAAGAGCAGAGGGATGCTTTACACATCTAATTCATGAGAGGTTTGTAGAAGGATAAATGGATCAAAAACTGCAAAGAATGAATAATAATCTATTTATTTGCAATAATCATAAGTAGTAAATATGCAGTTAAACAATGTTCCAATAACTTTTTAGTTCAAAATGTACAGGCATCATGTGATGTGGAAATGTTAAGTCTCCCGTCAGTGTGACAGAGCTGCTGAACCTGATGTTTTTCAGACCTGCCACGAAGGAGCCTTTCCTTTCCATCTAACTGCTGCTGTGTGAAGTATTTTTACTGCGCTTGTTGTGTGTCTGTCTGTGTGTGTTCAGGGGCTGTAGGAGCTCCTGTGGTTTGTGAGAATCCGAGCCATCTGTCTGGTTGTGCTCCGCTGTGCTGGTGGAGCTATGTTACCTCAGAGAAATCCTCAGTGGAACATTAGCTAACGATCCCATCAAAACTCCCTTTACCACCGAGCTTATCAGGGATTACACGCTGCAGAGCGGACAACGGCGTCAGACACGGTGGGATAACACCGCAAGAATGGTTTCAACAATGCACAAGAACACAAGGAGAACCAGGTGCTTAGTGAATGTAGTTTTTATGAGTGTGCAAGTCTTTGGACATTTTTTATTGGGATGTTATTCAATCAATCAATTCAAATTGTATTTGTAAAGCATTTTTCATATGGGTTGGTGCAACTCAAGGACAAGTGACCTGGCAATGAGATACAATAATAAAAAACATTAGCAAAAACTATACAATAACAAGAGAACAGATAAAATAGAATAGAATTTATTTAATATATATATAATATATATTTAGATATAATGATTATAATATATATTTAAAATATATTTAATTGAACAACATGAAATGAAAATAAATGAATAAAAAAAGTGACTACTGAAAAAACTATGTTTAATTAAACGCCAGGCTGAAGAATGTGTGTTTTGAGGTAATGTCAGAGATTGTTTATAAAAGTGGACGTAGACTCTGGGTCTGTAAAGTGAAGCCAACGCTGAAGAGCCTTAAACCTTCATTCTCTCTAATGACCATCAGGGGGCGACTCCACTGGTTGTTAAAGAAGTCAGATTGTATTGAAGTCTATGGGAAAATGTCCCTACTTCTCCCTTGATTTATTAGCTCAGTAAATGTTTTCCTAATGAGTTTATGGTCTCAGTCTCTAGTTTCAAGTCTTCAATACAACATGATGTTCATTTTTTAATGACGGTCCATTTAGAGGAAAATAGACCAGAAAGCAGGTCAGATCCACCCCTCACTCCTCCTCAGTGCCACCTTCTCTTCCAAATATGGTTTCTACTGGTTTAAAATAAGAGAGAGAAAGATTTTTCTCTCAAATGGCAGTTCTCAAACCAATGGGTGACGTCATGGTGGGTCGCCAAGACGATTGACACTTTTTCCACTGCCGGGCCAGTGTGTCTTTCTGTTTGGACTGAGGACACACACACAACTGCAAGGGGGGAAGTCATCACATCCACTTACAGAGCACAGTCACGGTGGTGGGAGGGGGAACAGCTGGCTGCCGTGTTAACTGTGATCTCTCAGTCTCATCCCAGGGTCGGTGCTCCTGTAATGTCAGATCCTCACTTCACAATTGTGTTTTTTGAAAAACTTATTTCAGAGCTGCAGCTTCAGAGCTGTCACCCCAGAGCACAGTGTAGCTGTGGTGTTCCTGGTTTACCAGCACTGTGTTGGACACGTGACAGGTGTATCTACAGTGTCTGCATAGGAAAAGGTCTTCTGTTTATATCAATGCTGATCAGGGCCAGAGCCAATAAATACTCTTCTCTACTGCAGAGTCTTTTGACCCAGGCCTCAATGCCTTTTTAGCCTTTTCCATTGCTGACAAAAGCCTGATGTTAGCATGGTGTTAGCAGGTTTTTTGAGCTGACGACTCATTCCACTGATAATGCTAATGCCATTGAAATGAATTTGAAAGCACCGAAACATTAAATTTTCAACAGACAAGGGCAACAGTTTGTTGGTGACTTGGTTCTGGTTACACCGTGAAGCGTGGACAGTTTCCTACCTCTCTGTGTTCCTACAGTTTGCAACAAGGTCTCTTGACCATCCAGAGAGGACATAGCTGCTGAGCATGATGATTTTTTCCTGGGTGCCTGAGCTCCTTGGGCTCATGGTCTCTGGAGTCATCCGATGGTCTTCTGCAGGTCTCAGCTGTTTCATACATTTTGAGTGAGTGATATTATGACATATGAATGAGCCCACAATGGCAGCTGTGTCACAATAAAATGTGCTGCATGGTTGTCACATGGTTGTGACAATAGTTGTGATGGATGATGGGAACCTCAGAAATGATGCATTTTGCGTGAACTGACCATTTAAAATGAACGGTGAGGAGCCGGCACACTTAACGTACGTGATGCCTTTTCCAACCATTTCACTGTGTAGTGCAGGAGAACAATGCAGGCCATCTCAGGTAAACACACGGATGCAGTGTGTTTTGGAGTCAGAGGAGATGGGCTGTCGCGGCCTGTTCGTGCCGCTGTTGACACCTGCTGAATGATGGGTAACGATGTTGTTTTGTTACTGCGTTTGAACCGCGCAAAGCAGAGCCCGCCACCGTGGCTTGACATGTCGCCAACCTGTCAGCCAACTCAGCTCAGGCAATGCAACACAATCACCACTGTCACAGTGTTTGTGTGGTGTGTTTGTGTGTGTGTCTACATCAGAGAGAGAGAGGGAGAGAGAGAGAGAGAGAAAATCTGTCTGATTGTGTGTGTGTCAATAAGAGCAGGACAGAGACAGGAAGATGAATATAGGCACAAACTAGTGGAGTGAGTGTGTGTGTGTGCATCACCAAGTTGTCATTTTAGGTTAATGTCTGCCACCTTGTTCCTGACAAACATTGACATGCCTGCACAACATCACAGCTGGCCTGTCTCTGTACCTCTTCGTCATTATCATCATCGTCACACAGATAACACACACTTTCTGTGTCGGCTGATGCATACGCACCCACTCAGTTCCCCCTGTTTCATGTTTCTCATGTCCATACAGATGAGCATGGCAAGCTCTTTCTCTCTCTCTCTTTCTCTCTCTCTCTCTCTCTCTCACACACACACACACACACACACACACACACACACACACACACACACACACCTCAAGCTGTTATTGCTTCACATCCTCTGCAGGTGATATTCGCATTAAGTGTGGAACACAATTTTCCATTTGTGCGGTAAATTAATGACCACAAAGGCCAAATCTGACATTGTGGTTTAATAAATCAATTATCACTGGGCAGAAACTGGGCTTTTAGCTTTGCTTTCATATTTTAATACAACACATTGCTTTAGAAAACCGTAAACTGATAAACAAACCTTTGGCAGCTCTGATGCGCCCACTGCAAAGTATTACAATTACATATTCTCATTCCCTGTGGTGTAGCTCGACAAAACCTGTCCTCATTCTATTTTTGAATACACAGGCACTATCCATTATGTTATGCATTGTACAAGACTCACAAATTAAAACAGCAGTTAACAAACAGAGGCGCTCATTACAGTTGCCCCCAATCACTTCAACAGTAGCTTTACAGGAAATCTGATTAGTGCAGCGCAGAGGGAAACAGGAAGTGGAGGAACTGTGGAGAGACAGCAGCTGCACTGATGGATATCCAACCAAATGGAGAGACGCTTCAAGGTATTAATGACAGCAAGAACGTGTGATGAGGCATAGTTTACAGACCTGTTGTTACTGGAGCTCCAGAGAGAAGGCGGAGAGAGGAGATGTAAAACTACACTGAGATGGTTTTTGGTTCTTAAAACCACAAATATATCTTCTGATGGATAAAACACAGGGCAAGAGCTTTCAGAAAAAATCTGTTATATGGGTGGTTCTCATATGGTTCATGGAGCCATCAGAACCAAGTCACCAACAAACTGTTGCCATTGTCTGTTGAAAATGTAATGTTTCATTGCTTTCAAATTTTTGGTGAACTCCATTCATTTCAATTGCATTAGCATGACAATAGATTAGTGCATTTTTCACATTGTTCAGCTTTGTTTAACTTTAACTCAAAACTCATGATGGTCTTTGGTCAAAAAGCCCACAAAACATCAGGCTTTTGTCAGTAATGGAGGAGCCTACACAGAATGAGCTGGAGCCTCCATCACTGATCCAAGTGTCTCACAGAGGCTCTGACTCTTTTACAGGAGCAACAACCTGGGGATGAAATGAGACAGATCTGTCTTAGCAGCCAGCACTGTGGCTAACAGCTCACTCGCCACTGTGTCTGTGTTTGTCTATAACTGCATGTGTGTCAGGCAAGCACAACTGGTAGAGGAAAAGGGGAGAATTAGCTTTTAGTAAGTTTACCAGTTAATATAATATAATATAATAT